>VWZF01006522.1:0-368745 GCA_013396755.1 Sclerurus mexicanus
TTTTCAGCAATCCAGTGTTTTGCTTACACTGCACTTTAATTTGTAAAAGAATTTATGATGAGTCTGCTCCGAATATTAAATGCATCATGCTAGCACTTTGATGACCTCTCCCATGGAAAAATGTCCCCAACCAATCCATGAAACAACACGTTTGAATATCTAAAACTCCTGTGATCTCTCTCAAGTACAGATTAAAAGGGGCAGCAAAGTTTGCAAATTAGAGAAAAAATTTCAGTGAGTCGATCAAAAATTAAAAAGGCCTGAGGTCATCAGAAATACCTCTCTCAGAACTATGTACAATATTAAGCGTATTATTGTATACAATATATAAAGCTTAGAAAAGGACTTAAATCACTCATACTTCTGAATTCTTCACTAAACCAAACCAATGGGAAAAGAGTGAAATTTAGAGTGAATAGTTCAGTGACAAGTTCTGCTTTATTAGAGGTTCAGCTAGGAAGGTGGAATGAATTTGAAAATTAATTAAAATAATAAATCTGTATTTTATGTTATATATTACAAACATGCATTGAATCACTTTGTTCCATTTCAGTAAAATACACTCTTTGAAAAAGAATATACAACTGTCAGAGGGAGCCAAAAATACAGTGATAATTCTAAAAGACATAAGAATATCTTTAAGCAGACAGATTACTAAAGTTATAAATTATGCTGCCATTTATTTTTTTCTATAAGATCAAGTTCAAAGATAATATATTTAAGTCAAATTAAAGAAACTTTTAAACAGATTAAATATGATACATTCCCACAACATAAAGAGCAAGCTAGGCTGCTGCAAACACAAAAAATACAAACCAAAAATGTTATGGATTATGACAACACTTCAAAATTACCTTAATGTCTTCTTGTTATTTTGTTTTAATGAAATGCATAGCTCCTTAGACATGCAGAAAGTGACAAATATAATGCTGATGCAAGTGCAATGCTTCACATTGACACACAGCTTTTCTCTGGATACCTGAATAGGAAATTAATAGCATAACAGACACCAAAGTAAACACCTCACGAAGTCTAGATCCACCCAGCTAACCAAAGAAAAGCAACAAAGAATCACAAAATGGATTCAGCTGCAGGAGAAATTCAAACTTCACTCTGCTGCCTCTGAGGTAGACCAACAAGTGGACAACAGGACATACTAAACCTCTTCAGCAAACCCTTAGCCTCTAACATCAGGGCAATTAAAAAATACAAGTGTTTTCCTTGTTGATGCATTGTGTTCAGTTACCTTATTTCAGAAAGCTTGCTAAAAAAAAGGGTAGAAAAACACCAGAAATGGAAACATGTGTGGATAGGACCTTTCTGGTTTAGTTTCCTTGAAGAGCAGCTGCCTTTCCTATGCCCCTACTCATGAATGCATAATGTTCTGTTTCAAAAACAGCTATGAGGGTTGCACAGTCTAGGATAAATGTGAAGCCTGTGTCTCTCACAGGAGAAGTCAGGTTCAAAGATGAAGGAAAGAGGCACATTGTACAATTTACACCGAAGGATGGCATGTAAATCTCAGATTACATTACCAAGAAAGCCACCTAACCCTGCAGATGTTTGAAGTCTTGTCTACACTGCAAAAGGAGGGCCAGTGTTGGATTCTCTGTCTCACCAGTAGCTGCATTTTCTTTTGGACTAGTCCCATCTAGCCCAGACTGAATGAAGCAACATGATTTTTTTGTGTGTTTTCAAAGTAGTTGAAATGGTTGGTGCTGCAATAAACAAGGACAGGGCTTTATAGCAAGAAACTGGGTAGGCAATTGCATGCCATGGCAGGCAATAGGTAGTCATGTGGCCATACTGGAGAGTGCCAAATCTACTCAGTGTCAGAGAACTGCCCAGTCGAGGAAGATGAATCTTTTACCTTTTTGATCATAGCACTGTTTGAGACCAGTCCCTGCAGTCAACTATCCTCATGCAAGGTGCACCCATACCTGGTAAAACCATCTGCCTTCAGGAATACGATGCATATGACTTTATCATCAAAACCACATGCCTCATAAATGGGACAAAAGGTGGAGAGATGGTCCAAGATCAGCATGAGAACAGCATCAAAACCACTGAACACTCTTCTCTCGTGCATCAGCCTGGAGTTGCACCCTCTCAAAATCCTCTGGGGACACAGGGAGGAAAGGTGCACGGATTCAGAAACGGCCCCACAGTTCCCTCCTGCTTCCTGCTCTGAAACAGCTGGAGTCTAGTATGTCATTAACTGGCAAAAAACCCACAAACGTTTTCTTTGTTATTTGGTTCTGACTTTCAGGGCAATTTAAAACATAGAGTTTCCTCAAGTTCTAAAAGACCATCAAAAGACCACCGCCAATGTTTTCCCTCTGGTACGTGAAGGAAAATCTGAAAATCCCAGTACTAAAAGTATGGCACTCAAAGTCTGAATTGACAGTACTTCCACCTACATAAAAAGATCCTTCTTGCGTTAAAGTAAAAGATGAGGTTGTGCACTAAAAAGCAAATTTTAAATAGCATCCCAAATGCTGCAGAGCAAACATTTTATGACACATATTATGCATTTTCCTAATTTTTCCTTTTCATTTGAATCTCAGAAACAGGCATTTCAATACTGTGCAATCTACCATAATTCAGGCACCAAAAAAAATGTCAGTCTCAGCACTTCAGAGCTAAGATTTAATAGGATAATGTTGAAGTACACAATAAAGAATAATAAGTATTAAATCAAACTACACTTTGCATTTAATTTTCATTTATTTCACATCTTAAGATTTTATTATGTTTTATTTACTGATTCATAAGTTTTAAAAATTTGTAAGGCACTTTCAATTATTGATGTGACTTACTTTTTCCAATGTGCTCAACATATTTCTGGCATCATAGTCTAAAGCCAAGAGGCTCTGAATTTGTTCATATAACTTCTGTTCAGCTGTGAACATAGAGAGAAGGGAGACTCCCCAAATCAGCCACCACCATGCAGTATAGAATCATCACAGAATCACAGAATGGTTTGGGTTAGAAGGGACCTTAAAGATCGTCTAATTCCAACTATCCTGCCATGAGAAGGGACACCTTCCACTTGACCAGGTTGCTCAGAGCCCCATCCAGTCTGGCCTTGAATGTTTCCAGGGATGGGGCATCCACCTATATGAGACCTGTTGAAGTTTAACCTTGATTTTACAGTCTAATGTTACAAATGTCAGTAGTAACCGGCAGGAGGAGTCATCCCCTACACCTGGAGGATGGGACACAACACATTTCCTTTTGTTTCTGGAGTACAGGTAACCACAGGGGATGACATGCTAATCATCGGAAATCTTGCATATTTGGAAGCCTTCACCACTTCTTCTGTAAAATGCTAACAACTTTTAATGAGGGAATCTCTACCGCAGTGTTTTTTCCATATTAACCATGACAGGTACACAAAATATACTTGCTGTGTTAGCTCTAAATCTTTCAGAGAACATGTGTCACATCCTGAAAACTAGAAATTCTCACTTTTAACTGACTTTTCCCTATTTAATAATGCAAGTGCTTCTTACGTTCTTAAGACCACTGTTAATGAAGTCCATAAACTCACTGCAATTGGGAAAGCTACAGTGTGCCAGAAGTGCTTCATAATTATTCTAAATTGATGAATATTTTTTATAGCCAGGTAGATCAAAGCCAATTCACTTAACTTTCAGTTAGAAGTATTTTTAAATGTTATTGTCTGCAGCAGTTGTACCAGATGGCAACCAAGACACCCTGCCCCTTTTTGAAGTTTATAACATCCCTTTCATCAGTCATCTTCTTTACCGTAATCCAGTATTACATATTTTTGAGACTTTCTTTTGCTGAGAAAACTAACCATAACTACACAGAGAAAAAACAACCTTAAATGCACAGCTTTGCATATATCTTTAAACTGCATCAACATTTTTTTCATATTTTTAAGTCAATTTTTAATGTTTATGTAGCCATTAAGCTCATAGGGGCTTGAGTGGATTAAAAAGAAATGTGATGACCTATAGAAAGAGCACAGAAGTATGTAAACCTTGCAAGTGAAGCCAGAACCTGAGAAACAAATCATAGTAATCTGTCAAAGCCTTCCACTGAATAATGAAGCTCTGTGGAGCTGTCCTGCAGTTAGGGAAGTGACATCACACTCCCATCGTTACCTCCATGCTACTGACTGTAGGAGCAGCAGTGTACAAGTGGTCAGGTATAAGCTCCCTTTGACTGTGCCTTTCTGATGTGATGGGGTGGGTGCACAGAAACCTCTACAATTTTCAAGGATGTTTCTATCGAAAAATCTCATCCTGCATACAAACCCTTTGGATACTGATGTTTGGCCACAAAGATTCATGGGTTTCCACTCTGAGCTGTGCAGTTTCTTGACTGCAGAACTGAAGATGCAAGCAAGAGACCTACCTTCTCTGATTTGTGTACAGTGGTGGATGATTTCCCTATAGCAATAAGCTAAAAAATGTTCCTACTGAAGCTCTGAGAGTCCAAGAAAGACCCATCCTTGACTTTTTGCTCTTCCTAACAGAGAATCAGCAGAATAACCTGGACAGAGATGATAGAAGGCTGAGAAGGTGAAAAGTAAGACACGAGCATGTCAATTTGTTTAAATTGGACAAAATACATTTTCAGGCAAGTCATTTTCTGAAACAAAATTGATGCTGAAACTGCCCATTATGAAGGGGAACAGCTCTCATACAGAGCAGGAAATTTGGGAGGAAGCATTTCAGTCCCCGAATTTTTAAATATCCTTTTCTCCAAAACAAGGAGAGGGAAAGGGGAAAGAGCTTGAGTTCCTGCAAAACTAAACTCAGAAGGAGATATTGAAGGATCAGGTCCTATTTCAGAAATATGTGCTAAAGTAGGGTAAGATAGCTCAAACTGAATTGCACAGACAGCAAACAGCCTGGCTCTAGGCAGAAGCACTGTGGAGCCTGCAATTTATGCAGTGAGGGAAGAGAACTGCAGGAAAACCTCATGAAATCGAGTGATTAGTCCATAAAATGGCAAGTGAAATTCAGTGTAAACAAACGTGGTGCACATGGGGAAAACAGTAATCTCAGCCACGCATTCAGCCTAGCAATGAAATCTTAATGGGCTGTTTCCATGAGACTGACATAACAGGAATTTTTGTGAAAACATAAACTCTGGACTGATCATCTGCAGTTACTCCAGGGTTGGTGGGTCATCCGAACCAGATGTCTTTCTCTTCTAACAATGTATTCAAATGTCTTTCTGCAGCATATTTCTGTTGCAAACATCAGATTACAAGGCTTAGGCTGTAACTTGCTTTGTGCTGGGAAGACCAAAATACTTTATTAGGCCTATTTAGGCAAATCCTACTATGCAGTTTATCATCTTTAAATAATATTATGGTAAATTATTATGCAGACATCCTCACATCTTAAAAACAACAACAGAACACTCAACTTGACTTCCCTTTTTTTTAAAAAATGCAACCTTACCCAGGACTTACCCTTCAGAGAAAGGGCTTGCTTTCCCTGCTGCCTAGAAATGCTCATTCCTTAAAAGAAACCCCTCAGAAAACAAAGCAACACAGCTTATTCAGATAGGCAGAGCAGTAATGGGTATTTACAGAACTACGAGAGTCAAATATTGCCTGCTGCTGGAGCAAAGCGCAGTCTCAGAGCATAGTGGCAACCACACGCTAGCTCCTTCTCCATCTCCCCTGCTTGGCACAAAAGAGGCAAAATAGAAAGAAGTGAAAAAATGTTTTGCACAAGCTTCATGCTACTGAGCCTGTCAACTCTGTTGATCTCAGCAAAGAGAAGGGTCAGAGCAGCCTATGAGCTATGCAGAGTGTTCAAAGTCAGGCTGCACGGGGCCTTGAGCAACCTGATCTACTGGAAGATGTCCCTGAACATGGCAGGGGAGGTTTGAACTAGATGATCTTTGAAGGTCCAACCCAAATGATTCCACAATTCCATTTTTCTGTGCAAATCAAGACTTTGGCAGCAACAACGCAGGAGGTCCATGTAAGCAGCCAAGAGTAACCAGAACACAGCACACCTTCACCATTTGCTCTCCTACTCGCAGCAGACAGGATCACCCAGAAGAATGGGTGGAAGGACACTGATAGCACCCCAACCTTTATTCCTCCTTTGTAACTCCACAGCAACATTAGGACCACTGTTGAAGACAGGTGCAAGTACAGGAAAAACTGGAATTACAGCAAAGGTTAACAGTAAAGGTATAGTTCATGCCATATTTCATATTACATTTTGTTTTTTCCCGTTCCCCAACAAATGTACTCTCCATTCACAGAAAGGAACCCTTTATCATGGTAAGGTAGGTGTCGAAACTAATGAGTAGATGAAATAGCAGTGCATTATCTATCAAAATATTGCAGTTGGTTAATCCAGTAAATAAAAATGAAGAAATGAAGCAGATGGCCCTTTATAGTTCTCATGAGTTCTTAAATATTCCTTCGCAGTGCACAGTCATTCTTGTATTTAACATGAAATGAAAGTTTTCACCATGTGCACATTATGCAACCATTCATACAACCTCATAAACACTACATCTTACAGAGCAATTATTTTTTATGCCTTTTTTTAAAAGAAAAGATGTATCATGTCATAGCAAAATATTCTCAGACCTCAGGTATCTTGAAATAATTTGAAGTAGCACTAGCAAATGATAAATTCACTAAAGGCAAATATTTGTTCAAGATACTTTTTGGATGTATATTCATTTTCTGGCTTCAAGAAATGCACTTTGACATTGGATTTGGGTGTAATATTTCAAGTATTTAGTATCTTGCCAAACACATGTGTGCCAGAAAAACGGGTATCTGAGCTCCTCTCTCAGTGGGATAAACTGCTTCATTAAAGTGATTACTGTTCATATTGAAATAGCAACGGAGTATAGATAACTGCTATTTTGGATTTCATAAAAACATATTCTCTATCACTGAAAAAAGGCTTATATAAAAATCAGTGATTTTATGACTGTCTTAGCTGACTGCATACGTGACAACCGAGTCCAAAGTTTGTCCATACTCCTTGCAAAAAGTTCACTGCGTAGATAGCTTAAAAAATATGCTTCCTCTGAGACCCACATAAAGATAAAAATTTCTAAAAATATTTTTGTCATTAAAATGCACTAAGATGTTAACACTCCAAGTGTAATTAATATACCACAAATTAAATCTGCAAAAAGCCAACATGAGTCTTACACAGCAACTAATCTCAATTACACTGACAAGTAAAGCAGTGTTTATACACATACTTTGCCCTCTAAATAAAACTCAGAGTGTAACCATTACCAAGTTTTGTACTTTTGTTCCTTTTTTTAACTACTATTTTGGTACTAAATATCACAGTGCAATCCACTGTGCAACCAGTGCAGCACCCAAGAGGGGAAAGAAACACCTAGACAAAGCCTGAAGAACTGCCACGGAGAAGAGGCTGGAAGAGCCAAGCAAACAGCCTGAAAACAGAACTGGGCAGAGAGAAAAGGCAGAGCAGGACAGGTCAGAAGCGCTTGGTAAAAGGAGGCAGGGATGTGCACACCCAGAAGCACACTTTGTTCCAGAGCTGGAATTAACCCCAAGATTTCCAGCATGGTAAGCCACTTCATATGAAGCTATTGGAAAAGGACAAATCATTCAGAGGAAGCAGATGCTGACTGCTAAACTAGGTTTAACACCAAAGCTCTTCACAGTGGGTCTCAAATTTCTTAGTCCTTATGATGATCTATGTGTTTACTGGCTTATTTGTTGCTTTTCTCTTAATGGATCTTCTAAAACTACTGGAAGCCACAGGCACAAAATTGCGTTGAAACAACCTTATGATGATTTTAATTCAAGCATTCCAGAGATACAACAGCAGGAATCAGGTTTCATCTCCAAGTTTAACTTACTGCCTTCCATGCACATGCTCTATAATTTGGTCTTTAATTGTCCCATCACAGTCGTTCATGGAGGTTGGATTCAAATGGTGGGATCTCTTTGCAGATCTCTTTGCCTGACAAAATCCTGAAGCAGCAGTCTGGCTGTAAGTGACAGATTGTGACAGGCATAGGAGGAGGTACTTGGCGTTCTAGGCAGATGTTACAAAGTGTTTGAAAACCATAAAGGTCGACTGAAAGCATCCTTAGGATAGGAAAAAGCATCTCCCAGGCGCAGCAACTGAACCACGCTGGTACTTGCCCAAATACACCACTTATTTACTACACAGAGCAGTTTACAAGCAAACCTGATGCACAGGAAAGAAAGCTGCTGCTGAAGTTTGTAACAAAGGCATATAATGACAGAAATATTAAGAAGTAAAAAGGAACCATTGTGGGTTTTGGAAGTACAAAGAGACATTGCACTGACCCACCTATCACAATTACAGGTTTAAATTCAGAAGGTATGAACCCATGTGAGGAAGCCCCCAGTAAAAGTTGCTTGCTGAAGCATCTGAAGGTGGTGTTAAAATGTCTTAGCATTACATGATATTTTACAAAGCACAGACTCAAAAAACCTAGGTCCTACATGCCTGAATATGATCAACTCAAGCATAATAACCTCCCCTATAATTCCTCACTGGCTCACTCCCTTAGCTACATACCAGGCAAAACCCACACACATTTGTGAGGCAAAAAGATCTTACAGTGATGAGGAAAAGAAATTTATTCTCACATAGCCAAGATTAAAAAAAAAACTAAAGTAAAATATGGAGAATAGGCTGAAAAAGAGTATCATAGCAGGTTATTATATTTAAAGGAAGGCCTTGCTATCTACTGAAAAAACAAGGAAGAGATTATGTATGAAAAAATAATACGAGATCATTTAATTGGAGACTATGTCACAGGCATAAAAATTAAGTTTGCATGCTGCTTTTGCAAGCTTATTATGGTCTTATAGCAATTTCTATATTTGCAACAAATTTATATTAATATTTCATGCTATATTGAAGATAGATTCATTTAAACTGGAAATAATTGGTCTTCTTCTGTATTTATTTATATTCAGCAGTTAATATTTGTTTTTCTATTTCATATATTTAATTTGCATTTATTTTGGCTAGCATAGAATATTTAAAATGGGTATTATGAAGTCAAAGATATTCTTACAGCATGAAAGAGATTTCAAGAGGAAAATTTTGTCAGTTTAAAATTGGAGCAAGCATAATTGAATAATGAGAAGAAATTTGAACCATCTAAAAGAATTATAATTAGAGCCCAAGTCAAAGATGACAAATTTCACCATTTAGAGCGATCATGATGAAAACGGTAAATATGAGTTGTCATGCTTTAATTAAAAAGGAGTGGAAACGGCATGAAAGCATTCATTGTTAAAATGTTCTTAGCACTGTAATTATTTTTATTGATTAAAGTAATTATTAATTCATGAACAGACTCTAAAATGTTGATACTGTAATTCATGAAATGAAGAAAGGAATATGCCACCTCATTTATTCATGAAACTCTTGCATTTCCATAAATAGATCTTTATAAATGCACGATTAGCTAAAAAAAAAGCACAGCCCAACCTGAGACAAAGTTCTGAACACACCCAAACTTCCACAGTGCAGGGCCTCACTGAGAAATTTATTCTTTGCTGTTTGCCACAAAGTTCAGCCCAGCATTAAGTTACACCACTGCTCAGCTGCTCACTGCATCTGAATAGTTTTTCAGCCGAACTGCTTTCAACGTATTAGCCTGGTGACAATAAGAAGGTTGGTACTTTACAAGAAAGGGCACTCTTTCCACAGATCCATCCTATTCTTCCTCCTAGAGATTTGTGCCTGGGTGGTAGAATAAAAATTGTGTCTGGATTTCTGAAATATCTGTGACATTTCAGACCCGGTGCACATGCACAGGCTGGTCTGGATGACTTGGACCTCCTGAATAAACACTACGTTGATGCTCACAAGCATAGCAGCTCCCAGCTGTGTCAGCCTCGCTGCACATACTGTGTAGATGCACAGCAATCAGCAGCTGCCTGGACTCACTACAGGAATGCTGTACCATCAGGACACCCTGCATAGAAAGATGCAACTCTTTGTGAGCTGTACCTGCACCACTGCAAAGCAAGTATCCTTTCCGAATAGGTCAAGTTGCTAAAACAGCTAAATCCAACAAGCCTGGAAACAGCATTGAAATAATCACTGGATCTCTGTTCATTTGTTAATGCACTTATGATGTATTTTTGTAAAAAATCACTACATTTCTACCAGTGAAACAAGAGGATGAGAGCAAGGTGGTTTAAATTAACTGGATTTCAAGAAAAAGCAAACAAGGCCCCCCTCCAAACCCAAAAAAAACCTCAACCCTGTGCAAACCGAGGAAGTCTGAAGCTTCCTCACACGGGGAAATGGAGGGGCAAGCACTGATCTCTCCTCTGCGGTGACCAGTGACAGGTCTCGAGGGAATGGCCTGAAGTTGTGTCACGGGAGTTTAGGTTGCATATCATAAAAAAATGCTCTTCACCCAGAGGGCGATTGGGCACTGGAACACACTTCCCAGAGAAGTGGTCACAGCACCAAGCCTGACAGAGTCCAAGAAGTATTTGGACAACCCCCTCAGGCACATGGTGTGATTCTTGGGGATGTCTTGTGCAGTGCCAGGAGTTGGACTTGACGATCCTTGTGGCTCCCTTCCAACTCGGAGATTCTATGATTTTATGAGTCTATTTTTAAAC
Organism: Sclerurus mexicanus; assembly: GCA_013396755.1. Lineage (NCBI taxonomy): Eukaryota > Metazoa > Chordata > Aves > Passeriformes > Furnariidae > Sclerurus > Sclerurus mexicanus. The sequence goes on from VWZF01006522.1 coordinate 10,631, forward strand.
CCTTTTTTATGGAGGGAGGTACATCTGATCAAGAGCCATAGTTCCCATCACCTGCTACGCATGGTTCAAATAGCCTCATGCCCAAAACGGCAAAGTTCCGTAATTTCGGGAAACTGGTGTGGTGGGAGGTGAGCAATTTCTAACTGTATCCAGTGATGTGTACAAGTATCTCTCTAGCATGCTGCTGACAACAGCCACACACCAGAGATGGCATCTGTCTTCAGAGAACCGCTCTTTGCATATATTAGAACACTTTCCCTGTACTGAGAATTTTTGGTTTGGCTGCTGAGTAGACCAGAGCAGGCACTGGAGGAAGTTTCTGCAGGTGCACAGAATGGGAATGCACAGGCATTCAGGTCAGCAGCTGGGCTGACTGGGTGACACAGGGTGCTCTGCACAAGGGGAGAGGTGCAGGGAGGAAGTGTTCCTAATGCCCTGCAAGGCAGACTAGGACAATGTATAAAGCCTTTTCTGCCTGGCTGCTGTACCCTTCAGTCACAAGTGTAGGACAGAGGTGTCAAAAGACTGCCTTTGGGGTCTCTCCTTTGTGTCATCTGACAAGCTCTGAGAAGACTCCTGAAAGTCAGACATCTGAACTGAACAGGATCCGCTGTACTCAGTGTGATGTATTCCAAAGGTGGTGTTCTCCTTTCATGACAGTCTGCAAAGCTTAATCTCTTTATATTTATATTTTTTATTATTATTATTGTTAGTTATTATTTCTTTTAACTCTGTTCCATTTTTAAAGCCCCCTGTGACTAATATCACATTGCTTCCACTCCCTCTCTCACCCAGCCCTGCTCCAGCTTTCCACTCATTTATTATCTCTGACCTCTGGGGTGGGGGACACGGCTGCACACCAGCCTTTGTCACCACATCAGCCCTCCTTGATGTGCTCAGCACTGGACAGCCATCCTTCCCAGGACCCCCTTCCCTCTGTGTCCGGCCAATCCTGATTCAGGGCAGCATCCCAAGTAAGCTCACCAACAAGCCCTTACATCTCATGTCTCATCAGCATATCCCCACTCTGGTGGAGAAAAACCTTGTTGATGGACTCAGCAGGGAAACCAGGCTGATGCTGGGACAAAAGTGTCAGGCACTGGAATGGAGGTCTCTGACAGCTTCTCTCATAGATCCAGCCCTAGTGACATCTCTGTGCATTCTACCCCAACTGAAACAGCCAAAACAGGCAAGAAATCACTACTTCTGGCAAATATAAATAAATATAACTTGTTGAAAAATTCATATTGTTCTGAGGTACACTATATCCCTGTTGATACTGGTAACAGGGACAGCAGGATGGTGTTGGCTGAGGTGAGTCCACAGAAATCCAGTTGTCCCATGAAGAGGCACTGTTAGCCAGAGAGCAGCTTGGACAAGTGGGCAGAGGTGGTGGGTCTGCACCCACATTCTCGTACAGCTGTGTGAGCTCTGTTGCAAAGATCACTGATGATGGGTGGCACCTGTTGTTGAACTTCTCATTGTTTGGGCTCTCTTGCCCCTTTCTGGATCTTCTCCTGACTCTGCTTCACCTTTATCTCTACTTTGATCTTTGCTTTTCTAGACAGAGTCAGTATCAGCTTGTCCTGGTGGTCCTTTATCTCTCTGAAGCCTTCTGTACAAATGGACTTCAGAAAAGACTACTCATTGATATTAATTAAGAGAACAGCCAAAGGACTGTATTGTGGAAATCTCAGCAGAGTACTGCCAGCAGTTGTCTTGGCAAGCCAGGAATAAATAACTGGGAAAAAGCCATCTCACATGTCTTCTACCCTCAGCCATGACAAGGCTATGCAGCATGCAATTGTCCAAATCAGCAGCACACACAAGACTGCTACAATCCCTAGGATATAGTAAATGTCCTGATCCGGACGAATGGTAGCCTTAGCCTTTTTCCCAGCACCTCGCCCTGCAGGAGAAGAGAAAACAGCACACATTACTGTGCCCTGCTCTGCAAATAATCTCACAGGTGGCCTCATTCCCAAGAGAAAAGTTCGAAAATTCCTCTGACGTGGGTTTTCTGGGAGGTGAGCAATCTCTAACCGCATCCAGAGCTGACTACAAGCATCATTCTGGCACACTGCGGGGAATAACCTCCACACACTTGAGACAACTGTCATTCTCAGGGAGCTGGTCCTGGCTTCTTTCACAACACTGCCCGCAGCCCAGGCAAAACCTGCCAGTCCCTGTGAACCAAAATTGCCTGCACATCCTTCCCATCAGTGACTGGCAGCACTCCCTCCTGGCTCAGGAGCAGTTAGCTCCTCCACACATCCCTCACACACCAACAGTCACACTCATCCCACCCTAGCTCTCAGTCTGACGGTCGAAAATCCATCACAAGCAGAAATGCCTGCAGAATCAGCATCTGCACCTGACTCCCAACATTAGGAAAGGGCAGCCAAGATTTCTTGGGATGTCATTCCTGACTTGAAGCTGGGCTGCACATGAGCTGAACACAAATTCAGCTCACACCTGTTCCCAACACCTGGATACCCACATCTGCACAAAGCAGCTCTGACCAGTAACTGTACAAGCTGGAAGCTCAGCTGGCAGCAGGCACTGTGCTGGACTATCGCTGTGGCTCAGCAGCCCACATGAGGTGTGAAATAGTGTCCCTGCAGTGGGGCTCTGACTGATCCCTTCGGGCTGTGTAGGCTACAGCATGTCACTACAGGAAGGTAAAAGCTCAACTTCCCAGGTCCTACGGTTGGTTAACAGAGTGAGTTATACTAACCGGGTATGGCTTTCTCCAAGTCTTTCGGGGACTCCTTTGGAGCTTCAAGTGCCTTCTGGAAATCATTCCCTGTTTTAGCCACATACAAGGACATTAATGGAAAGTATGAAGTTACATTTCACATGAACAACACACTGAAAAGGAGTGCTTATTCTGTGAAGTCAGTAGAGACTCACAGATACTCACCCTTGGGATACGAACTGGGAGTCAGCACAGACTTCGTCCGAGGAGCTGCAAAAGCCCTCTCTCTGGCCACATCTACAACCAAACACCCATGAGAAGTTACCATCACATGTTCTGCTCTCCATTGTCATACCTGAACACCAGAATGTGTACAGGGGTCATGCAATTACAGGGCACACACTGGTGGGTCTATATTCTAACAGCTACAGGGGCACCTGGCAGACCTTGGGACTTCAACTGGGCAGCTCTCAAAGGTAGCAAAAAAGTCATGATGTACCCACATAACCCGCTGTGAATCAGGCCTGGAACCCAGCCAGGAGGCTGGATAACCACTGAAGAGTGGTGGATAAAGTCACTGACAAGTTTCTGGCCCCACACTGTCACTCCCCACCTCCCTGCTTGTTCGGAACCCCCCACGCCCTCGAAGTGGCTGCAGCCCCAACCCACCTCCTCATGGTGTGTCTGCCCCACTGACTGCACCGTGGTGCCCTGCTGCTCACCCAGCCGTAGCCTTGGCCCCACTGCCATCAGCCTCAGGCTGGGTGCTGGCACCCACCTGCCTACCTGCTCCCTGCCCACCTGCTCCCTGCCCTTGTATTGGAGCAGGCTGGACATCCTCGGTTTGCAGGGCCACTAGAAAGAGGAGGAAGAGGCAGCAGGTGAGGACCATGAAAACACGTGCTTGCAACATGCTGCTGCTGCTGCTGCCACAGTGTTGCCCAGAGCTGGTGTGGCACAGCATGTCAAAGCAGGGCTCTGTGACCTCATGCCCTACACCAGCGTTCCCCAACATTCTCCCCTTGTCCATGAATTCCTGAATCTGTCCACTGTTGAGTTTCCTCTTTCTGCACAACCATGGAAGGAGGAGGAGTGGAGAAAGGTAGACCTATTTTGGAAGGCAGCACCATGCATGGGAGTACAGAGGTTCTCAGGTCTTGCTTCCCAGAAATCCATATGAAAAGCTACATATGAAGACTGCATTAAAAAAGCCAGCTGCAAGTGTCCTGCTACTATTTTTGTCAGGCAGCATTCTAATGAGAAACTAGCTTTTCCTCCTTGTTTTGCTGCGATTTCATTACTTTTAAAGACACTACTTACCCCTGCTACTGTCCCTGTAAATCAGTGTGCTGCCTCTAGGCTTATCCCTAGTGAACACGGTTTATTCCCTTCCCCCTTCAAATCTAGTTTAAAGCTCCCTCAGTGAGCCCTGCTAACTCCTGAGCAGAAATCCTTTTCCCCTTTGAGAGAGGTCCACCCCATCTGCTGCCAGCAGGCCTGGTGCTGTGTAAACTGACCTGTGATCAAAACCCACAAAATTCTGCTGGTAACACCAGGTTGGGAGCCAGGTATTCACCCATATGATTTTCCTGTTCAACACGTTTAACAACGGCAAGTGCCAGACACCACACCTGCAACAGGGAAACCTTGGAGGTACATACAGATTGGGGATCAAGAGGCTGGAGAGCAGCCCCATGGAAAGAGATTGCTCTACTCTATGCTAGTGCAGCCTCACCTCAAGTCTGTGTGCAGTTTACAGTACCACAATATAAGAAAGATATAAAGCTGTGTCCAAAGGAGTGCAACGGAGATGCTGAAGGGTCTAGATTGGAGATGCTGTATGAGGAGCAACTGAGGTCACTTGGTCTGTTCAGCCTGGAGAAGGGGAGACTGAGGGGAGACCTCACTGAAGTTACAACTTCCCTTGAGGAAGAGGAGGGGCAGGCACTGATCTCTTCTGTGTAGTGACCAGTGACAGGACCTGAGGCAATGGCCTAAAGTTGTATCATGGAGGTTTAGGTTGGATATTAGGAAAAGGTTCTTCACCCAGAGGGTGGTTGGGCACTGGAACAGGCTCCCCAGGGAAGTGGTCACAGCACCAAGCCTGACAGAGGGCAAGAAGCATTTAGACAACACCCTCAGGTACATGGTGTGACTCTTGGGGTTATCCTGTGCAGGGCCAGGAGTTGGACTCGATGATCCTTGTGGCTCATTTCCAACTCAGGATATTTTAGGATTACTTGGTAGAGGGTGAAAAAGTATAGCCACGGTGATACTTAAGGTCATGGGTTTTCAAGTGGTGTCTGATATGAGGAAAGTGGGTTTGTATAAAGTTCCATCAGCTGTGAGCCAGATGGATACCAATCCTGTGACAGGATATGACTGCAAGCAGGATGTCAAAGAGATTTTAATCATGCAACAACTTAAATCCAAGTAAGAAAAAAAAAAGGGGGGAGAAGCTCATTTTGGAGATGTCAAGTATACTTTGTGTGACAGATTGCTACATTCTTTTGTTTAGGAGGCTAGACAAGGGTCATAAGTGAGAAATAGAGGGAGCACAGCAACTACTCATTTGTTTTTAATACTCACAATTTTTCTTGCAGATTAGCTTTTCATCATGGCAGAGTCCTCGAAGAAAGAGCCAGAGGGGTGCTGGGTATGGCATACCATGCTCACATCACTTGTGATTATCTAACTGCTTCCATAACATGCACCCCTAACAAAAACTGGAAAAGGAGAGTACAAGCTTGGTGACTTTTGAGTTTGTCACTGCATTTTAAGAACTGTTCTGCCAATGCACTTCTCTGATATAAGACTATAACTACAAGCCGTGAAACACTGTGAATGGCCAAGAAATACAAGCACTGTTCTCTGTTCACAGGCACACAATGACTTTGCAAACTAGCACTTCAGGGCAGTGGAAACAGAAATGGAAAGTACCCTACTAAACGGTAAATAGAATGCATGATCACTTAAAGAAAATATCCTTACTACACATATTCTGAACATATTTAGCTACTATACCTACACCTCTGAGCTTTAGCATGCAGCAAGTCAGCCATTTACCATTACACAGCACACCACCCAGTCTACAACTACTAATACTGATAAAATAAGGAGTCCAAAAAGGGCAAAAATGAGTGAACTACAAGAAACAGATGGTCTCTAATGGAATTTATTTGCAAAGAGAACACTAGAACTACTGCAAAGAGTACTGTCAGAGACTGCCAACAAGCCACTTGATGCCCAGTGTGAAGCTATCATACAAATAAATGGAAGACACAGTAATCCTGACATCCAACCTTTGTCATCTCCTAAACATAGCAGCCCCACAACCATACAACTTCAACTTTCTCTATAAAAAGAGACATAGAACATGAATGGGTCCTATGATCCTTAAGTCCCAGCAACACTGTGGGAATAATCTCTGTCATGTGAAACAGACACTTAGGAAATCCTGCAGAGCCCTGTTTCATTGTGGACCATTAATACAGCTGAGTATCATCTTGCCTAGCAAGCTCTCTGGAATCCTCGATGCTTTGGATCAAGCATCCTCCAGAAGAAGGGACACCAGAGAGACTTCTAAAGCCACAACTGCCAGCCCTGGGGAAGAAAGTCCACACTGGAAGTTGTTTCACAACAAACTGGGCAAATCAAATAATTTCCAAAATCTGCTTTAGCCTTCCTAAGTTTCTGTAGACATAATAATGAATAGAGACAGACACCTCTTCCCATATGTTTTTACAGGAAATTATGACACAGCCTTATTAAATGGAGATGATTAATCATTTATGGAAAGATTCTTATTTCTGACAGCACAGGAAAAGAAAAAGACATCAGTAAAGTTAAGACTCCCTTATCTTTTCTGCACCATTTAAAAGCCTATCATAATCAAGACTCAGAGAGAAGCCTGTTCCTTCTGCAAAGGAAGATAGGGAATTGGTTCTGCTAGAACTGAAGAAAGCAAGAAAAGTTAGAAATAGTCAGTATCTGGGCTACAACAATTTTCAGAGGCATTACTGCAAGGCAGAAAACCTGGAGCTGCATTACCGTAAGGGAGAAGACTCTGCAAACAGAAAAGAGATTGGCCAGAGAAGCTTCACATCACACATGCCTCTGGCTGTCAGGTGAGAAAATCTCACCCTCTACTGCCCGGCCTGTATTACTAGTATCTATATTTGCTATGCTTTGCAGTGGACTTTTTTAACACAGTTTTTAACTACTGGTACTATAATTCCTGTAGCCATATTTATTTATTCTGGACAAAATTTTATCTGGGCAACTCATCCCAAAAGACACAAACTTTGAGGAAGGAAAAAGAAATATTAAGATGAAATGCTTATGTACCACTCATTTATCTCAGTGTTGGCAGCTATTGGAGTTTGCATTTAGGATAAACACTTGATTGCCTATATTTTCTGAAAAGAGAAGAAAAATATTAAGGTAATGTAGTTTTCTATTTGGAATTTAATTGCTCCACAAACAGAAGATATTATTTTATTTGTTCTCTGCCCAATGTGTCATTTTTGCATATTTTTGTTTTAGTTAAAAACATAATCCCCTGTGATATTTATACCACAGATTTTAAAGGTAGGTACCTGCCAGGCTTTGAGTATCTCCGAGAACAGGAAGCAAATAAATTTAGAGAGTCTTTAAAACTTCATTTTTTAACTTTTCATTGGCATACTGGAAAATTCAAGTGAATGAGGTATTCTTCAAAGAAACTGTTAGATCATTACATTTAAAACATTCCAAACCATTTCTTCAATCATATATTATAGCATGTATTGCTGCAGTTCAGTGATGTACACACTAAATAGAGATGGTTAATCAATTGTAGAAATATTCTCACTTCTGACAGTGCAGGAAAAGAAAGGGACGTCAGTGAAGCTGGATTCTTCTCTTTTGAAAAGCATGATTGGAAATGCACGTGATCATATGAACCCAAGCATTCCCTGGAGCTCAGGCTATCACTAACATGCACTCAAGTACCTTCATATGCTGCTGGGAAGACTCAAAGGCATATCCTTGCACTGACTTGGTATAGATGGGAGGTAGCTGAACACAGAAATAGTGTGCTCTTCCTGTTGTGGTTAGGAGGGGTGTGGACACAGCTACTGGGTCCCACCACAGCCCTTCTTTAATCATTACTTTGGCATTGTGTTGTAAAAGCTTTTAAGCAAGGATGATTTTATGGGTGTGAGCATCCTATTGCTCTTCTGCCAAAGCTCTACCAGGCATTACTCAAGCTGTCACCTGCAGGAGAGTTTACACTTGCATAGTCCGAACTGGATGATTCATTATACTTGGAAAGTGGAGGGCACTTACTTTACAAACTGTAAGTTTGGAAGTTTGATCAAATCTCTCAGGAAGGAGGTGTCACTAGACCTCCAAAGCCTCTGCAAGTTGGAAGCCTTGACTTCTGCATGAACCCTCTTATCAGAACAGAAATCAGACTCATAGTCTTTCAAGAACAAAAACATGAAGCAAATTGAATGATCCTACAGAATTAAACACTGCTGTGAAAAGCTGTTGAAAATAAAGTGAATAGACACTGTAATCACCAACCTGCAAGCATGAGTCAGCACTGAGTTATTTTGTATCTTATTTTTACAATATATATAAAACCCAAACCATTTCCTTCTAAACTGCAAAAGTAAGATTCCCCTATTGATAGGGGTGCTAACAAAATACCTTCAGCTACAATAGAAGCAAATTTTAAATGCACCAAATTATAAATGAACCATCAGTTAATTTGACATAGAAACACAATTAAGCTCCCTGATTGAAATTAAACAAGAAAAAAGAACTACAGTCTTGCATGTCTTCACTGATAAAAACAAGGAAATCTCATTGCACCTTCTCTCCACGTGGATATTTCCTCCTCATCTCCTCCCTTAGTGAATTACTGAAATCTTCAGGTACAAACTGTACAACACAGTGCAAAATAAAACTGCTCTACCATATATTATCAGAACAAAAACCTTCATCTCTTGCTAAAGGTATAAGCTATTTTTCGCAGTTACCAATTATTAGGTAGGATAAGGAATAATTCCGGAAACTGACAAAAAAAAGTCCAGAGCTCCTTAGCACTAAACCAGTAAATGAAAAAACGATCTCTCATTAATTTCTTCTCCCAGTTTTACCAACAAAGAAATCCATACCAATTACTTTAAAGTATAACAACTGTTAAGTTGTGCATCAATTCAAGTTCCATAGCATTATATGAATCAAAAAAGAAATCTGCAAACAGGATGGCAAAGTGTATGTCTGCAAGCTTTGGCAGGCAATCACATGGCTGAAGGGAAATGCGAGTGTACTCCTGCTCACAATCTACCAATGAAAAGAAAGGTCAGGATCAACCAAAACAAGATGTCTGAGAAAGTTTAAAAAATATTTTTATTTAAAAAAAAACAACTCAGTATCTTTCAAAAGCAAGAACACAACAGACACACTTTCATTTCCCTGCTTCCTGCTAACAAGAAGGTTGATACACTCATCTTTATGGCCATGATGTTAAGCGTTTATGTGTATATTTTTATACAGAGGAACATTCAAATTATTTATTAAAATGCATTTAAAATGCATGCTTCCTCTTTATAGAATCCTTTTAGTAGCTTCAAAGACTATAATAAGAGAAAAACACAGACTCACCATAATTTAGGTTTAACAGTTTAGTAAACTGTGCATCTGTTGTAAATCCTCTAGAGCTCAAACAAGATACAATCCCAATAAATAGTCACTGAAGAGATTTGATTTATAGGCCCCGAAGACCTTTGATTATCAGATTCTTCACAGACTTACTAGCAAGCCTACTATACTGTATTTAAATAGCAGAGATACAATGAAAAAGAAATAAACCTTTTGCCATTTTGTCGTAAATATTGTTGTTTTATACATAGTTAACTTTACAGTCAAGTTTCTATGGAACAAAACTGCAGTTTTTGCATTATAATTTAAAAATCTGAGCAAACCCAGACCAAGTCAAGCAAAATCCCCAGCCTCATAGAGACCTTGTTAAATTTGCAACTAAAACTACTTTTGAGGCAGAAAGGATAACGCTCAGGTTGTGTCCCTTTGAGCATATTTAAGTATGTGGCCGAAGCTACTGTTCTATAGAACCCTTGCATCACTGGAGATATTTCTACACGTGCTTTTGAAGATTTCTGCTTGCTCTAAGCAAATTCCAAACACAGCTACAAATAGCAGGGGGGTCTTTGTGTGGGCTTTTTTGTTTTGCTTTGCTTTTTGTTTTTAGTTTTTCCAAAATAAGACCACAAGATACAAGGTGAAGGGCTTAGAAGAAAAGATATTCTCATTGACTGAGGTGTAGTTCACTGCACATTCCCTGCTCAGCAGGAGCATTGCATTTTCCTCCTAGATAGTGTTCCCAATTGCTAGAGTAGCCAAGATCCTTTCAAACAATGTTCTCTCTACTAAGAGTTCATGAAAAATGAGGGGTCCCTTGAAAATAAACCGAGAAATATTTTTTTTGCTACGACTACAAAAAATACACTAGTGCTGTGGAAAATTTCAAATTCATGCCTGGGTAGGCAATGGAGCTGGCAAATTGACCCCAAATGACACTAAACTTGAGAAATTGCATGTTAATGAAGATGGGCCCTGAGACTGAAGGAATGCTTACTTAGCCTCACCTCTGTCTCTCACTAAAGCCTGCACTGAAGTCAATGAGCTTCACTCAGGAGAGAAGGAGACATGAAGCAACATTTGTACATTTTTATTCTTACGGCCTGCCCTATACTAGAGTCTTTGGAAAGTAATTAGTATAATCTTTCAGCCAGACATAATTAGTGGAGATTGGAGTTACTTATATGAAATTTCTTCAGGAAGTGTAGAGAATAAAGTAAATAAAAATCTACGGTGAAACTTCATCCTTATTAAACCCGTTATTCTCAAGATTGCAGAGGTTATGAAAACGTATTAAGTACACCAACAGTAACTTGAAAACAATTTAATTACTTTCATCCTATTTAATGAAGTTTTATCTTTACTTTTGCATCAAATTCAGATATATCCTTCATTTTCATTTGATGTATTAAAATGCTCTGCAAAATTCACTATTTTGGTGGACTTAGTTCATCCAGAAGTCTCTTTTGACTTCTTAAGAAGTACCAACTGAGAGCTTTTTCCATAAAAAGTTTTTTGACTGATGAACAGATGCTTAGTTCCTAATGATATTGCTAAGGTTAGTCTACTCTAAATGAAACAGATTAGCTAATTTTTAGCCTCTGAAGAATCATCTTAAATAAAGGTCACAGAACATCTCACTATGCAATTAATAAAGATTCAGCTAGTAATTCCTTGATCAAATATTAGTATTTTTGATTGGTCCCAGAAGAAATATCCTTTTTTATGTAAACCTGGCACATGTATCAGAGCCACAGCTGCTGCCTGATATAATCAGTGTACAATATTCTAATCCCATGAACTCTGACTCAGCAAGCATCTGCTTTCCAAATAAACTTAATCAAACAATATTTTTTTCAGAACTAATTTTGTCAGCCAAGGTTTAAAAGGAGACAAATTAAAAAACCTTTTAAAGATGTAATCTGAAGTCAAATACTTATTTCACCTTCTTTGCAGAAAACCTTCCCTAGGAATTTAAATGGTTATGACATTGAGTTAGACAACTTAATTAGTGAAGACAACACTGTTAAATTTGGTTTTTAACTGGTATTTTATTCAGTTAGAGGACTTGCTGGATCCACAAAGTTTGATGTGCAAGTTTTAAATATTAGTGTTTTACTGTGCAACAGTCCCTTGGATAATAGGAATTAAAGGTATAATACCCATGCTTAAGACTGCACATTGATTACCTGTCTGTTTCTAAGCAAATGCAGAAAGACATAAATAATGGGGGTCCAGCAACTACTACTCTTTCCTATTACCTTGGAATTAAAATCACAATTTTGTGACTGCAAATTTGCCATGCTGTTTATAGACTGAGACTTTTCCTACCACCAATAGAAAAAAAAATCAGTTGCAGATTCTTTCAGAAATGAGCAATATTAATACCAAATACAAAACCTTCAGGAGAGGCAAAATGCCAGCTTTTTTTGCATTAATGTTTTTTAAGGTGCAATCATTGGGATTGCAAGCAAGCAGTAAGCTCTTACTACATAGCTGAGGGTAAGCTGGAAAGAAGGAACATCACAGCAACATCATCTTAAAAAACCACAAAATTGTAGAAAGGGTGACATGGAACTGTGTAACTCCAAGTTCCAACCAGCCTCCCACTCAAATGAAGACTACCACCAACATTGTACCATTAGGTCATCTTGAGTTTTATCATGCCAAGTCTTGAAACACCTTCAAGAATGGGGACTTCACCACCTGTTTGCGGGACCTGTCACTGTCCTGCACAATCCACCTACTGAAGTTCTTTTACTAATGTCCAACCTAAACCTTCTCAGAAATCATCACCACTTGTTATGTTCTCCAGCACTATTTTGAATACCTTGTCATATCTGTAAATGCATTTCAAGGTATTTCTTCACAACTGGTAAAGCCCAGTTCCTTCAACATCATTCACACAGGATGCAGATTCTAGCTCCCACTTACTGCAGCAGCCCTCCATAACAACTTTCCAGTTTCTCAGCATCCTTACAGCACCATGGAATCCAACGAAAATCTTATGTGCAGCCCCATAGGGTGACACAGAGATGAATAAAAGCTTTTCTCAATCTGTTTATCTTATCCCTTACTTTGTATAGACCAGTGAAGAGCTGCTGAGGAGAGAGTTAGATGGTGTAAAGATGAAATACAAAGGAGCCTTAGCACACCACACACATTCACACACCACTGACAGGTGCACAGGTGAAATGAAACCCAGAATACAGGCATGCATGCTCCATTGCTTCCTCTCCCTAATGTGGAGTAGGCTGAGTTTCAAAGAGTTTTGCTCCACCATGAGGAATATATTTTCTCTTCATCCTCCTTATGTGTTGGCTTTTATTCCTAAGGGCTTGCTATGCTATCTTTGCCAGTTATAACAGGATTTAGTATGTATGGCTAGATAGTTGACTATTTTAGGGTGGATTAATTGCCCCTCTTACTCCAGTGAAAGTGGAGGGAATCTAGAGCTCAGATTCACTGTGCCTCTGTCAGAGCTCTACAGTGTAGGCATCTACAAATGAACTAGTCATTTGGGGTGGATACATACAACAAAACACTTCCACAATCTTTTTTTTTAAACCAATACAAGAACCATTTTCAAAACAATGTTAATTATACCCCCTAAATTATTGACATCTTTGAAGATAAACTACTACAAAATAAATCAGCTTAAAGACAAATTACCCCTATAATTGGTTACCTATTGCTCTTTATCCAACACATATTACAAACATTCCATAAGCATTCAATCATTATGGATTCATTTAAGATAACTGCCACACTGAGATTATATAAAGCCATTTTCTGAAAACAAACAAACATAAACAAACCTTCATTTTAAGATTCTTTCTCCAACTGTTACACAGTTGAAATAAGACCTATCTCAGTATTTAAAACTAAATGTAAGAATTTGCATAAGCAGCTATAATTGAAGTAACATCATAAGAAACATTATTCCCTATTATTTCTATTAATTGCTAATAACTTCAGAGTACAATATATTCTGTACTAGTTGAATACTAAAATATAATTATCTAGTACAAAAATAGTTAATTTCAGTGGAAGAAGGCTTTACAGAACTCTGTTGCAGTGCCAGAGGAATGAGAAACTTCGCAATCCTTAGGACTAATATTTTTAGCTTATTTAAGTAATATATTCTCATTTTCCAAAAGCTACTTGTACAGCCCAAATCAGCTCATAGTTCTATGCCACACTAGTTTTACTGATTCTGGTCTTGTCATGGTTTAACCTGAGCCTTATTAGGCAATTAGCAAGTCCCATGCAGCTGCTGGCTCATCCCTCCACACACCTCCATAGAATGGGGAGGAAAACCAGGGAAAAAAAGGTAAAACCTGTGGGTTAAGAACAGTTTAATAATTGAAAGAAAATGGTTATTATTGTTGATCATATCCATTGGGATCTCTCAACAACCATCTTGCTAATTTATTCCTAGAGACTGGATCTCCTTTGCAGGTCCTATGATCTTACTTTGCTTTATGGTAAAACTGGCTTTCAGAAGGATTTGGATTATTTTCTTCCCCTTCTAAAAACTTCTTCTTCTGTGTCACCCCACACAATGATGTCAGCAATGTGTTGCAGGTGTTTCAGATCTTCTCCCTATTCCACTGCAGTCTGGATCAGTCCATGGCAAAGGGTAGGGCTGTTTGTCCACCCCTGGAATAGTTGATTCCAGGTGTGCTGGACACCACTCCAACTGAAAGCAAACTGTGGCCTGCACGCTGCCCCCAAAGGGATTGAGAAAAATACATTAGTGATATCAGCTGTGCCTTACCACTTGTCTGCCTTTGACTCCATTTCCTATTGAAGTTCCAGCACGTCCAGTATGGCAGCACTCAGTGGCAGCATGACTGCATTCAGGCCATGATAGTCTGCTGTTAGTGTCCACTTTCCAACAGACTTTTGCACTGGCCATATGGAGCTATTAAAGGGTGAGCAGCTCCTACTGATCACTCCTTGGCTCTCCAGTTGGCAAATTAGCTTATGAATGGGTATCACAGGGAATCTTGGTCGGTCGATGAGATATTGCCACTGTTGTAACCATCGGCACCTGTTGTGCTTCAACCTTCAGCAGTCCCACAGCAGAAGGGTCACCCAAGAGACCAGGCAAGGTAGACAGATGCTTCATTTTCTCCATCTCCAAGGCAGCTATACCAAAAGCCCACCAATACCCTTTTGGGTCCTTGAAATACCCTGTCCTGAGGTAGTCTATGCTAAGGATGCATGAATCCTCTGGGACAGTGACAATGATTTTGCCACTCATTCCCAGTCAGGCTCTGTGAGACACTGGACTGTTAATGGTTAATGATTTAAAGCAATTGTGGAGGCTCAGGGTGCTATGCTTTGAGGCCATTAAGAGGTAAATCCTGCAAGATGGGATGGTGCCTTTTATCATAGTAATTGTTGCCCCTACCCAACACTGCTCAGTTATCAAACTTTCCCCCCCGTTCCTTGGGGAAGGTCTGATGGTGCATAACTGCTTAACTGCGCTGATGTGAGTGGCAGCTGTCATGTCTTAGAAGGGGTCATAAGCAGAAATCTTTTTGCATATCCTGCAACTCAGGGATTGTGATGGCCCTGCTTTGTCTTCCTTTACTAAATGAACTATGTTTCATGTTCATTTATTCTTGTGTAAAGGGGCGACTGACACCAGCATGGGTTGGTTCTCTGGTTCAGCTACAGTGCCTGTTGCTGAGGCTGGAACAGCAGCAGTATCTGTCACTTTATCATCAAATCCAAAGGCCTTGTTTTGCCCTTGAGGGTAGTGAAAAATACTGAATAGGGCTTGGCACGTTACAGTCATTTCTGTGTCTTTGGAAGTGTCAGAGAAACAGCATACTTTTCCCAAAGATTCTTCGAGTTTTTCTGGGTTCTGCACTTACTCGGGGGTGAAGTTTCATAACAAGAGAGATGCATATTTTCCTAGGTACTTGGCCTTACTGTCCCATGCACCCTGGACACTCCTAACTATCCAGCCTTGGAGTAGATGTCTCGATGGTACTCTTAACTTCAAATAAGACCTGGAACACAGTAAGAAGACATAGCGATAGGAACACGCTGGTTTGAACATCCCAAGGATATTCAGAATTCTGAAGAGCTATTGCTATTAGCCTGGAGGAGAAGGAGCAGATAAACAGAGGTGTCTCTACCGTGATTTGGGTCTAGGAGGAGAAAAGGTAAAAGGTTAAAAAATAAAAATTATTAATAATTTCCAATAGATGGCCTGTGGAATATGGGTATGACAGAAATGCTGGATACAAATACCAGATTAGTTTCATGACCAATAATTCTATCATATCATAAGCCAGTATTACAAGCTACAGCAACACGATAACCTCAGTCCAGTTCCCACAGGTGTTAAACACCACAACATGGAACATGTACTGCAAGTGAGTACTACATAATGCAACTTTCAGAACAGCCACATGAACTTTGAAAGCAAAGAAATAATTTTGACCAGTGACTATTAAATATAATGAATGCTTAAAACAAATTTGTTCTAACATGTTCTGTGTGGATTTGTTGTTAACACAACCCCCTGAGCCCCATGTTGGGCACCAAAAGGACTGACTTGGTTTAACCCAGATGGAAACTAAGATACTCACAGATACTCACTCATACCTTACACACCCATCAAGGGACAGGGAGGAGAAATAGAAAAAAAGATAAGAACAGTTTAATAATTGAAACAAAATAAAATATAATAATAGAATAAAAAGGGAGATTAAAAAAAAAAGAGAGAGAAATAAACCCAAGCGGAACAAGCAATATGCAATACAGTTGCTCACCACCCACTCACTGATGCCAAGCCTGTCCCCAAGCAGTGACCAGCCACTCCCAGTCAACTCCCCCCAGTTTATATACTGGGCGTGATATTCTACAGTAAGGAATAGCCCTTTGGCTAGTTCGGTTCAGCTGTCCCAGCCATGCTCCATCACGACTTCTTGTACACCTCCTCACTGGCAGAGAATGGAAAACTGAAAAGTCCTTGACTCAAGGGTAAGCACTACATAGCCACAACTAAAGCATCAGTGAGTTATCAACATCATTTTCATACTAAATCCAAACCACAGCACTGTGGCAACTACTAGGAAGAAATTTAACTCTATCCCAGCTGAAACCAGGACCAATCTACATTTTTATTTTTAATCTACTACACACTCAAAAGCTCCTGCAGTTCTATAATTACTAATGACAAGTTAATAGCTGCAGTTTCAGGCCTCATTGAATAATACCCAGCTAGCAGGTCACACTCCAGGTCATGCCATCACCCTCACTGAGGATTTAAATTTTTCACGGCTCCAACAGGCAGAGATATAAGTACTACAGAAATCCATATGACCTGGTGCTCTTGGAAGGAAAACACAAAAGGGATCATCATCACAGGTTTCCCAAAACATTGCCTTCATGGAGGAACAGAAGGAGCAATTGGTGAGTAAGCCTTGCAAATTGCTAGTCTTCCTTCAACTTACATGGTCTGAAATGGCTAGCACTGTGGGAACCAATGTGACTGCCCTTGAGATGAGTGCTCCAGCATATACCCCTTGAATAACAGAGAAGGTTGGCAGAGTAAAGAGAGTCTCCAAAGAGCATGTGGGCCACAAGAGATGGGGGAAGGAAGATTTCTCTGGCTACCAAAAGAACAAGCAGAAGAACAAATCAGAAGCAGAACAGAAAGGAAAGAAGAACATCAATATTGGATACCCATGAATAACAGAAAAATGGTAAAGAATAACTGTTTGCTGACAGGGAAGAAGAGCAAACAGGGAATCACAAGGCAGGGATGGGAGGCGGGGGGTGGGTGTCTGGGAAGTGAGAGGCTGAAGAAAACAGAGAAATCAAGGAAAGAGAAAGCAACATTGAAGTCACAACATTTTATTTGTTTCAAATTTATGTGTTTTGATATTCATTCTTTGAAGGCGAGATTCCTTTTGAACCATCAATCATTTTTGCAAGATTTGACAAGCAGTTTTTCATCTAGACTCTCTTTTTCCATTTCCTTTTTCCTTGCCTTTTCAAAGACCAACAGATCATTTCACTAAGCTATCTATCACTAGCATTGTACACCAAGGCAGCAATTTTGGGTGCAAAGGCATACATGTATACTCTTCCTCAATGACACAGTTAGTCTGCTGCCTTCACCAGTATCTGTAGCTCTATCCAAGTATCAATTTTGCACACACTTTCTGAGGCTGTTAAACATGACTCTTGGCTCTTTCTTGTGCATATGATGCATGTGCTTAACTCTTGATTTCGTGAGTTTCCAGAAGACAAGCAGCATAAAGACCGAGACCACAAGAGCTTTATTCACGTCCTCATCACCCACAGCAATGCAGCAATGGTTTTTGGAAGTTAGAAGTAAACTACCAGGTAGGTTCTCTGCAGATTCCTGACACTGGAGTTTCTCAACCAACTGCAGGAGTAGCCTGGAGGAACTTTAACAAAGGGAGTGTATAATCAGAAGAAGAGTTATTTGTTTGAAAATTGTTTAGTTAAAATTGGTCTAGTTTATACCCATTCAGCCTACAGAATGAACTAAGGGTATTGAGACAACCTATAGCTATAGTGAATACGGTGTTTAAGGAAAATAAGGAATATTCTAATTAAATGGAGAGTTTATAGAGTTGATGTCAGCAATTTAGACACCATCTCTGTATAATAGTGCCTCAGAAGGCTCAGAATTTGACCCCTAAAATACAGTTTCTAGTAAACCACAAGTCTTCTTATGACAGAATTGGATTATGATTTTAGAAGAAAGGTCACACATATATATGCTTGCTTATATTTTTGCACAAGCATGTGATGCTCCAAAAAAAAAAGCAACAAAACACACCAAAAAAAAACCCCAACAAAAACCCCCATCAAAGCAGAGGGAAGGAGGGGAGACCACCTTTGTTCTGAGGTCCTACTGAGCATAGCAAAGGACCTACCTTAGAGACTGCAATGCCTGCAAGGAGGCAAGTCACAGCGCAGGCTGGGGATGCTGCAGCTTCACATAGAGACTGCCCAGAGCCAGCAGCAAACACTCAGAGCTCAAAGAGTTAGCTCGAAAGCAAATTCCTCAGTATCAGGGAAGTCAGTGCAGCTTTGCTGCTATTTAGAGCCATTAAACTGCCTAGAAGCAAATACCTTTTGAACAGACACAGTGGGTAGCAGATTTTTTAAATCAACAAAAATGCTCTATCCTCTCTTTACATTCCATCTTATCTACTCTGGGTTTTCTGGATTTAAGAAGTTACTTATTCTAGCTTTGACTCAGATAAAATCTATCTTGAGTTCGAAAGCTTTTTGTCTCCTTCAGGGAGCTTATTATAGGATAAAGATCTACTGCAGATCTACCTCAACAGTCTGACTGAAAGCTTTATTCACAGTGCAAATGAGGAAACCAGGAACAAGCCTTCATCTGGAGAAGACCTTGTTTTGCCATAAGCAGATTCACATTTAGGATCTGCCAAAAATTAACTTTGCCATTCTGTGACCTTGCCAGAGCAAGCTGCTGCATAAGCATGCATAAGGACATATCAACATTCTTGGAGATCAAGGGAGAGAGAAATTAATCTCTCTTCAGTCTAGAAATTCCTGGGGAACTTGCTGACCTTAACACAGAACAGTGCAGAAAACAGTGAAACTGTTCAGTGCAATTTGGTCCCATCCCAAAGCTTCCCTTCCCAGAAAATTATTATAGTTTCCAATGACTGTGTAGGGAAACATGGCTCAAGCCTGACTGATTGACCGCCCTCGAAAAGAGCAGATACTGGCTGTATGAGACAAGAAATAGCAGCACCTGAAACATGAAGACGACTTCCCTGTGATTTGAACGATCACAGCATACTAGGTCTGACATACTAGGCTGATGGTTTCTGAAGAGATGTTGTTTCACAGAACGAACTTACTCAAGTGACCTAATGTACAGGGACCCAGTATGGAGGATTTCGAGGAAACATCTGTGACTTCCTGTATTCAGCAAAAGGGGGGAAAAAATCAAGTAGGTGGTGTCTGAATGATATGCTGTATCTGAGGAGAAACTGTAGATATGAACTTCTCTGGGAAATAAAGGACAACTTAAAGGTAGAAGTAGAACACCATGTACAGTACCAGAGTCGTCACACACAAGTTTGTTGGGAACAGATGGAAGTTCAGTACCTTTTCCTTCAAATTAAATTAATCACAAAGAAAGGATGATTTGGAAGCTGATTTTGACTGAATTAACCTTCTAACTCATGGCACATGTCACGTATCTTGGTGATTAAGACTTTGTTCTCTTTCCTCTGGAGTTCCCTAAGCAGTCTCCACTACAAGTGAAGATGACTCTGAAATGTGCCCTTTGCACTCAGGGATCACTGATTTGAGAGGAAACAACCAAAGCCCACACTTTTGAAGTGAAAGGGTCTCTAATTACCCAAACAGAAATTGAAGAGAGATTTCTTTTTGTTTAGAGACCAATGATAGCACAGGTCATGGTACATTTAGGTCACCAGTTATATTAAAAGCCTTGGTCCTCTCCTCTACAATACATTTGTGCTTTCATCAAGGTTTTCCACTTTTGTCTCACACTGACAACAAGAAAAACTTAAACTGACAGAGAAAGCAACATCTTGCTTTTTTAAAATCACAGGCTTCCATGAGCAATCAAGCAGTTATTTCCAATCCCAGAACTCCATCCCCCTAGATTTCCCTAGCATCTTTTCTTCCAGAACTATATGCTCTAAATTGCATTTGCTACTATTACAAGATTGTCACTGGAGCAAATCAGGATGTCCTGGTCTTTAAAATGCATTTAGCCAAGTGATAATTGACAAGCATTGGCTTGTAAATGTTTACTGCAGCTTCATGTATTACTCCTCCCTTGTTAAACTGCTGTAAAAAGACTACATATAATTTAAAACCTTATGGATGCATACATACCAGAGCAAGAGGCATAAGAAATTGTTACATTACTGTTAAAATGACTGAGACCATGTGATTACAGAAAGCTTCATAAAATGTTGAAAAAGCCTTTGATTCAGTAGAGTGGAGTAATATCCTAAACAAGGTCGCGTTCAACTGGACACAAGTTTCTTTTCTCAATAAAAAGACATAAAGGGAAGAAAAAACTTTCACTTTGTTCAAAACACTAAGCCCATTCCTCTATTTTCTGCCCTACATATAAAGCAGTTATCAAATATAAAATATCACCTATTTTATAGTCAGATTAATAAATCTGCCATGAAACTTTAGTTTCATTGATTTAATAGTTTGGGACCCCACAGTATAAAAAAGGTCTGGAAATTTCACAATAAAAATGGAAGAAAATGTTATTTGTTCTAAAATAGGCTAGAATAAAGTTATTTATAAATACAATTCGGTTACATTCTCTTTATTCCATTATTCAAAAATTTGAAGCAGCACTATTACTTCTTTGCTAGACTGGATGGCTGCAATCAAATGAATTTTCTGCCTCAACTCATCTTTTTACTCCAGACAGTTCTAATTAGGCATTCTCGGGAATGGAAATGAGCGAAGTATGCAAACTAAAAGATATGTTCTGTCATATCAAAGCAAAAAACCCGTACATGCCTGGTCTCAGTAAAGCCAATATGCAGCAACCCCAAGCACACAGGTCCCTTACCATTCCAGACAAATTGGAGTTAGTATTGCTCAGATGGAGGTTCACAGACTGCATTAACAAGTTACTTCAGCATCAAAGAACAGCCTTTTTCTGAAAATGCAGTGAAAATACTCTGCTGGCATGACGTAAGATAATACACAAACTGAGCAGTTTCTCCTCACTAGTCTTTCCCAAAGCAGCAGCCCAGCGCTCAATTCAAGCATACGCCGACAGACAAACCAATGAATTTTCAAGCTGGCAAGATCAGCAGGCTCACAACCTAGGTCAGCTGCATGTGGGAGCTATTGCAAGGGGATGGAAAGTCATACTGTGTTTGGCTATCCCAGTCTGTGCTTCACCTGTTATTTATGATCAGATGACAACCCAGCTAACCTTCATCACAGCTAATTTAGGTGTCAGAATTCAGGTCTCAAAATTTTGAATTATTATCACTATGAGTGTACCTTTAAGTTATAAGATCTACACAGAAGAAAGTGGATCAACAAGCAAGACCTGCTGCCCAGTGAATGCATATCAATCCACTCAGATAATAGTCAGGCCCAGTGACAAGTAATTATGAATTGCACTGACTATTAACATGAGAAACTCTGGTCTGAAAAGGACAATCTGATAGCTAGCATAGGAACAGGTTCATCATCCATCACGCAGACCAGCAAATCAGACAGCAGAAAAGTCATAAATCTTCAACATCTCCCAGCCTTTGGGAAGAAACATCTCTTGGTGTTGAAAGGTACGCTATACTTCATCAGCTTCATATTTTTCTAAGGAAAACAGAAACAAACCAGTTCGACAGAGACAAAACTGTTTCACCCTTAGGGATTGATTAGTTCTTGTATATATTCAGCTGTCACTCTGTACAAGTATCCTTGATACAGATGTCCAAGTGTAGATAACAGAAAATTCAGAGAGTACATCTGGCGGGCAACTACCCGGGAGAGCAAGGGACAAGTTACGGCACATAGGTCTTTATGAACACACTTCACTTGTGCAGCATTCGTGTAGCATCAGTGCCAACTGCAGAACTAGCATCACCCCATACTTCTTACAGTTTTCCCAGCAGCAGGTGTGCAGCACATCTGTACTGTGCCAGCAGCCCTGGCAGTGTGTCTGTATCGTGGTATATATCGAAGAGGCAGTGCTTGTTCGGCAGGTTTCCTCCTCGAATTCTGCTTACTGCTTAACATTCCCAGGTGACACTACTCATCCCTGGCACCTTTGACAGTCAAGAGAGAATAATGCCTCCACAAGGTGACTTACCTGGCCTCTTCTGGGTGCCTGTTTTAGAACAGTGAATCATCCCTCAGAGTAAGTATTTCTCCTCTTTGACCATAAGTAAGTGAATTGTCTCAGACGAATTAACCAATTAGTTCAGACCAACACGCCAAATCTGAACTCCTAAGATACATGAAGTAAGAATGGCCATATGTTTTAATTAAGATATTGCTTTAGACCAATGAGAAAAAAAGTTACATTGTAATCAGCATCTATAGGTTATCACCATATACCTATAAATTTTTTATCACTGGGTTTGCAAAGGAAACAGCTTGTTTCAAGGAAAGAGGCAAAAAAGCATATTCAGAAATTTGATTCAAAATATAGATACCACTACTAATAACACTATAAAGGAAAGCAATTTTGGAATCGTACTGTAAGTACAAAATATTTATAAATAGCTGAATATGCTGAGAAAAAGTAGAAACACAAGAAGCATTATTATTTCAATTCACATAGCCTACCAGCAAGATATTTTTGAGCAGTGCTGAAAATGCAAAACAATTTTCAGAAGACCTATTAGTGACTATGAGCTCCTTTCAGTTAGTGACATAAATTTTGAGGATATTAGAAGAGCCAGCACAAGACATGAGACTATCCTAAAGAATCAGAGCTCAATTAGTAGGAATTAGAAAAATTGTGCTGTTATCTTCATGTCTGAAAGAAAAAGGCTTTGGGCTCACAGCTATGGAGGCATTAACACATCAGATTAAAACCGAACAAGAATAATAAGAATAGACGGTGGTGTTACAAAACAAAGGCTTGGCCATTCTAAATGGAAGCAGAAATTGGGAAAAAAGATCACCCCCAAAAGAAATATTAAGCTTTTAAAATGGGATAGTTTCAGTTTTTGTGATAAACTAATGGAGCTGAAAACTTTTTAAAGTAAAATATGCAGAATTAGTATTTACAAGGTTTTTCAAGACTTTTATTAATCTGAACGCTTTAAATGCTCTCTACCTCACTTGAAGCATGAACAAAGCAACTGTTTGCATCTTTCCACATCCTCTGTATTGTTTTACTCCTTGAGTTACCTTGAGATTTCTTACAATACAATTTGCTACCCTGGTATTCATGAGGGTAGAAAGAGACGCATTACTCTGAAATTTCAGAGCAAAACACAGAATAAATTGCATTATGTAGTGGAGCTGGTCACTAAAATGCAGGTAAAAATAGGCAGACAGATCTGAGATGTCTAAGAACAACAAATGGAAAGTAGTGTCTAATCTGCAAGGGCAACATCCAAAAGCTTACCCACATCAGGAGTGACTCAGAGCCAAATGCAGTAACACCTTGCTTCTAGATAAAAAGCTATTGGGGATTACTTTAATAGAGAACACTTAAGTAATCATGTCTGATGGGTAAAACTGCATCATTTATCAAAAATCTATGCTAAAATTTAATTTTCCATGTGAGTCAAAGACAGCAGTGGCAGCACTGCTTGTTGTTGCTGATCTGTGGCTGCTGATGCCTTCTGAAGTGGAAATGATGGATGCCACATGTTCTAGCTGTGATTAAATTTGCTTTGACAAAGGAGCATGGAAATCTGATTTTCAATAGACTCTTGCATTTCACCCAGTGCTGAGTAAACAGATACAAAACATAATGCTATATGGTTGTCAAGCTGATGGCTAATTCATTCTGCCAGTCCAATCAATCTATCCATTAAAATATTACCTGTCAATATCAAGTAGGTTCAGCTTGGAAATTGCATGGAAATGGGAAGCTGCTTAGAAGTAAACAATACGAAAGCCAAATGTGTCATAAAGTTAGTTTTTCAGGCCCTCCCAACAGGTTCTGTCAGCCCCAGTAAAAGGTCAGCAGAAGATTCTTGCTTCAGTATGCTTGGTGCTTCTCAAACTTCTCACCATCCAATTATGCCACTGAATGAAGGTACAATGTACCAAAACCCTCTCTTCCTGTGTTACTCCTTGAAGACAAGGAAGCAGAAAATCACATTAAGAATACAGCTTATCTAAATGCTGTTATACCAATACTTGAAAAAACTGCACCTACACTGCCTTTAAAAAGAGACATCCTTCTTACCTTGACTGACAGGGAATAAGGGTTGGCAAAACACAGGGACAAGATATTTTTGACTGCACTGACCTCAGGCACCCTTGCATAACCTTTAAGATTTACCGTTCATTTGGAAGAAATTAGGATATTACCCACTAATCTTTATCGGCAGCAGTTCCGTGGACATTCCTGCCCTCTCCGCAGTGCCTCAGCTCTCCTGCCAGCTGTCATAACCACACATGCCTGATGCTCCCAATATAATCTCTGCTTTCAGCATGAAGCTCCTCACCACAGAGCAAATCAACATGGCAAGTATATACTGACTACATCCTCTTAAAAAAAAAAAAAAACACCTCTAAAACACCAGTGTAATGATTATTTTGGTTTTGTTTTGGTTTTTTTTCCCCCCCAAATGGGGTGTTTAGAATCATAGTGTGGTTGCTAAATTTTAAAACAACTCCTAGTTCTTTGACAGTGTCAAACAGAGCCATAATTAGAGACAGTTGTTTTAAGCTTAATTGAATCACAGTGGAAAGATAAAACGTGCCAACAAGCACCAGCAACCACTTCCTATTCTCTCTAGTCCTCTACTATTTGGACCTTCTGAACTTCAAAAAAACAAGCTGATCTAATTTAATCTCCTTCCTAAGATAAAGAAGAAAGGAGAAGATTTAATTCAAATTATACCAGGAGAAAGCTGAAAGCCCTTGGTTCATGGTCACATAATATGACAGCAGTTGCATCCAGTGCTCAAATTTGTCAGAAAACCATAATGGAATAATGCTTTATAATTAAAACATACTCCAGGTTCGTATAAGTTTATGCAGGGGCTTATGCTGTCAATGTAAGGCAGCATGACAACGCTGCCCTTCTCACCAACACTTCCCCCCAGTCCCAAAATGTAACTTTACTGAGGCAGTTTAACACACCTGGAACTGCTACATTCATCATGAATAGAAAGGTTGAGGCACCAAAGAACACTGAAAAATTACACCAACCGAGCAGGACATTAGTTAGCATTTCAAATTACATCAAGATCACAGATCTGCCAGTCTGCTTATACAGTAGCATTCAGACACAGAACAAAATGAAAAGACCTGAACCTGAGTAGTATCTTGTGCCTTTCAGGAAACCAGCTCAGGCTTGAAATATGGTAGCTTCAGCCGGTTTGTAAGCAGTACATCCATGTTTGCATAATTTTGAAATATCTGCTTTCCTGTTTGCTTGTGGTTTGACTGGTATCATGTTACTCTGGAGCTGAAACATGAAATTCCCTGCCAGACTACATCCAGAGTCCACCTACTCAGCAAGTCTCTAACAAGGACAGTGCAAGAGAAAAATTGTATATATTAACACAAATCTTGCAGAAAAGTTTTAAAAGATTCTCTAAAGCAAGCTTAATCATGACATAAAAAATTATTATCAGACCTTAGTGTGCTGGTTCAAAATGATGAACAGATGAGCCTGAGATTTAAGCCCAAACTCAAAACAGAGAGATTGCTGTAAATACCTTCATGTATGAAAACATGGATTGTAAGTTATAACAATTCGTTTTAAACCGGCTGATTATGCTTTGCAAGTGGTTGAAAAATCAGCTGTATTTACAGAATTTATGTCAAACTTCTCTAAAGCTGCTGAAGGCACATCCACATCAAGTAAGACATTATAGGATGCAGATGCTCAAGGCAGCTCTGACCCAAACTAATGCATTCAAAGCACTTATGCAGGTAAAACACAGTAGTCTGGGTCAAAAAGAACACGGTTGTGTAAATGTGTAAAGCAGAGTGAAATGAAGTCGATGAGCTCTATCTCTTTGTAATTGCACCGTTCTTAATTCTACAGCAGCAAAACCTGCCCAGTTTCATCAGAAGACATTTTATTTTCACTTCGGTAAGGACATGCCAGGTGCCCCATAACCATTTGGCATACTCACACATATATTCTAATACATATTTGTCTCTGGGATATTAATCTGTTTTCACACAGAAACTGGTTAAACAAACCTTTTTCTCTGGATGAAGTTGTGGGGAGTTGAAAGTCCAGTCAGTAGTTCTTCCTGTGATTATTTGCAACTGGAAGTCATTTCTTCCTCTCCTGGCTCTGGGCATATGGCTTCTATGAATGTGGTATCTTTTCCATCCACTTTGAAAAATGAGGTGGATAAGCATGACTCTTGTCACATTGCAAATTTTCCATACCTTTTGATCTGGAAAGTTGCTTTGTTTTCAGCTAGTTCTACTGAAATCCATCTTTATTCAAAGTAAGTAAATGCAACTACAAATAGCTGTAAAAAACAAAAGTGAGGACCTAAAGGATAAAGGATGTTGCCTACCTACATCGAGATCAAATCTGAAAGCTTTCTTTTCCTTTCATTCGGGTGACTTCAACACACACTATGAGATTTTTTGTATGCCCTATCCTAAGGGACAGTCCTAACTACAGAGAGCCCACTCCTAGCAGCATGCCTTCACTTTCACAGGCCCTTTCTGCACTCTCCTGGGGGGTTCAGACAGAATTACGTCCCTTGAAATGTATTTATGACTCTTCCCGTCTCCATAATTTCATTACTTCTCATTTATTCATGAGGAAGTCTTGCCACTCCTCTTCTTGCTTCCCCAGATATGTAGAAGTTCCATGTTAGATAAGGCATCATCTCTTGAGTTGGTAAAATTAACAGCTTGCTATTTCAGTCAGAGTTGAAGTCTTCCAGTCTTCTTCACTTACATAAAACAAGGTACATTTCAACCTGAAGAATATCCATCCCCTGAAGTTTACATTTTGTACCTGTGTACATTCACGAATTTGTCTGGAACAAAGGAACAGATATGTAACTGGAAGAAATGTGACAAGGTCCATGGACTACCTCAATAAGGCAAGGAACACCAGCCATTAACTGCTCTGGAATGGCAGCTGGCTGAGGGTGCTGACCCTCTTCCATCTGCGTAATAGGATAAAGGAAAGGATTCTTGGTAATGCTGAGTTGGTGCAAGTTATTTGGCTCCAAGATGGTCACAGAGGCCTCATGCTAGACAGGATAACAGAATAAATGCAGCTCAGAAATAATGTCTTGAAGGCAAATCTGAGAACCCCTGTTTTTTAGTAGAATTCTCTTTTTCCTTCCTGGAATCGGGAAGTCTTACTGCTTTGAAGAAAGAACTCAAAATCACTATCCATCTGCTCTAGCTGCTGCTAAGGGACAACTTACAAGAAGCACTATGCCACCACTATTCCTATTTGTGTTCTTGGTGTCAATGAAAACTGAGTAGTCTGAGCTACGGTTACGTTAAGTATTTGAGGTGGATGTTATCATAGTGGCTCAGTGATACACCAGGCAAATAAGTAGAAATATCACATAAGGTATTTGGAAAGTTTCCACAAGGAAGAACACAGAAGGGGCAGTTTCCTGGCGCAGTTCACCTCAGTGTCACATGGAAGAGATACAACATGTCCAAAGGCCTAACATCAGAAGTCCCGAAGCCTTTGAATGTGTTGTATAACTTTAATGGTACCTGAGATTGAAACTTTTCTTCAGACATTACCAAGACTGTTATAGAGTTTCAAAGTAGAAAGAAATGGCATGACCCAGTGTGGTACAGGCAAGAAGCTCTAACTGGCATGAGAGGCATGGTTTGAACAGTGCATAATTTTGTGTCACTACTAAAATATTAGACTGGCTCCACATTGGTTCGGCTTGGAGTTGTATCAGGGGAGGTTTAGGTTGGGTATTAGAACAAGGTTCTTCACCCAGAGGGTGGCTGAGCACTGGAACAGGCTCCCCAGGGAAGTGGTCACAGCACCAAGCCTGACAGACTTCAAGAAGTTTTTCGATGATACTCTCAGGCAGACAGTGTGACTCTGGGGATGGTCCTGCGCAAGTCAGGAGTTGGACTCGATGATCCTTGTGGATCCCTTCCAACTCAGGATATTCTGTGATTTTACGAAGCAGGTCTATGATTTTGTCCCAATAAACTAGAGGGGACATCTTCACCAGCACTTATGCAATGATGCCCAATTAAAAATTCTAATGAAAAAACTTCAGTCTCAAGTGCTTAAAAAATGATTCTTAAACTCTTGTGTCATTAATTTTAGCAGTTTCAAGAACACTTTAGTAACTAACTACCCCATCTGCCTACATTTCTGTGAAAATTTTCAATTATTGAAAATAATTTTTGAAGAACCAAACACACCGGTGTGTGTGTATATAGAAAAATATCAAACTTAAGCTCTGGGTAAATATACAGCAAATAGGAAAGCGTTAATTTGAGTGTCAAAATAGACTCCGGACAGAAAAAAAAATGAGGTCCACAGAATAACTGTTAATCATGTCTTAACCAGATTAGCATTAAAACTAAGAGATAAATTAACCAGAAGACATGAAGTAGTAGTGTTTCTCTCAACACCAACACAAACAGAAGTAGCAAATTTATCTTTGACAAAACAGAAACACCTCTCGTAATTAAAGAAAAAACAAGGTAATATTTAATGAAAGCAGAGCAAAACACTATCACCAGTAGCAGATGGAAGGTACAGAAAGAAGAAAACCAAGATGTGAAAAACCTATAGCTAAAACAAAAATTTATGATACTAAAAAATCCAAATATGTCAACCCCAACATTTTGCTTAAGGAAACTTTGTAGGAATAAACTCAACTAAGAAGTAAACCTATGAATATAAGACATACAAAATAAGAGTATCTGCTCATTTGTCAACAGAAAAAAAAAGGCACTGTAAAAAATAAATTTTGAGTAGGGTTGAAATACTATTTTGTTGATAAGAAAACTGATACAGTGACCATGCCAGCAGGACCTGCAATAACAGGTGATAGCTGTTTGCATAAGTAATTTTTAATTATTCCTTCCTATTTAATTCTTGTTCGTGGCAGGATAGCCCATTTTTTGCAGGAAGCGAGATGGCTATTGGTCACCTTCACTTTGGAAAGGGTAAACATGTAGTTTCCCAAACAAAACAGAATTATCCTTCCCTGAAAGACTTGAAAATTCTGATGCTCGTTCTGAATTTAGATCTTCTTACAGTTTTTGAACTTCCCGCAGATTCACAAATTTGAGCTTCATTGATCAAAAAGAGTATTTAGGACACACCTATCTCCTCATGTATCTCCTTCTATGTCTCCTAGCAGTTAAAGCTTTTTCTTGATTGTGTCTAAGCAGAGGCGTCACACACTCTACCAGCTGGCTGAAGTTTTGCCACACTATGAGCTGGCTGGAATCTCCTGAGCCTCACCCAGAACAGTTCTGGGCCTCCTGCTACAAGGGCTACCCCTGGCAGCACACAGCTAGTGAAATCCTGCCGTTCATACCCCACGCTCTAGAATTCTAGTAAGGCACAACAATTTTCACACTTGAGGGAAACATGGAAAAGTTGCACCCAGTAGGTATAAAGGCAACAAACACCAGAGGACAGAAAAAGGCATTTTTCTAACACGGGACATCAACTACAGCAATGGTACTTGAGGGTGATCACAACCTACTTGGAGAACAACATAAAGCAGGGTACTGAAAGACTCAAAAGTGCATTGACGTGATGTTCACTAGTATTGACATGCAGTCAGCCACTGAATACTGCTTTTGTTTTTTAATATTTTTTTTTAATTTTAAGTTACTAATTTTCATTTTGATATTTTCATAGCTAAGAATGCTCCAATACCAATGAAATGAGCTTTAGCATGTAGGCTACACCTCAGAATTTTTGGCATGTTCATTTTTTCCATTGCAAATTATGTGTGATTTGTCACCAATTCATACACTACTGCTGCTAGTTGATTAGATAAGATTTTGCAAAGCCAGCAACACCAAAGTAGCTTGGGAGTTGAAATTCAGAAAGAAGATGGAGTGGGAAACAGGCCATCCAATTTTTCTGTCTTGAGAAAGGACCAGTATAATTTTCAAGCCAACATCTTCAGAGTTTTTTACACTTTTCAACACAGAAATACTGCCATGAGTAGCTGATACTATTCTTGCATCATTGAGTAACATTAAGGCATTGAACAGTGCAACAAATTTCTTGTTATCTCGCTTCTAGAGAATATGATGTGTTTCTCTTGGACAATAAAAGACTTACTGCATTGTGTAGATAATTGTTTTGTTTCCATTTTTTGATTCTACAAGCAACCTACCTGCTCAGCTGGGAAGACTATATACAATTTACCAGCACTAGTGACTTCCCATGTTAAAAAATAATCTGTAAATTTAAATTGCTTTTGTCATTATGTAATGGTAAAACAGTGTTTTGAAATCATCTATAAATTTGTAAAGCAGTTTTCCAGCCAAAGAAAATCGGACATTTGAAGAAATGCAAATAATTGAATCCAGAAAACACACAGGTTCACTCTTCCACAAAGATTAATTTGATTCTAGGTTATAGACTCCTTGAAAAAAAAAACAACAAACTACAAATCAAAATAATTTATCGATTAGCAACAGCCTGTGAAGGAGGATGAGCCAACCTTACTGCATTACCAGTGATAAGGAAACCTACGAAATACTTTATGCCATTCACTAAGATAACAAAATAAAGTAACTTTTGCATCAATTTTTTTTTGACTGATAGCATTTTAATGGGTGGCGTTGATTAATACACTGGTTGTAGCTCTAAGTTTTCATCTGACCACCCAAAATCAACAGGAATTTTATTGTTATTCAACTACTGCTAGGCAAAAACATGGGTAAATATAAATCACAATGTTATCAAAAGCCCATAGCAGTCAGAGACTGAATATAAAAAAAATTGAAACAAAGTTTTGTCCAAGAATAGTTTATCAGTGATAAATAAGCAATATGCCACTGAGTCTTGCTACATAAATCAGGAAAGAACTGGCTGAGACAATGTTAGTCTGACTAATACCTTAGTTAATAGCCCACATCAGAGACCTCACTTCACCCCCAGTGTTCATAACCAAATATTTAGTCCTTCTATTCTGCAAGCTCCTGTCAAGGTCAGGCCATCTCCCCTGGTCACTGACAGTGCCAGAGGCAAAGGAGCGAGGGAATAGTCACAAACATATTATTACCAGCCACTGTATAATCTGCTTGTTGCACACACCATTATCTTTTACACTAAAAGCATCATAAGGTTAAACAATATACTGCATAAAGCTTATGTAGCAACTGATACACACAGGAACACATTTATACAGATGGATAACGCTTGGCTGTTAGTGTTGGACAAGCTCTGATAGCTCTATCATCAGGTATTTTGCATACAGTTTCAAATTACAGTGCATTAATAGTACAATTTTTATCAGCAGATAAAATTAATTCTTTCGTTGTCAAATATTAGCTCTCTCATCTTTCACCGCATGCATGAAATTCATGCATGGAATACTTACTGAAGGCACAAGCAAAACTTAGAGTCTTAGCAAGAGTATGTTAATTCCATGAGACACTATTAAAGATTTACAAATGTGCACTTAAAAAAATGCCCAAATCATTTGCACAACACTTTCCACATACTTGTTCACTCAGAACACTCAAACTTGAATTCCAGTTAACAAAATATGTGGATTTAAAGTTCTTTAGTTAAATTTGATAAAAGTCTGATTTGGAATATAAGTAAGCAGACTTAAGTTTGTCTCAATTTTTAAGTGACTTAATTAAATTAAGACCATCACAATTCTGAAGAAGAAAGGTTAAAAAAGGACTTAATCTAATTTAACTAACTTGAATTTGAGCATTTAGTGAATTCAAAGAGATAGAATGTGATTTATTTAATCTACTTTAAAAATCAATTTGGATTAGTTTTCCTGAATGACCCTGTGTAGACAAACCCCCATTCTCACAACATGGATAAAGGTATTACTGTGCTAGCCTGCACATATCAATATGAGATGATTAGTTTTTCAGCAATAAATTGCTGAGTCAGCTAAAAATATTCCTAATTATTTCCCTCTCCAGGTTCAGCCTGAAGAAGAGAAAGCTCTGGGGAGACCTTCCAGCAGCCTTCTAGTACCAAAAGGAGGCCTATAGTAAAGATGGAGAGCAACTTTTAGAAGGCCATGTAGCAATAGGACAAGCTGCAGTGGATTCAAACTGAAAGAGGGCAGGTTTATAATAGGTATGAGGAGGAAATTCTTTACTGAGGGTGGTGACACACTGGAACATGTTGTCCAGAAAAGCTGCAGATGCCTCATCCCTGGAAGCGTTCAAGACCAATTTGGATGAGACTTTGAGCAACCTGGTCTAGCGGAAGGTGTCTCTGCCCATTGTGGGGAGGTTGGAACTAGGTAATTTTCAAGTAAAGGTCCCTTCCAACCCAAATCATTCTACGAGTCTGTGATTGTGGTTATGTACCAATGACTGTTACTGAAACAGCAATGGAGCAACACAAACCAGCTGACATCAGCCAAGCTGGACTTGTTCACTTAGGTCCAGGGCAGCACCAGTGACAACTTTCAAGAGAGTCACACAAAGAGCTCAGGTGGGGTAATGTCAAGTGTGACTGTATTCTGTCATCTTCAAGTGTCCATGGATATTCCTGAATCTGCGTCACCTCCTACATGCCCTATACTCAGAAAAGGAAATGAGATAGCAGGAAATACTGGGAAGAAAGGTACAGAGAAATGTACCCTGTTGTAGCTTTGGCATCTCCCTTGTGATGTACATTGAGTTTTCAGTGAAGACCAGACTCAGTTTGCATCCACACCTGCATAGCTTTGTCTGTTGGAGTACAGAGAACTGAGATTTTCTCCTAAAAATTTCACAATACTCCATATTGACCGGAAGAGTTCTCCATTGCCTGTTCCAATCCACCAAATTATTAATTAAGAGTAGGCAAGCCATTTCTGTAAAACATTAGACTTTGAGATTACTCTACAGCAAGTTCTTGCTGGTTTCCTAATAATTTCTCCCTAACATTTTTAGATGCAGATACTGCCAGTTGTTTTAAAAGGCAACAAGCATGGAGTAATTTGGTGCCCATACACCATTTTGCCCAATACCATCACATTTGGAGCTCAAATTTTTCCTGCTCTGTTTGGCTATCCAAACGTATGTTTAAGAAAACACAAAGAATATAACCATCACTCAAATTTTCTTCCTCCTCTTTAAATTCAGCAGATATAAATACATAACAAACAAGTAAACAAAGCCACAGAGAAGCACCATCAATGCTGCTGGAAGAGAGTTGAAAAGATGGAAGGGAAAGGGCTAGAGTTTCCTTCACATCTACTTCCATTGTGTACAGCCTGAAAAAACCAAGACTATATTTGAGTTAGATGTAGGTTTTTTGTGACATCCTAACAGTAAAATGTAGGGGAAAAAAGATCAACTTTTATCTGCATTCTCTTACATACTGACACTTCTAATCAAATATATATCTCATAATTA
The DNA here is from genome assembly GCA_013396755.1 of Sclerurus mexicanus. Classification (NCBI taxonomy): domain Eukaryota; kingdom Metazoa; phylum Chordata; class Aves; order Passeriformes; family Furnariidae; genus Sclerurus; species Sclerurus mexicanus. The sequence goes on from VWZF01006522.1 coordinate 44,223, forward strand.
TTTGACTCCCCGCCTTTCAGTTTTCTTGTTTCCCTAAATATTTTGAGTACATTAATCAAATAATAAAATCAACAGGAAAAGTGATTTTCCTCATAAAGAGGAAAATACATCATTTAGTGAATCCTATCACATTTGTCTTTCTGAAATTTATATTCAGACACTTTTCTGACAGTAATTCAAATTAAAAAACTGATGACAAAGCAAATGTGTTTTAATGCATTCTCAAAAGATCCAGAGTTTAATTCAGGGTCCATACTGTTGTATAACTACCTATAGCCTTATCAATGCAGTATTTTACAATATTCACATGACTGGACACCAAGCAGAGGTTTAAAATATGCGATTTGGAAGTGTGAGATGAAAATGAGTGTGTTTTCCTTGCATTTAAAAGCTGTACCGTTTTAGGAGCTCATACAATCTCTTGACTCTAATGCTTGTATATCACATTGAGCATTTTCAGATAGGTGAAGACATCTCAATAAACAATATTTGGGAGAAAACCACATAAAATGACTGAGGAAAAAACATATCTGAGTAACACTCAAAGAGGTAGACCCCATACTACCAGTTCAAGCTCCAGTATTAACAGTCAGCAGCTCCCTATAAACTTCTCACACATCAGAAAATCACCACTCTATGTGATCTTTACTTTCTTAAAACAACTGTATAACCTTTTTCACAGTAGGCATCTGACTGTCTGCATGACTTTCATAGAAACCACATATAAAAAGAGCTGTTTGATCTAAACACAAACATAATTGTGAAACACAAACTTTTTTTATTGGTGCTTCTGAAATAAAAACATAAATGGAAGGAATAAGGATGCCCAAATCGCTATTTCATTAACTGGATTCTTTCACACCTCTTCAGAGTATCGTAATGACAGTCATCAGTTCTGGCATTCAAGGACAGCAAATGATTCATAGCCAACTACATTGAATTAATTAAAAACATCTTGCATAGTGCAAGATGAAAATATTGTCATCTGCTTGAAGTAGGGCATAGGTGAAAATTATGCTCCAGAAATATTTACAAGCAAGTTTCTTACCTGTTAAAACTGAATACACACCAAGCAAAAGTCAGTGTACCAGATTTGTTATTCAGAATACTCAGATCAAAGGGAAAACAAGATGAAAATTAAATCAAGAGTTTTATATTCAGTAATACTATCTACACTCCCATGTAGTACTTTTCTTTAGTAAATATAAAAGCACTTGATTATAATTACAGAAAGCTAACAATTAACCTATTTCAGGGTATAATTTACCAGGTGTTTTTACCATTTTCTATGGTAAAAAGATATGTTGACTTTTAATGAGACTAGGAAAATAAATGAATTTAGATTTTTATCAGCACTTTGCAGAAACATGACAGGAAAGGCATTGAAGAAGCTGATGGTAGTGCAATTCATTCTGTACACTTAAGGTCTAATTTAAGGATTCGCTTTTCTATGACACGGCAAGTTGCCACTCTTTTGAAAGCTGCAGTCCTCCCCAGGTACTGCTTGATGCAATCAGCAGGAGTCAAGGCAATAGGCAGAGTTTATATCCTGTGTGTCCTGACAAAAGGAGGCACCCAAGCAATATGAACAGTAAACTTCTTTTCCTAGGAGTGCAAAACCAGCTTTGCAATTAAGGTAGAAAAAGGTGTGTGCAACGATAGAGTAGTACCTTGCGTGCTGTCTAAAGTCCTTGGGAATGCTCATGAGATGAAGCAACACTCATTCCTGATGAGTAGTCGTCTTAAAAGTGCATGGGGGAGGCTAAGACCACTCTGTTATTGGGAGAGACTACCTAGTAGGTGGGATAAAAGAGTCCCCACCCCTCAAAGCACCAGATTTTCTAAATTGATCAAGATTTGTGCAGTGTGTTATCATTCTTTTCGCTACAGAACCTGCCTGTGGTTTCCAGCTCACCTTGAAAACAGAGCTCTCCAAACAACTTTTAAAATATCTGAGTAAAGAACCTAAAATTCCACAGCGAACTATCTGGTTTGTTGTTCCCTATTCCCAAGAGCTTTTGTGCAATGCAGAACACAATTTCTGTCCACTTAGAACAACATACTTACCAAGAAATTGGTCATACTTGACAAACAAACAAAATCAAATCATGTATCCAGTTTTATCATGCTATAAAACATGTTAACATGGAATAAATGAATGGTACTTCTTGCCATCTATCTCAAAAACAACAGGTATAGCAGGCAAAATGTAAAATTTAAAAGTAGGCAATGAGAAAACACAGAGGTATTTAAGGTACCTCATAAGGTACAGGAACCTAAGATAGAAAGGATAGAAGTAAGCAAAGTACATAAGGTCCATAATAAACCAGTGCAGAGATAATACATGGACCGTTTTCTGTTTATAATCTTGAAGAGCAAGGGAATAAAGAATGAAACTGAAAGGCAAAAGTAGTATATTAAAAATTAATAAAGATCTAATTTTAACATTTTTTTTTACTTTAGTATATTAATAAATGTGTTGCTTTTATTTCTAAACCATGCACAATTACCATGTGTATACATACAGAAAAGATAATGACATATGTGCATCCATTACCCATGAAATGAGATTACATATTCACATAAAACAATGGGAATACACAATTGCAACTGGTAAGATAAAAAAAGCATAAAGCCCTGCAGTGCTTCACAAACTAACCCACGACAGATGCTCACTGTGCAGCACCACCAGATGTGGGATATTGGAAAGAAGATGCTACTTGGTTTGTTCTAACACAGCTGATCCTGATTTTCTGAAAATATCTGACCTGTTCAGAGAGCATCTCAAAGCTGAGAAAGATTTTGAAATGAACAAAGGAAAGGGTAATACTGTGCTGAAGCCCTCACATATCACACTTTTTTAAGGGAACAGGAAGATCTACATAGAAGAAATTCCTTAGCTATCACAAGTATCAACTTCAGAGTTATAGGGAAAAGGACAATAGCTCATATGAATGCTATGGACGTTCGGGGATAACAGGAGAAAGGTTTTTAAGCCAGCTATTTACAATTGAAAATCTGCTAATTAATAGTAAGCCTGAAGGGATAACAAAGGATTGATAGCAGTCCACTAAAGGCTGAAAGTAGCTCTTCCCTCTCAAGGATGGCTGTTTAGAGGTATCAGCAGCAGAGGACAACTGTCCAAAATTCACCGCCACCACCACCCCTCCCCCATTTTCTGCAATGCCACCAGCAATCAGGCCAGTATTATCATCCCAGGAATCCTGCCTACTCCTAGCCCAGGCTGAGGACAGAGGTAAAGGACCCAGAAGACAATGGGAGGCTGTTGTGCAAGGAAGGTTCCAAGTCAGCCTTTATAAAGCCCCTTCAGTCATGGATCCCTGCCACATGAGGCAGCTTATTTACAGAAGGCCAGTGCCATGAGGTGAGCGGGAAAACGTGATGGTAGTGAGACAGGATTTCGGTTTTGTTATATTTCCCCTCCAGAAGTTCACTGAAAAGGAAATGCAGCTGGTGCTCCCACCCAAAGCCCCCACAGGTCAGTGAAGAGGTATGTTCTTCCCCTGTAGCGCTGGCCGACTCTGCCCTTTGGTCAGGAAAACATCGACCAGTGTTCATCCAGATCCTGCAGGTCACCCAAAGGAGCCTGGGGACAGAAATGACACGGACACCATGGTTGCATGAAATTGCAGCCTTTAACAGCAGTTGCTCTTCCAGCTCAGAAAGAGAGCCCTGGGAGAAGAAGGACCTTCCATCTGTCTGTGTGTGTCTGTGTGAGTGTTACAACATCCTAAACATACTCTAGCAAACCCTTCAGCTGTCACTCAGCTGTAGAGTGCTCCATCCCTTTCTCTGAATTCACACGGTGGTTGCACATCCACCAGGAGTGGCCAATATGTCATTTAACAGGTGAGAGGTGCAGCTTCTCAGCCAAGCCAGTGTAGACAAATCTAATGTTTTATTTGGGAACCCAACATTTATTACCCTCCAGTGCTGAATTACAGCTTCAGCCTCTAAAATTTACAGCAAGGACAGCAAATTGCCCCTATTTCACTAGTGCTATATAATACCCTCTACACAAGCCCCTGCCTCTATTTTCAGCCATAGTGAAATGGTCTGCTTGCAGCTTTGTCACACATATGTCACAGCTCTCCAGCTCTGCAACACTTCAACAAAGGCAAGGCTTACTACACCACCAGTCCCTCACATCTACATTTGTTCCTCCTGTGTTTTAATGCACAGCTTAATATTGCCTTTCTCCTTATTTTTTTAACTCATTGTCTGGTGTGTGGCAACCAACCTCAGGTTATGCAGCCTTTTGAATCAGCCCTTCTCTTGGCTTAGCATCGACCACAGAAGATGCAGCATGCATGAAAGGTCACATCATCAGAATTCCTTATCTTTAATCAGACATCCATTTCCCCTCTGCTTTAATCACTTTCCATCTCATTTTAGATTTCAGTAGACCTTTCTCCCTCTCCTTCCTGTTTTCCTTCCGTCTGTTCACCTATGTGATAAGCTCCTCTGCACACACACAGCTATTACTGTTTATTTCTGTACCTATGTTATTTAGGCCTGTACAGGGTTTTCTGAAACTAAAATCCATGGAAAATAAAACAAATGAAATAAAAATCTAACATACTCTGCAACCTGTTATACTAGATTACTGAGAACAAGGAAAGGAAGTGTAGACTAATTTCTGGTAATGAACAGAAGAGAAGTAGGAGATGAAAAGCTCCAACCAACAATCCTTGATGGGCTGGTGCACTGTAAAGATCTGTTCAGATGTCTTTTACAACTGAGCGAACCTAACTGCACTGCTCTTTTGAACTCTAGTCTCCCACACACAGCAAAAGAAATGGAAGACCAGTCTTACTGAGTCAGACCAAAGGGTCTTTTAGCTCAAGATCTTCAGCAAAAGGACAAAGTGATCACACAGAGACACATTCTAGAGAGAGGATTCCAGCTGTATGCAGGCCAGCACTGTCCTGAATTGCTGGCACACTACCCGTGTGCTTTGACAAATTTTTTTCTGTGTTTTGTGATAAATTTTTATTCCATTTTACTCAATTTCACTTTGTTTTCTGAATCTGTGTAAATGCCTGTAACATGCAATACCCTCAATCACACAACACATGAAGCATCTCCCTTTGTTCTGAACCTGCCATCTGTTAGCTTCATTTGTTGCCTCTGAGATCTAGTGGGAGACAAACATCCTGAATCAGAACCACTCACTGTTCACCTTTTCTGTTTGTGCTTATTATTTCCACTGCTCAAACCTCTCATTCCTAAGGTGGTAAGTCCTGGTTTATTTAATCATTTACTTGTGTAGAATTGCTCTCATACCTTTTTTTTATTTATTACTCTGCATTGTACTTTCTACAGTTCTATTCATTCCTTTTCAAGACAGAGGAGGGGACAGAACCATAGAAGTTATAGGTTTCTGCAGCGCTGCCTGCTTTGGTTTTTATTCTCCACATAATCATCCCCAATATTCTGCTTCTTGGACCACCATTAAGCACAGAGGTAATGGGTTTTTGGAATTACCTGTTAAAATTTTAAGATTTTTTTCTTGAATTGAAATAGAATGTTCAAGAGCTCACTGCCACACATATAAAGATAGGATAATTCTTCCTCTTCCATGCACTCCTTAACATTTCATCTGCCATCTATCACCCAGCTACTCAATACTTTTAATCTTATATTTCAAATTAGCATTAAGTTGAATAAATGTACTTCTTACATGTTAGTGTCCTTTAGCGAGTTTCTGTATCTTTGGTTATATTAAGCAGAAAGTAAGTTTTCAAAACAAATAACAAATGCATGTTAGCTCAAGTAGCATTATTGCTCCCTCCAGTATAAGTTTACTCAGCTGATTTATTACTCACACACTGCTATTACACAGCACTCTAATACCATTCTGTCCATTGCATTCTGCCTGAGTGCAATCCAGGTAGATTTTCCTTTCTTCCCTCCAGGTAAATTTCTTCAGACAGGCTCAAAACAACACTAACAGCATACTATTTTTATATTATTCAACTAAGCTAAGAAGCATATGTGGGGATGATTTCAAGTATTCATAGATGCTTTGTTTTCCTTGTAACCAGTTTAAGCCGATTCTCTGCCTGCAATACCCATCAGCAGCTGACACACCAGAAGATACAGCGAAGAGCCAGCATGTATAGCTAACAAAATAATACATTGTGAGAAGATAGGTGAAGTGAGTTAACAGGTAGTTTTCCCTTTTGTGATCTTCTAAAAATAAATATTTATCCTTCTAAAGAAATAAAAAGGTGTCTAAAGCATATGTGACTGGACAGAATTTTTACTAGTTTACTCATGAAATGTAAACTTTTTTCACAATTTCTTTTCCCTGCCCCAAAAGCTGGGAGGATGAGGGCTTTATTTACATGCTTGTTTATTTACTTCTCCACACCTGGAAACTTCTGGGAATATTTCAGGTTTTAAAATAACAGGACCAAGCCTAAGATGTTGGCATCACAAGACGAAGCTATCAGCCACCAGGATGCAAACTGTCAGGCTGGGCTGGGTGCCATAGCAATGCAGTGGGGTGAAGGAGCAGCTGAAGACCTAGAGGTGCACACTCCTTTTGGGCAACTCTTACAACTGCCCAAAGCAGCATCTCAAATGCTGCCCCACTGCTTCTGAGCTTACAACATGAATAACACTAGACCCAGGCTAATGAATTGGGACTGCAGCAAGATGCATATCCCTCGGTCACTGACTGTTCCTTGCATAGAAATGTGGCCCTCTTCAGTTGGAGAAGGTTGAACAGAGTGCCCATTCTTTCCTGGGCTGGTATGTGACCCTCTTCCCCTTTGGCCAGGAACAGCAAGCAAGGACCATGAACTCCAGAAAACATTGAGTTTTTGGGAGAAAGCAAGGCAGCTTTGGCCACTACAGAAGTTTTCCACAGAACAGGTGGGAAAAACCTTAAGCCTAAATCAAAAGCCCAGCTACCAAGGGGCAATTAGACCTGCAGAGCTGCTGGAGCAAACAGCAAAGTGAAAACAGAGAAGCACAAAACAGTAAGAGAACTCAGTCCTGAGCAGGTTGGGAAATATGATTAATTTGCATTCAGTGATAAATTAACTCAGGAAGCAGAGCGCTGATTTATGTGCAGGATTGATTTATCCATCCAAGTAAGTCAAAGTCCCAACAAAATGAATCCACACTTGCTGTTCCTGGATGCCCAAAGTGGGCACTACATGACTGTAGTGGAGCATTCACACACACCTACTTCTGTAAGAGAGGTTCCATGAACATGCAAAGTCACAGGCTGAGCCTGCCCAGGCACCAGACACAGAAACCGAATAGGAGCCACCACGGTTCTTTGCCGTGCCCATACTCAGCACTGCAGCACAAAGACATGCGACAGGCGGAGGTGTCTAGAAATAAGCACTCGACAGGCAGCACCTGGCTGGCACCTAGCCAGCCCTTCAGCTCGATGTGCACATCCTCTAAAAATATCAGTGGAGTTCTTCTTAAAAAAATTGTACATTCATGCATCACATTTTGGTTGCTGGACAAAAGCCAAGCTGCCTTGCTGCTAGCGGGCTGTGTTAAAATGGAAATCTATTTTACAAATTATTGCAGTGTTAAGTCATGCAGTATGCACGCTGTCCAAAATATTAAAGGGTCAGAAAACTGCAGGGTACAAAGATATGTACCTTTAAGTTCAGCTTAAGATGCAGGCTGCCAAACTTAAGGAATGATTTACACCTCTCCTACCTGCCTTCTTCATTCCTGAATCCATGTGCTAGGTGACACCCCAGGGCACAAAACAGGTCTAGTTTGCTGCATGTGGTCCAGCTTTTGAGGCAATGAAAAGGAAGCAAGCCTCTAGAGAGGAGCTGTGGGCAGGCACATCCTGCGAGGGTCTCTGGCTGTAACCAGAATGTCTGTATATAAAATGAATGTAATATATGCCATAATACATACAATATGATATATAACGAAATGCCTGTACTCACAACACGGGCAATGGAAGTAGATCCTGCTGAACTAAGACATCTGAAATGCAGGTGAAAACTAGATAGCTGATGCTAGAATGTGTTTGTCACTAACAGATTTTTTATTTATAAGTAGAGATTACGATGTTTATCCTATTTTTATGTCAATTTGTGTTCCTGTGCCAAGAATAGATATGAAAAGGCAAGTCAGCATCGCTTTCTAACCAGTTTTGCTTTCTTCATACAGCACAATCATCATCATCATCATCATGGCTAGGCTTCATGAATGAAGATTTGGGAAGGGCTCTAACCTAGGTATTAACTGATTTGCTGTCCAGAGATGCTCAGTTACAAACATTTAAACCAAATTAATTTTGAGGCATGTCTGAACCAAGGCTGCTAATCTTAATGCATGCTGAATTTGTCTAGTGCCTCTGCCTACAGTGGTAGATGGAAGTGTAGACAAGCAGAGCAAAATAGGTTTGCAGAGCTGTGGTAATTTCTCTATGTGCTGCCCAGATGTTAGCAACTGCAACAGATACAATGAAACATAACATCATAAAAAACATAAGCTTTCTTTTACTGATCTTCAAACACTAGTCATGGAAAACAGAGCCCTCATGGATATTCAGTGACTATACTCACCCAGGCAATGTTGTGTATATTGGAATAAAACACAGATTGGACTCCTAGATGCGTAGATCAGATTTTGCTGTGGACTACCTTTTAAGAAATTTTCCATGTTCTTTCTATGCTTGGAATTCCAGGTTCTCACAAAACCTAGATTAGGGCAGCAACAGATGTACACACTCTTACTTCACAAAGTCACTTCTTCTCCACTTCAGAGGAAGCCTAGTTACAAAAATTGCAACACTGCCCTCAATGCCCTGAAGTCCAGCTACATCTTTTGCAGATCTGTGTAACTTCTTGCTCACAATAGGCAAGAAACTATTGTTTAAAGAGAAAAAGAAGGCAAAAGAAAAAAGCATTTCACCTAAAAGTGGGATATCCACAGACAAAATGGGAAGTAAATACCATGAAGATCTAGGAAAAACAGTTCCCTGATACACGGGTCAACCGCTCCAAAGTGACCTCATAAAAATATTAAAGTGGTCCTTGATTTAAGTCTAGTTGTTCCTTAACAAGCTGTGTAAATCAAAAACAAGAAAACATTTTCCCCCACTGCTATTATCAGGTAATACCTTAAAAAATATAAAAGTCAAGAAAATAACCTACCTGCATGTGAATAGGGAAAATAGCCATTAATGGGACAATGATGGTGAAACATTAGTAAGCCAAAATTGTCTACCCAGACCAATTTATTCCTTCTTTCATTTAACCCTCCTCCTCAAAAAAACAAACAAAAAAAACCCCAAACAAAAACAAAACTAACCAAACAAAATAAGGTTAAACGACAGGCAACATTTTGCAAGTTGGTTCCTAGAGAGGAAATCTGGAGAGTGGAGTTTAAATCAGGCTGAGCAATGACTAGCAGGGCAAGAGAACAAGCTTCTTGCCATTCTGCACTTCTCGAGGCTAAAAGTCCCTTCTCTGCTTTTTCTCCAGTTAATAATTATATAAATACAACCTGGTGGCAGCAGTATAGAGTGTGGGAATTAAGTAAGACTCATGGTGAGAGCTGGAGGAGCAGCCAGGCTATGCTAATAACTTCTACTCTCAATGGGTATGGTCTACTGCAGAACACTCTCTGAGAGAAACCTACTAAAACAGTACGTGCGGCCATGACTTCACTTCTAATGTCCCAGCATTGATCAAAAAGAAGGATTCAACTAAGCCAATGATGGAGAAAAACTAATTTCATGGTAAAATAATTCTAAAATATATTTAAGGTACATTGGCAAGGCTACTTTAAAGGGAATCTGCATTACAAAACACGTGAGGGAATTGAAGACTATATTCCGATGTCCTCCAGCTGCTAAAAAAACCAGTTACTCTTTATCACTTCCTGACTGTGGTATTTTATGTAAACAATTTTCTGAGAAGAATATTCCTTTCTACGGTGTATTGGTTTGGGTTTTATTTTTGAGACAGAATAGAAGGCACTGTTGCTTTTCCATCATCAAGAATTTCTGTTTTCCTCTTAGAGAACACAGAAAAACAGGATGGAGAGAAAAACTGGAAATAACATTTTAAATAAAAAAGGCAACTGTCTAAATGTGAATCCCTAACACCTGCCTACGAGAAGTTACTTAGAACAAATGTAAAATTGTGATTTTGCTTTCACATACGACAATGCCAGGGGTCATTGCAGGAAACTTGTCAGAGCAGCTGCATCTAAATCTTGCACATTCAGAGAGTGAGAAATGGAGGACAGTTATGCACTCCCCACTGCGGTAAAAATGTTTTCAGGAACCACAGCTTAATGTTACCACAAATGGAATATCCAGGTTTGCAAATCTGTGCTTCTCCAAGAACAGAATATTCAATGTTTTAACCACACGAGAGATCCTGAAACAAGGCCATTAACTTTTGAGTAGAACACAGAGTACCAGAAAATATCACTCGAGATCCTAGACAGTTACTGTTTTCACTACCAGGTTAAAAGAACCCAATCTATCAAGAATCAAAATCTTAGTACATGAGTATTTTAAAAGGAAATGTAGCATATTTTTTTGTTCAAAAGGCAGAATTATAACAGGAAAAAAAGTGCTAAGACCAACAGAAAAGAAATGCAGAAACATTTCACAAAGAGCTTAATTAAGGCATAACAGTGCCATTCAAAATCCAAATTTCTGGTTAATGCTCATTTATGTTTGCAATGCCAAGCTTCATTACAAAAATTATATATAAAGAACATTTTAAAGATAGTATTTTTCTTTCACTCATGCATCTTGTAACTGGAGAAGCAAGTCCTCTGGCTAGAGAAAGTGAATTTAAATTCAAATTATTTAAATTCTATCACTTTTCTGTAATAGTGAGGTTTTGCTATTATTAAATGTGATGCTACTAGATGTAGCATAATTCAGATGTAACGCTGTATTTGTTGACCAGAGCCAAAAAGGAGTATTAATTTAATTTTCATAGTTAAAAAGAAAAGCTGAAATGGAAATAAATTGGTTCATTTTCATTTCATGCACATTGTGAAATTAACTGGTAAAAAAATGGCAAAATATGACACCACTCAATTATTATTTCTTTAACAACTGTTACTGGCATGCAAGACATATTTCATTGTATGAATTTCAAAATTATTTACCAACCCTATTGCCAGTTGCTCTAAAAATCCTGTATTTAGCTAGAAAAACAGATGTAGAAGAAGACCGTAACTGAAGAAGTGTTTTACTTCCCCTTCTTTTTAAAACCAATTTTATTCTACCATTCTCTTTTATAGACACAAGCCTATAAAACAACCTAGCCAGTTGCTGTCTGTATATCCTTCCTCATCCCATCAGATGCTGGAAACAGTTATGAAGGAAGTGCCAGGAATGCCAGCATGTGCCACATCCTGAATGCCAGCATGTGCCACGTCCTGACACGTATGATGCGATCTGCACTGCAGCCAAGTCAACCTTCATTTGATTCTTGACACTGATCCATGTCACTTGGAGCTCCACTGGTCACTGCTTCAGCAAAACTGCTGAAATCAAGAACTACTTAAGCTCCACAGCTTACAATATACCCCACCTAGCCACAGACCCTTTCCTGCCATGTTCTTCATAAGAAAATTCTATTAGGGGTATTTTAGGGATTTTCTATTAGGGATTATTATTAGCTCCTTGGTTTTCCCAGGCGATAACAGAGCCTTGTTCAAGCACTCTTAAGGCACAGACTGTGCTGCCATCTTAACTGCTTCTGCCTATATTCTGTATTCATTTCACCAGCTCTTACTCTAGCCCCTGTTTGTTTTGCTAATGGACTTGCTGCCACAGCATACACAAAAGTAAATCAAATACGATCGGGGAAATTCAAATCCCCAAAAAACAATTTCAAAACGTTTCGCTTCCTATACTGGGTTGTTACTATAGCAAGTCAAAAAGTTCACAGCTGAGAAAATGCCCAGAGCCAACAAAGAAATGCAAAAGACAAAATTCGACACTGTAGATAGGACATCAGACATGTCTGTGTGGGAACCTTAATCCATTGGTAGTTGAGGTGTTTGTTTAGAAAGAAACAATCTATGCTGCATTATTGTTTATTCTGAATTTTAATCATTTACTTCCAATAATGAGAAAATATATCATACAGATGACCTTTTATAATTACACCGAGAGACTCCCTATGCAAACCACTTGAGTCCTATACATTGTGGAGTATTACTTTTGGACCACGACTGAGCTGAACAGTGGCTCTAGGCAAAGCAATTAATCTCACTTTATCCCAACTTCTCTCTAAGAAATTTCACTATTACTCTCTCACAGACTCTTGGAGCAGTGTTGGTAAATATTGTGAAGGTGAAATTTTCTATCAAAGGTCTTCTAAACACAAAGCCAATGTTAGCCTACAATGACTGTCTCCAGTTCTCTCCAGTATACATGAGGGATGACGAAAAGCTCTTGCTAAAAACAAATGTGTTTCAAACCAAATGTTTACAAAGAGAGAACCATTATATGCAGCCAAATAAAGATGGGTAAAACATGCCAAAATTAACATTATGAAAAAACCATACTCTTTAAAAAAACCAAACTGTGATAAATTCAAGAGACTTGGATAGCCTTGTACATATTTAACCAAAACTTGTTTTCTATTCTGTCTCAGAGGCACATGATGATGATGGTATTTCCACAGCTAAATTAACATGGCCTACATTCTGCAATGTAAATTGGCTTCTATTGATTACATTAAGCATGAGGTGAACTGAAGCTGTTCTATCTGACCGTCAGTGAATGTTCTGCTGGCTGGGAATGTCCCGAAAGAGGAACAGAAGTGCTTGGAATCGATACTGTCCAAACCAATTTTTTCTCACTGTTATCAAGGACAACTCTGTAATTAAGAAGCAATTCCCTTAAACTGTCCACCACAGTACACAGGAATGAGTGTCTAAGACAGCTTCTCAGAGACACAGTTTGCTCCTTGCCTCATGGGTTTGAATAATGTTATCACCCAAGCAGACTCTCAAGTGTATATAAAACTATATTTTTATTTACTGGTTCAAAGAGTATTTTTATGTGATTTAAATTTTTACATGATTTCTTTCATATTTATGTGATGTCATCATGAAGAACTCAGGGCATAAACAGACGTCATCTTGAAGAACTCAGGACATACTAGATAAATTACATAGAGACAAATTACTCTGAGATGTAAGTTTTGTAATAACCTCGATATCTAGGAAAACCTAGCTCCATTGCAGAACTATAGGAAAATCACTCTAATCTACAGAGATAATAATGGCTATAGATTTGTCTAATAAACACAGAGATGTTTTGACCCAAGAGATCCTGCCTCAACACACTTCAAAAGCATATTCACTAATTGCACCTGTTTCATCTGTGATCCCATCGTAGACCTCCCTTCCCCAGATCTGAAGTTTGCAGAACATCAAGTGTGTGGCCTGACCACATGTCATCACTCTCTCTGTATTTATATCAAGGAGGAAACAGGTTTCCTTGCCCAGAATGCATAAGAATTCTAAAAGCAAAAAACTCCTGAAATTCAAATTACATAAGATGTAGAAATAGTTAATAAGCAAAAGAATAATCGAAAAGTTTACCTTGAATTTCCAAAAGAAAATTTGTTAGTTGAAACGCCTTATCACAAGCTTTTATTTTTTTTTCCTTTTTAGATCTATTTTATCCATTTGAAACATGAACTGTTTTATAAGTTGCCTCTAAATTTATCAGAATTTGGAGTTACAAGTCATTGTATTAGAAATATGCATTATGGTAGAACACGAGTAAGGTAAAACAGCGTTCAGCTAAATAATAAGGTAAATAATGCCAAATAATAAAGTAAAATGATGTACGGTGTTTGAAAATAGCTGTATGACAGATGAGTGAATAAATTACTTCATGTACATGAGCTATTTATTAGAACTACCACTTGTCTTGGCAAAGATATTGATTATTTAGTAACTCTCATAATTGAATTGTTTAGTTTCAAACACATTAACTTGCAAATGATTTGCAAACGATTTTGGCTTGTGTGCTCCTTGCTGAGAAGCTGTTTTCATATTATTAGATAAATATAAATATATATATATGTAAAAGAGGATAAATTCACCTATAAACCCAACACATTTCTGTTGTGTTATGTCAGAACCTGGAAGGGTACATGGACAAGTCTTATCAGAATGAGTGATAGAGCACAGCAGCTTGGAAGAAAAGAAGCACTGTAATTTTGCGTTTTTATTCCTAACACTTCAATGCCCCACAGTCCTGCTGCTTCTCACCAAGCATTTGAATAATGTGTGGTTCCTGAAGTCCAGCAGCTCCTTCAAGGAACATCATCAACTTTATAAAAAGAAAAGGGGTTTTGAGTAAAAAGCAATTGCTCAAGTTAGATGGTGCTTTAAAAGCTATTTCAGCTGTAAGACAGAAATGGTAAACTGTGGAAATGTTCTTTAAGAAAGCAGATTGAACATCATGAAATTGCATAAGGCCTGCGTGATTGAGATGTTTACCATTTATCAGGTAAGATAAACAGGGCAAAGGAAAGGTTAGAGATCAGAAGACAAAGTTCCTCTGCATTCAGACTTAGTGACTACTGTTCCACATCAACATTCAATAAGCTTCAAGGCAGGTCCATAGCAACGTAATAGCAAAGAAAAGCAGTGATTAGAAAGAAATAAACCTAAACCAGTATTTATGGTTAATACCAGGCCTAATGATCATTTACTGGTTAGGAATTAATTTAAGCTAACTAAAGTAATGCAACAGTTCTTCTTACTCAATGGGGTTGAACAGAGCAATCAATACGTACTAAGTTTCTTAGACCAAGAGTGTACATTGTTGTAATTTCAGGATAATATCAAAGGTATAGATCTTAAGAAAAAATATGTTGGAAACTTGGTTCTCTTCTTGGTTTAATGCTTGCTTTATAAGTAAATACAGGATCAGAAACTTGGTGTAAGATTAGATAGAGCCCCCTTGGAGCTGATGATGTGATGTTAATGCACATGCAGAGATGTGGCTTCCTCTATCTTGAATGTCAAAGGTATTTTAACAGAGGACCAACAGCATTTTATCTCCAAAACACATACACATACAAGTCACAGAAACCCCTAAGATACACACAGGCACAGGGGGAGAAAACAAGGTGCCCTCTGCTCCCAAGGCAGAAAGCTATGCCAGACTTAAAAACCAGAGGGGTAAGTCAATGGCTACCTTATCAGGGAAGAATATGAATGATTTGGAGCAGGAAATGCGAATGTGCAATGCTCCCTTTCATTTTACAAATCCTAAACATTATACCTCTGAGTGTGACTACTGTGTTGAGACACTTATAGCAGTGTCTGAGGAAGTCATGAAGAATGTATTCTGTACATCATTGATTCTGTTGCGTGTCTACAGGGTGATCTGTACACGCTTCAAAGGTTCTTCAGAGAGTGGGATACTCAAAAATATTCAAAATCTGTGTATGATGTACAGACATCTCCGCTAAGACTGCTTGCACTGCTAGAAACATGCACAAGCAGACTTTCAGGCACCAAGGAAATTTAATTAGAGCTACATTAGCTAAAAGTGCTTATGGATTTGGGGCTTGATGGAAATTTGGCAAAGATCAGGATAACACAACTAGACTCCTAACACTAAAATTTCTCACAAGCCCCACATCACATATGTCAGCTTTGCTTGAACTGAGCTCTTAGCTGTTTAAAGAGAAGAGGAGAATCAAAATAAGGTTATGATTAAAGTCTAATGGCTGTATGGAGCAGAAGGCAATCTTTAGTGCAAGCTTAGCAGGATAACTAGGAGTGAAAAAGAACCCTTTACTCAATATAGGAAGATGCTACTGAGGCCTGGGGAGGAGAGTTCATGAACTACTTGCACTCAAGAAAGGGAAATATTTTTAGAGTAACCCAGCAGACCCAAACATCATAAAGAAATGGATAAAGGTAGAGAAGAAGAAATTAGATATTCTTAGAACAAGGTGAAATTTTATTGTTCCCTTTAAACTCTCTATTTGAAATAAGTAAAAGGAAACTCAAATAGTGATGATGAAACTTTAAAGCCAGTATGTGAGGCAGAACCAAGGACCCTAGACTGAGAATGTTCCATGTACAACTGTCTGATATGGAAAAATACATCAGTAAATCAATATGAAAAATCCAAGAAAATAAATTATTAGCCATAATGCTGGCTAATCCTTTCCCTATTGAAATCTAATGCAGCTATTCATCAACCAAAGGAAGATGCTGTGTAAGACCAAAGGTTTTTGACCCGCTTTTCTGTTCCTGACAGTATCCAGAAAGGGAGATCGAAAGACCATAAAAATAGGCCAACCTTGTAATGCTTTTTCCTTAGCACAGTGGATATTTCAGTTTCGGATTTCCTGACAAAGAGAGAGTATCTTTGTGTTTAATAACCCACAGCAGTTTTTTCTTCCATCAACTTGTTTTTTTCAACACATAGAAACTTTGACCATACAGAAGCATCCTCCGGCAAAAAGTTTCACCATTTCTTTAATTCATGCAAAAAGCTATCTTAATATGTTTATGTTGAACCTGTCACCTGCTGACATTTCATAACTCTTAGTTTTTATATTACAAAAGGTAATGACAATCATGGCTCACAAATCATGTCTCATGTAAAACCATGTCTCATGGTTTTACACATGCTCAGAAGATTCCTTTTCCTTGAAAACCTGGACAAAAAAAAATGGTGCAAGACAAGGAACAGTAGAAGTAATATCATATATATAGATTTCTTTTTTTCTCCTGCCTTATTCTAGTTGATTGCTTGGAATAAAATCCCAAGTGTTTCTTGCATATTAATTTGAGAGTTGTCATGCTAAGACTTACACATATAGTAGCTACATCCTGATTCTATAGGATTTACCATTCTGCAAGCAGTAATCAAAAAGGATAGGACATCCACAGCATGAGCAGCCCCAAAACTCCCATCAGAGAGATAAGGATGCAGGGGGGGAGCTGCAGGAAAGGAAAGAAAGCATGCCATGGATGCCACCAATTAATTTTTAATTTTTCCTGTACAAGCAAAAAAACAGCTAAGTCTCCTTGCTTGAACAGCATTTATATTTACAGTAACTTCTGAGACTTCTTTTTTTTAAAGACAGAAAATACAGGCTTTACAAAACTCATGGACTTTGTTGAAATTATCAGGTTAGTTCAGCGGTATCTTTATATTTAATTTCCAAATTTCAAAAGGCTACAAAAACAGCATTAGCCAGGGATCCTACACTATGTGTTATAGTAAAGCCACAGCCAAGTGTTAAGCAGTTACTATGATTGAGATTTTTTCTGCTTGCAATTTCATATAGCAATTTGCTTTTTGGTTCTCATTGTGTAACTAACACTAAAACCTTATAATAAAAATGTAATGTAAAACAACATACACATTCTCTCTCTAGTAGACAATCATAAACTCAAATTTCTGATGGCTTCCAAGTTCTCAAATGTGAATCACAGGGTTTTTTTTCCCCTTCTCTTACCCAGAAATATTACGCATTCTTCATCACTTGATAAACAATGTAAAAACACAAAAAACACAGGTAAAAACCCCCATCAGCCACCTCAACAATAAAAAGCATTATGCAAATATCAGACTTTTGCAACATTTCAAAATGTCAAGAATCCTTTTAGATACATTAAGAACTAAAAACAAGTTAAGGAATTAATTTCTCAAAGCTATTTAAACTAAATATTCCTCTCTGCACCATATCTTTTCTATTTGACGGTGGCAAAGCGAATCCAGCACGCTGATTCATCCATTGCAACATCGCAAAAGTACCTTACACCACCATACTGTATATATGCAAATGCCTATGTTCCTGTTACAGGAGGAAACACAGCACTGTCCAGATTTCTCAAATTCTTATTTTGGAAAAGAAAAGCAATTAGAAGCCAGTTTAACCTTTCACCTGAAAAATTGCTTCTGTTTTCCACTCTCATTCTGCTAGTAACTTGTCTGATGTTTCTAAACACGTAGATAATTTTGTAAAGAACTTTAGCATGTACTCTAGATTACAAGCAAGCATACAGATGGTCCAGCTTCAGAGTATCAAGTAAATTCTGATTGTCTAAGAGTTTCAGACAACACCTAACAGTCAAATAATGCACAAGCATTCATTCTTTTAAAGGCTAAACCAAAGAAATGCAATCAGGTAAAAAAAAAAACCAACAAAACAAAACAAAAAAAAGCAAACAAAAAACCCAAAACAAACAACCAAAAAAAAACACACAGTAAGTTTGGTTTGCTGATATGTTCCTTGACCGCTACCCAGACATGGTCAGATGTATTTTGAAAGCTGGCTGCTTAACCCACCTTGAGCTCTGCTACAATCCAAGCCCTCAAAACACAATACGAACTCCACCCACTCAGACTGGTTCAGCCACACCTGTGGTACTGGGTCCAGTACTGGAGAGAGGGTAGCGAAGATAAAGGGCCTGGAGCAGTTCTTCTCTGACGAGAGGCTGAGAAAGCTGGGACTGTTCAGCTCTGGAGAAGTGAGGGCTCAGAGGATCTCATCAATGAATATAAATAAGGGGAAGGTGCAAATAGGAGGGAGCCATCGCTCCTTCCCTACTACTTCCATCCCTAGTAGTGGCTGGCGCTGGATGCTTAGAAAAAGAATATGCCATCCTATTTCACAGAGCAATTCTTCTCTTCTGCCCAACCCTCCAGCAACCTTTCATGTTCCTATAAATTGTGGTTTAGGAATTTCCAGTTCCCATCATCAGGCTTAACAGCCCCAGATGGAAGTAACCATCATGAAGTTGTCTAATTGCTTTTGGACCCATTCAGACTTTAAGCCTCCACAGCACTCAGCAGGAATGAACCCTGCAATTTAATTATGCACATCATGAAGAACGACTTCCCTTCATTTGTCTTAAAGCTACATTGATCATTTCACTGGATACGGTCTTACTTTTGTACTATCAGAAAAACCAAGTAATTACTCCTTTTTCACCTTCTCCATGATATTCATGAGTTTATATACCTCACTCTTAATTCTCCTCAGTCATTCCTTTTCTAAACTGAAAAATTCTTTAAAGTCTCTTCATACTGAAATTGCTTCTTCACTATGATGCAAGATCACTTGGACTCATACAAGAGCATGATGTTTTTCACTTCTGCTTTCTTCTTCTCTCTTGATCGTTCCTAACCTTATCAAAAGCCTCCTACAACTGCTCCTTTTCAAGCTGAAGAATGCAATTTAATCTGCAGAATCTGTCCCATCCTTTACATAATGCTACTACACCCTTCCAGAGGGTGTGAGACAAGAATTGCATCCATGTAGATGCCATGCACAATGGGGTTTGTTTTTTGTTTTTCTCAAAGGCTGATGCTACCTGCACTATTCTGTTTTTATCCTAGATCTTAAAATCTAAACACTTTCTTCATGAAAGTAGAAAGCTGTTGATATGAGAAACAGCCAGGTCAAAAGAGAGAGATAGCATATATGAATTTCACCCCAATCGATAGATAGCTTTTTAAACAAATCTCAAAACAGACTGGAGACATCGCTATGACAAATATCAGCCAAAAGGATTGCAGAAGCTAGTAAAAAGCAAATGCCACCTTGGAAAACCATCTCTGTGTGTGTTGGACCACTTATTACCACTAAAGGTGCAACTGCAGATAGCATGTTTTAATGTGTTGCTTATGCAGTCTGAAAGCCAGCCATTAGCTTTGCCACACAAGCCTAGCTGTCCTCAGCCTCTTGACTTTTCCTGTCTGCCACACACAAAGAAACTGCTATCTGGATGACAAAACCAGCACTGCAACGACATACACTAGAACTAAAGCATGGCAGGACTATTTCATCAGTACTCATCTATGAAATATTGTTCTCTGTGCACAAACTCAGGTTGTGAGTGTTAGAATTATTTTTCTTTTCTTTAAAACTCCAGTCTTTCTCTAGTGTACCAAATGCCAGAACCTTCATGTTTTGGAATGGATCTCTCTAGCAGGCAATGATCTTCTACACCCATGGACACTGCTTTAACCACTTCCTCCAGATGGCTTGACTATAGGCCTTGGAAAAATTCCTTCTGACCTTCATCAAGTCAGGTCCAGAGAAGAATATGTGAGCAGCTTCATCCTCTGAAGATTCCATGTGTGCTGTTCCTCAAAACTCCTGTGAGGTCATGGCAAACTTCAGTCACCATGTTCACAGAAGCTCTACATTAAACACAGATAGAGCACCCCATTTTGCAAGCACTCACAGAATCACAGAATATGTTGACTTGGAAGGGACTCATCAGGATCATCAAGTCCAACCCTTAGCCCTGCACAGGACATCCCCAAGAGTCACACCATGTGCCTGAGAGCATCATCCAAACACTTCTCAAACTCTGTCAGGCTTGGTGCTGTGACCACATCCCTGGGGAGCCTGTTCCAGTGCCCAACCATCCTCTGGGTGAAGAACATTTTCCTAACCTAAACCTCCCCTGACACAACTTCAGGCCATTCACATGGGTCCTATCACTGGTCACCACAGGGATGAGATCAGCGTCTGCCCCTCCCCTTCCCCTTACAAGGAAGTTGTGAACTCCTGCCTCTTTGAAGTCTCCAGCACTTTCCTTTT
Source organism: Sclerurus mexicanus (assembly GCA_013396755.1). Classification (NCBI taxonomy): domain Eukaryota; kingdom Metazoa; phylum Chordata; class Aves; order Passeriformes; family Furnariidae; genus Sclerurus; species Sclerurus mexicanus. The sequence continues at coordinate 64,826 of VWZF01006522.1, forward strand.
CTCAAGCCATAGAAGGAAAACTGTACTGCCCCTTGAGACAGCAGGAAAAAGGATAAGTAAGCACTTTCAAACAAGAACTCAGAAGAATGAGGAATGTGAACACAATAAACATGCAGGACAGAAAGAACAAAGATGGAATGGAAGAGAATGCAAAATGGCAATGGGAAGAGAGTATGAACAGAACCAGAGCAGAGAAGGATGGGACATAAGATGACAAACTTGCAAAAAACCTGTAGAGAACAGGAAAAAAAGGAGAATCAAGGATAAAAAAGAAAGGCATTATGAGCCCTGAGAAAAGGGGTGTGAGTGGGAGAGCAATTCTTCATAAAGCCAGCTCTATTCTACTGGAAGGTTTGCATTCTTTGTTGATCTCTTCAGGATCGTATATCATGCTCCAGCAATGCTATCTAAATGAGGGAGAGTGGTCTAACTTGGCTACAGTAAGTAAGTGCTTGAGCAAAGTCACTGTAAACACCACTCTGTTGTCAGTTTAGCTCTCCACCATCTTCTAGGATGTATAGAGATGACATTCTGCTCATCCTAAGAAAAGCCTGCTGGAAAATATCTGAAATACCAGAGATAATCCATCAAGGAGAAGGAAAAGATAATCCATAGAGTTTCAACATATTCAGACTTTCAAACTTAGATATCTAGAATGTTAAAACACAAAAAAGATGCTGAAGTTTCAAGTCCACCATTCAAAAATCAGGAGATGAGAAAACACCCCTACTTAAGCAATGCTGTCATCTATTTGTTAGAATGCAATATGTAATTTCATGATCATGTACTCTTTTTTCCATTAAATTACATAGAGGGCATGAATATGAGAATGTCAGTGATACTTGTCTACAAAATCAGCCATATGGATCTCTTTATTTCTGCTGTCACAAAAGTTAGATAGTGTGTAATGACTCAGACAGGAGATTCGAGAAACAGATTTGGGATGGTTTATGCTCTCCAGACCTGGAAAACTGTATGTCATCTCTAACATTGCTGTGCAATCCCTGTATGATATTGATCAAAACTCCTCTTTAAAGATAATTACAAAGATCCAAATTCTTCACCTCTAGCTGGAAGTATTTAAGTCAGGTCTCTACTCAGAGAGTAAGAGATGGTCTGAGGTACTCATATGGACTGACTGCTCTCTTGTAGAGTTTTGCTCCTCTATAAACTAGGGCGAGGACACTGGGCATCCAGTAGTCTACATCAGATGACTTTCTTTTCTGCACCCAGTATGACAGCTTGAGGTCTTATACGTTATTTAGTAAATCCAAATTGCTATAACTACCATTGATATAAAAACACATTAAAATAGTACTAAATAAAAATGTTCAGCTCCAGACCTCTAAATTCCTCTGGTCAAAAATATTTATTATAATCTCTGTGCCTTACTTCCTCATATGTGAGTAGCAATTGCAGTACCACCTCACTGCACAGGGTTGCTCTAAGGATTGTTTGCAAAGATCTAAGAGATTGTTGTAATCAGGGAGGAGACGGTGTTTTTCCTAATGTGCCTTTGATAACCTGACATCTTACAGTGAGGGCTACAAAGAACAGCTCAGGGAAATGAAAAGATTGTATCTGCTGTCGGATGCGCCTGTCGTACATAAATGACGCACAAGAATGCACAATGAACATGAGTAAACAGCAAGTGCGTGTTCACTCGACAAGACTAACCTCTGGGATGAGTGAGACAGGGATTTTTGCTGATGACAAGGTGTTTGAAGAGTCTTCATATTTTCAAGAATGTTTTCTTTAAATGTTTCCAAATTTTTTGGTATCAAAAAGAATGATAAAGAACTACATGTATGCTTTTAAACACCCTCTAAGAACAAGCTTAAAACCCAAAAATTTTCACCAGTATTTCATTTTTTATCACAATAGAAATACAATTGCTAGCCTACTTGCAGAGGGACAAAAAAAAAAAAAAAGGGATTGATAAACATTAGCAATTGAGACTGATTTCATACCTCCCCATCCAATGGAAGCCATCCCCCAGTGAAATGAAGGTATGTTATAAAACTAAATGACCTATGAATAGCTCATTAAATAAAACACTGCATTGCTTAAGTACCCACATTTGATGAAAATAAATAATTCCTTCAGTGAACGCAGACTTTTTATTACTTTCTGAAAACTAGAGATGCAAAATTCAAAAAGAGTGAATATGGAACACAGTGAATCATCTGAGCAACAAATTAGTTCCATTTAATTCTTCAGGGTTATTCTATAAATCAAGTCTGATGAGATGCCTGAGTCATTAGTGCTAGAAACGTCAAAAGGAATACATTCTGTTTATAAATTTTTATGATTTTGAGTTACTATGAAAGTGTGTCCAGTTTTCTGGTTTTTCAAAAGCTGTTTCCAAGTGTCTGCAAGTAGGTAATCACAGCAGCATGTACCCTGTATTTTGAAAGACATTAATAATTCCAGTGCTCTGACTGGGATATAAAACTAGTCACATAAATCTGTGTCTCTTGGGGCAGCAAAAGTGTAACCAATGACTGATCCTAGACCAGAGACCTTAAATGTCATGGGTGTATGAACGCTGCGTAACATTACATGTAACAAACAGTACTTGAAAACAGACTGTCTGAAAATCGTTACCTTCTACTATCCCATTCTGAGAAGTGCCATGATCTTTCTCATACCCAGGTTATACATCATTCACACGCTGTAACAGGAGAACACACTGCCCAAATTTCATATCGCGCTTCTCATTTGGAAGTGTGTATTGCCTCCACTGCTTCATAACGAAATAAAATGACTCAAAGTGTTCCTGCCACGTGTAGCTAGGTCAGGTGGTTGGTTATGATTAAATTCTGCTTCAGCTTACTGACCTGAATAAATTCTATGGCACAGAGAACAAGATGACAAATTCTCTCCCAAGAATACCAACGCTTTCTCTAATAGCTGGATGATGTAGAGTTGATTCAGTGTTACTCATGGGACATTTTAAAAGATAATCTTAGTCATGGCTTGTGTGTTGATTTGGATGGAGTAACTCGCAAATTTACCACTGAGATTGTGAAAGGCTCCAGAAACATTTGGGATAAATGATTGTAAAGGAAAAGTAACCTCAGAAAACCTTGAAGAGTATTCCTTACGTTTCATAACTACCTTGTTGATTTTACTTTAAAATATTTTAATCAACATCACAGACCGTCTGTTTTATGTCATATAGAACGTGCCAATCATCCTGATTTATTCCTCTGTAAATATGAGGTGATCCTGGTTTAGCACTTCACAGCACAGAATTATACCAAAGACCAGAAAAATTGGCTTGCCAGACTTTTTTTTCCTTAATCTATTTCTTTCCAGTTTCCACAATGTACTATACCATCTGGCATCGCTAAGGCACAGTAATTCGCTTTTGAATACATGAAGGACTTTGAGCTCAGCACATATCCATATCTATACCCATTTCCTCATTTACTCTTATTTGGTCAATTTAGTTTTAGATCTTCTCACTGAAGGTATCCTGATCTCTTCTCTGTGGTGACCAGTGATAGGACTTGAGGAAACAGCACGAAGCTGAGTTAGGGGAGATTTAGGTTGACTATTAGAAAAAGGCTTTTCACCCAAAGGGTGGTCAAGCACTGGAACAGGCTCCCCAGGGAAGTGGTCAAAGGACCAAGTCTGACAGAGTTCAAGAAGCATCTGGACAGTGCTCTCAGGCACACAATGTGATTTTTGGGGTGTCCTGCACAGGGCCTGAAGTTGGACTTGATGATCCTGATGGGTCCATTCCAGTTCAGCATATAATAGGAATTCTATGAACATTAAATGTAATATGTGCAGAACAGGAAAATAATATGAAATTCTACAGCTGGAAGATCCAAAGAAGCAATTAGTGGATTTTTGGTGCACAAATCAAGAGTGTAATGCCACATCCACTCTTCATCTTCTCCCTGTAACACAGTTCCTAAATTGATTGGTCTTTCAACATATCAGCTTCCTAAGTAACTAGGGTATGCTGTGCACAGGTTCGGTTGTCTCCAGAACTGAGCAACTGGCCGCCCATCTAATTTCCACTACATCTGAAGCCAGGAAACTACAGAAAGCAATCCAAGAGTTCCTGGAAAAGCTGGATGCTAGTTATCTTCACAGCATCCTACTAAGTACTGAATTCACATGACCATCCCCAAACCCAAACTAATAGTTTTCTTTTTAAAACTGAGCTGCTAGAAGAAAAGGTTTCTCACTTATTAGCCTCTCATGCTCTTCTCTACTGACAGGCTGCAGAATTTAAACTCATGCATCTTACCACTCTGAACAGCTCTGCACACCCCACAGCTTACACTAGAGAGGTCACCTTTTCCCAGTACTCTTGAAACTTGGCTAACAAAGCCAAGAGATACGGGGCATGGGGGTGTATTGGGCATAACGGGCCTGTGCAGGGTGGAACCTACCAGGAAGAGAAGGTCACGGACTGCCTTGTGCTGGTCACAGCCATGTCAGCGGCAGACAAAACAGGCCTGCCACTTATCATAGCTATTCATCTTATTTCTTGATACTGGAATCAGAAATTGCAAGCTAATATAAATCAACAATAAAGTAGCTTAAGTAGAATTACATTCATGACTGGTTTTGCTCACGATGAAGAGGCAAGGACTTTCCTTTAGTGTGCTCATCTGTACTTTGGATGCTGTTCACCTTCTGTGCTTGCAAAACTGTATAAACATGCAAGATAAGGACAAAACTTTCTTAAAGGCTTTGATGGATGGCATTAAAGTTATGGAGTCACAACACCAAATTACTGCTAAAAATGCCATCTATTTCTGAATCAATTTGAATATGCTCACAAGTCTTTTCATCTAAATTACATACTTTTGTATTGTAAGAAATACAGCAACCAACCTGTGGAAGAGTGTCACAGGAATTTACTGTGCTGTTACATGAAAAGTACTGAGCATATCAATTCCTCAGCTTCTGGGCACCAGAAGTGAATCACCATTTAAGATCCATAAGGATCCACAGGGACCCATAACCTTCCACATAACATGTCATATGCTAAATTTTCCACTCAGCTACAGCTCTCCACAGGTGGTCTTCCAATTTTATCCTTTCAAGACAAGTTGAAAAATAGGAATTCAGCATAATCAAAGTTCAAAGCTCTTCACCTCCTGGTTTAACATTTCTATCAAGAAGCACTCTGTTCCTTTCCACACTTTTTCCATAGTCTTCCACTTTTAGGGGTTTTTTATGCCATTTTTAAAGCTTTATTATCCACACAACTTTCTTTTACAATGCATTTGGGTAAAGAAGCTGAAGATTCACCTCCATAAATTTTAGGTCTCCCCTCATATTCAGGAAAATCTGCTTCTTAAACCCTGACAAATATCTCAGCAATCCTTCAATTTCTAGCCCCCAGTTTTCAATTCCCAGCAGACTGTAGGTGCCTAAATGCTTTTCTTCTAATCCGACAGCTGGAAAAGGAAAGGCACAACACAATGTTTACAAAAGTATTAAACTCCAGAAACATCAAGGAACTTGCCTTGTCAACAGTCAAGCACAGTTAACAGTAAAGCTACAAGCTCTAAAGTTGCTCCCAGTTACTGCTTTTGAACAGTTTTTAATAGTCACAATCACTTCTGATGGGAATCAAAGCTTTTTATACACACACACACACACACACACACCCACCCTATATTAGTGTCCAGCTCTTGTCACTGTCTCTCCGCCACAACTGCCCTTCATCTCTGCTATGCCTTCAGTACTAGGGATCATATGGTCTTACTGATCTGGACAGAGGACCACCAGAGACATACAATTGCTGTTCCCTGCATCTGTTCTGCCTAAGTGCTACTAGGAAACTACTCAGGCAGTCATTTCTATACGTACACCTCTTGAGGTTAAAAGTTACCTATGTGTAAGACCACCTTTACTGGATAAAAACACATCAGTCTAATCAACCCCCTCTCTCCATTAGCAGCTGTAGAAAACGCCATTAAAAGAGTGGGAAAAGTATGAAATTAACTCTCCCAATATTCAGCAATATGTATTTTAGAGATTTCTAAAGCTGAAGAATTTGTACACATCCTTGTGTTTACCCTCCATGACTAATCCATTTGGTGGATCATGTCAATGTTTTTCCTGTGCAAAGAGGCCCACAGAATAACTGGTAAAGTATGACAATAATTTCAATTAATTTAGAGATGCTTCCTGTTCATTTTAGTGAATATACCCTAGTCTAGTATTCTTCAAGACATTTATGATTTTTTATAATATATATATATATTTAAATATTTGTATAATAAAATCTGTTTCTCTTCAATCACCTCTTTTGTAAACTGGAGAGCCCTAGTCTACTTAATCACTTCTCATACAGTAGCTCTTTCCTACTCAAGATGCAAGTGCACAGAACATTTATAAAACACTTTACATTTTATCCTCGCCTCCTCTCCTAATAATTTTTAACATTATTCTGATTGGTACTAAGCATTTTCAGCCTCCTATTGCAATGATATCCAGACCTCTTTTCTGAGTGCTAATGGATAATTTACAGCCCATCACCGTGTGAGCAGCAATAGTTTTAACCCCTATACGCTACTTGGGATTTATTGCTACAATTTCATTTGTTGCATTATTGCCCAGTCACTGAGTATCATGAGATCATTCTGTAATTCTTTGGGCTTAATTTAATGCTTTAATTATTTGATGCTACAGAATTACCTCTTTTCACTATTTGTCATTTTTCCAGATTCAGAAATATGTTGAATAGCATATAGTCCAAGAGATTCCAGTTAGATCCCAACCATAATCTCCTGCCATTTGTGGTAACCTACCCCCAACAAAAAAGTATCATGTTAATTCTGTACACTGTCTCATGTTATTCCCAAATTGAGTTTGCTAATAAAATTCAGCTCTACATGCTCCTGCCCAACAAAATAATGATGCTATCTCCAAGATCCCAAAGTCTCAAAGAAATTAATGACTGGAAAAATGGAAACCAGATCCCCGAAAGACGATGAGGGAAGACAAGAGATGACTGTATTCCAGGGACTGCCATGATCCCTCAGAGCTCTTCAGCTGATCCTCCTGCATTCTCCAAGTGCTTTCTCAAACAGGATTTAATAATCCAGACAGCACCACTGTGAACAACTGAATAAGCTTTGAGAAGGTGTCAATCTTCATGCTGAAATACTTTGGTTAAACAGGAATGCCAGGACTAGCTGGTAAGATAGCACCAAGAGCAACAATTTGCCTCCTCCCCTACTCACACAATCCTCTGGCATCAGCAAAGACATTCTAACATGTCTTTTCATACACTGATTCAACTCATTAGCCAGAAAGAAATTTCATTTATTCCATTTATTTCACTGGCCTACTTTCTTTCCAGGCTAGTGAGTTTAACTCCTAGGCAAAGCAGTATGGTGAACATCAGAGACACTGAGCACAATTACTACTTCCTTTGAGACAAGTTCCTCCCATCTCACACAGCACCAAGCCATCAGGGCAAGGGATAGAGCAGGCTGCAACAGCAAGGCTGTCTCTCCACGTCCCATGACATACAAGTTTTAACCTCCAACTCAGGAGACAAATATACCCACTCAAAACTGAAAGTTTCCTTTTAAAACTGACTCTTCACCAGATTACCAAAAAATAAATGAGAAATGTTTTTTAAATAGTATTAATAAATGTCAAGATTATATTTAGAATTACTTTGTCAAATTAGTCATCCCCAAATTATCATTTATTCCTCTAGGAAATATGAAGATTAATTGCCTGTAGATTTCCAAAGATATCAAATACTAATAATATCACTATTAATGTACATTTATTTCAACTAAGCTGTAAACAACCCTCTGGTCTCAAGACATAAGTAAATGTCCATTCAGTGTTCCAGGGAAATTGCTATAAGGTGTTGTGATCAGAATATTATTTTCCTATCAATATTATAAAAATTCTTGGCAATTGCTTAGTGCCTAAGGTCTGTGCATCGCAAAGTGAATTTACACTGATCACACAATCTGATCATAGTAACATTCAGTGGGAGGCAAGCTTTGGAGCGATTGAGGCTGCTAGAAGTAGTGACTTTTTCACTTGAGTGAATGCATTCAACATCTAATTCTGTTCCAGAACCATGGTCTGTTCTTTATCAACTAAAACCATGACATCGGATACCCCAGTCCCAACTTAATCTCATCCTTATTAGGTGGGACACAGACAAATCTGCTCAAAACCCCAGTGACTGTGCCCCAACCTTCTAGTGCAGTTGTCCAAGCATTAGTTGCCTTTGGCTACTCCATGACATTGTATTAGTCACATTCAGTGGCTGACACTGCTTCAAGGTATGCCACTTAAGTAATAACTAATTCATCCTGCTCTCAGCAACCAGGCTCTGATGCAGATAAATCTCCTAGAAACGTGCAGTCAATTGTTATTAGATTATTAGTAGAGCCTCCCTGACCTTTGCTGTCTTGAAATTAAGCTGCTCAGGGACTGAAATAAGCATCTCATTTAGGTGCACAGTAGTAATTTCATTTTAAAGTATAATGCCTGGGAGCCATTTATAAGTATTTTCCAAGGTATCTGAAACTCTTACTTAGTAGTTGACATTTCCAAATTACACTCCTCCTGAAATATTCCACATGGGGTAAAATGGCATCTAATTCAGCTTTTCATGCTCGTAGCTATGTGGAACTTACCTTCCTTTATGCTACAATTTCATGCACACATTATCCAATCCACCTTCTATGGGGTTGTTAAGTGTTTTCCTCAAATACCTACAACAACTGTTTTGTCCACATAAAAACAGAAGTGTTCAAAATAAAAGTGAAGCACATTGAGTTGTCTCTCATCTGTGCTTATGCAGATTTGTTGGAAGTACGAACTATTCACTTTTTCTACACACTTTAAATTTGCAGTAGGTAGCTAAAACCCTGATCATAAGGGTTTTAGGACTCATTTAGTCTGGACAGACATAGGGAACACTTGGTTCCCTATATTATGTTCACCTTTGCAAGTAGAAAAGTTAGAGAAAAGCAGTTCTTTGACACTTACCTAATTCCCACTGAATTTCCACAGAAAAAATGTAAAAAATTTCCCAACTCCTTGCAACAGACACTAGGGAAGGTGAGAGGAAAATAACTGCCTGCTTCACCTATAAAATGACAAAATATTATTAACCACATTAAAACAAACTTTACTAACTAAAATAAGAAGTGTGGAAAACCACCAGGGGTTTACTTGGGAGGACAACTTTCTGAACTTAACATCTTTCTAGCAAACAAACAATGATGTAACTTCCTGCAAACATGACAGAGTTGAGCAGTAACACAGAGTATTAATGGGTTGTGAGGAGTTCATGATAAAGTTTACACCTCACAGAACAATCCCCAACAGTTGTGATCTTTTGAACCTATTACTGTCAGGGATGAGCTTACACCACTATTTTAATAATTTAATAATTTTACTCCTGTTAACAGATGGACCTTCTTTACCCACAGGATAATCCTTCAGAGTCAAAATCCAGCAATTTTTTTCTATATATTGTGGGAAAGCAAATCAAATACTTGGTTTATGGATGCCTTGAATTATACTGGCATTTTGTATTTTCATTTTCTGTTGTCAATAACAGAAACAGGCTTTGTTCCCCATTTCTCTTGCATAAAGAAAGGAAGATATGGAAGCTGTCTTCCTGATATATCCAAGTCTTCTAATGACTCGTTCATCCTTTGGCAGGTATGGTCAACACCTGAGTTTCATTGATATTGGAGAGACCACAACAGTTTTCTTTACCTCTCATCATGACCTGTGATGCTGGTAACTCATAACATGTAAAGGGACCGTGTATTGCTTAACCAGAAGATGTAACACGCCCAAGTTCACTATTGGACAAACACAAAACTTTTAGGGTCCTTCAACAGAAACAGCATCATGGCAGGTGGAAGAGTAAAAAAAAATGCCAATATAAGGTTGCTTTTTATAGGAGATCAAAACTGAGAACTATCTAGATGTTATTCAAAGGAACATAAGGAAGGCAAACAAGTATATGAAGCAAGAAGGACAAATGATATCCGTAGGTATCCCTCTCCCAGAAACAGCCACTACAACAATGAAAATTAATCTCAACTGCCTTGGCTCCCTCCTTCCCAGGAAGGGACGTGATAGGGTGGCTTGGACAGCAGAATAATTTCAAAGCCTGGACTAACATGAACCAGGGCCATCCCATCCAGACCTAAAGTGGAACACAAATTGCACCCAGCCATCTGTACTCACTACCCACTTGCAATAGTCAGTGACACAAAAATGCAGCATCCTATTGTTCATATTAGCAAGATCAGAAAGTAATTTGCCTTGTAGTCCAGACTAAAGAGATCAAAGTGGTTTTTTGCTTTTATAATGAACTGGTCAGTAACTCCAAGTCAACTGTAGCAACTTGCAGGGGTAGGTGGCCAAAGGTTTCAACAGATACAAAACTTGGCAGAAGGCAAACAGACATGTGGCACTGTCAAAGGGCAGACTGCAGGAAGAGAAAATAAAATCAGGAGGATTGGTGGACCTGAGCTCTGGAAGAACAGTGAGAGAGTAGAATTAGATCATCTTTGCCTGACACACTTCCTAATTGAGATTTAGATGCATGCATAACAGGTGCATGGTTAAATATACATGAATTAATAAAGATGCTGCCTGCCATTTGAAGTGGCACTACAGCATCTGTCCCACCTCCTGCCCAAGGCTTGAGAGTGATCTAGAACCATTACACACATTGGACTGTGGGGAGGAATGCTCAGTTTGCTTGGCAGAAATTTCCAAGTATCTCGCTTGTTGATAAATCAGTAAAATGTACTTGACATAAATAATTAAATGTTTCTCCCTGATGCCTATGGAGTGTAAGTGTAATGCAGAGATGCTAGGAAATAGATGTAGCATTAACCAAATGGGAACAAGTGGTGGGACTTAAGTGTTCATAGTATTCTCATACTCAACTACAGTGAAATACAAAAAGCTAGAAACTGCTCATGTCCAACAGCATAACTCCTATACATGAATCTCCATAAGCAAGACAGATAGTTCATGAAGCCTGAAAAGACAGCAAGGCCAATGAAGTAGGAAACTATTTCCCTGTAACCTAGGGATCACTTCTTTATGATCACTAAACCAACAGTATTGAACCAAATCTAGTTTCCTGCTCTATCAGACAAATATAATCAGAAACCAAAATTGAAATTTTACAAAGAATAGAATCATAGAATTATTTAGTTTGGAAAAGACCTTTAGGATTGAGTCCAGCTACAATGATCCTGCATAAAACTCAAAAGTATCCACAAACATCTTGAAAGGTTATCCAATCATGCCAAAACTGCAATTCTTTTGGATCCTCCCTCATCTTTTTGCCACTTCTACTTGTTTCTATAAGGAGCAAATATATGACCTGTACACATGGAATAAAGAACGGTTTCATCAAAATTTCTACCACAGTTCCAAAAAGCCATTCATAAGACTGAGGTTGATACTAGCTTTTGAGATTAGCAATCCTGTAAGTCAGTGTCCAGCCCGTAGTTTTGGATTCTATTTTCAAAAAAAAATGCAATGAACAAAGATGTGTGCTAAAAGCAGTAAGATAAGCCTGTGTGTTAACTTTTAACTTCCATGGTTTGTATTAATTGGCCAATACTATGACTTGAGATTGTTTTTCCTATGAGAACCTAAAAAAGAAAGTATGAACTCCTACTACCTATTGCAGAATTAAACATTTCTGTTCACAGATATCATAGTTACTGTCGTAAATATGCTACATTCAAACTATGTAAGAAGAAAGTCATCACTATGTACACATACTTCTCAGCTAACCTATAAAAATGCTGTCCCTCAAAGTACTTTAATAAGCTTCCATCCTTGGATAATCTACCTAAGGAAAGAGAAAAAGTGCACATAGGAGAGAAATTTTCTTTCCTGTTGCAGAAGGAACAGCAAAGGGAAGCTTTTTACCAACTTGGGCCAGAGAAACTTTATTTATTTTGTTGATAAGTTTAGCATAGTATAACTTGCATCACTGCACTATTGTCCTATCATTGCATCATCATACTCTGAACAACCTAATCCTAAGAACATAATAGGGCCTAAAATGGACTGATAATATTGCAGACAAGCAAGATTTAAATATACATGAGGTCAATCAAGCACTGTGGTCATTTACTGGATCTCTTGGAAACAACAATCAGTGACAGATCTCTTGCAGGTTTTGAGGCTTTTTTTATTTGAGCAAGTTTAATAAAACTTCACATAAAGATTATATGTATTCTTCCCCTGCATTAATTTTGAAGCTTGGAAAGGATAAGAAAAACTAGCATTGGTAATTACATGCAAACAGATCTGACACAGTTTTATTTGAACAAAAGTAGATCATTTAAAATAGCACAAACAGCAGGTCTGAGATGGATTAATGGTAAGTAATCCTCCCAATACTTCCACATAACAGCTGATTAAATTGTTTGCAAAAGTACAGAGGTTGTCCTCTATTTTCCTAAGAAACACACATAGCAATTTAATTGGTAACTATCCCAGCAGGCTGGGCATCTTATTAACCCCACTACAGCTGTCACTAACATGCTATAAGGAGACCCTTGGCAATTTTTTTTTTCTTCTGGTGAAGGGACTACCACCTTGAGCTAATGTGGTTTTAAGGATGGGTCTGCATTGCCCTGCAAACGAAAAAGGATTCCAAACATTGCAGAAGCGGACATAACATATCATACCTGCCTGAGAATAGAACATGCTCCACCTCTGATTCCAGCATACCCACAGGACCCAGCTGGTGGGGGTGTAACACATTTATGATTCCAGAACATATTACATTTGGAAGATACCTGCAGAGCTACAGTGAAGTTATTCTGAGTTGTTTTCTAACTGAATTTAGTCCTTTGGGGATTTATTTTGAGTAAAAGCTCAGCAGTCTGCATTTGTTCATTGCTGGCCAAGCTGTGTTGATTCAACAAAATACTAGCAGTGATTTCTTTTTATGCTAATATCAATTTTTTTTGACCATAGCATTGCTGTAGACCTTCAAGATGGGGGTCCTGTGAGTCTCATAAAAGCCTTCAGCAGACAGTGATGCCTTTGCAATTCTTTTCCTCAGGAAGCAGTGTAGTTTTTAAAGACAGGTAAGGCACCAACGTACAACCTTTTGAGTGATTAAATGGCTCTTCACAAGTCCAATAACCAACTGCAACAATTTTCTGTAGGTTTGCTCAGTCTCTTGTGGTGCAGGTGTAACAGCAGTTCTCAGTCCATAAGTCTATGTTATTTATCACTGCTGTCCTTTGTTCCTAAAAGATATGAAAAGATGAGGGATTTCTGCAATCTCATTGGGATATCCTGTGATACACACTTCAAAATGCAGAAGGAAAATTATTTAACATTCTTGTGCTTTTTTTCCCCTAAATCAACATTAAGACTTCCCCACTTACTTCTAGTCATAAGCCTGTAACATGGTATTAATTTCTCTTCATTGAAATGTTTTTTAGAATAAAAAAATGTCAGTTTCCCTCCATTTTCTAGCTATAGATATTTTCCTTGGTGTTCTTCCCTTACTCTTTCTAAAGGAACTCCTGATTTTCTGTATATATCTTCCTCCCAGACAATTTAAAATACAGTTTCCCTCAGTTCTAGGAAATTAGCCCTTTTTATATAAGCTTATGATTGAACTTGTGAGCTGTTTTCCTACACTAAATATAGTCAGGTCAGAATTACTGGCCCCTAGGCAACCATCAGCTTCTAGTCCAGTGATTATTTCATCTTTATCCATCAAAATGAGACCCAGAATTGACTTATCTTATATTCAATGCAATACCTTTTTGCTTTAGCAAATTATCCTCTATTTTCTAGTAACAATAGCTTGTTTTATGTCCAACTGCACAGGTCTTATATTGAATGTCTTTTAAATTGAAGTTCCCCCATAACACCACCATTTTATTAACTGTGAATTACAGCAGTACTTAAGGTAACTTTTCTTTTCTCTAGTATCATTTGATTGTTAGGAACATCCCTCTGGCAGCATATCGATCCACACGCATTCAAAACCTCATGGTTACATTCTCAGTAACACCAAGAAAGGTAATGAAGTCCTTAAAATACAGAGTGCTACCTGACTTGTTATTTTCTCTATCCTTCACGCAGTGAGTCTAATTCAGTTCAAATGATTCTGCCAGTTATATAAAACTTCTTATCACGCCTTTCACTTGTTATTTCAGACATCTACCATTATTGAAAAAGGAACCAAAAGATATATTCTCCATATTATATGGAGCTTCACTGCAATTGTTTTAGATGCACCAACTGGTAGTCTGTATTTCCCTTCCTTACCAATTTCTTATGACAATGGTAATTGAAAACCTTCCTGACTATTTGTATGAAGTTTTCGATCAGGACCATTAACCACCTTCTTTAAGACACACAACATCTTGTTCCTGTAGCTTCCTTGACTACAGACGCAATGTAGAGTTCCACAAAAACAGACTTTGACCTTTATCTCCATGGGAGTACCTCCTGACTAACTTCCACCACTTTGTGGAGTCACAATAGAGGGAATGCACAAAGACCTCCAAACAATATCCAACACTCACAGGATGATTTGGGGGGGTGTGGGGGTGTTGTTGGGGTTTGCTTTTTTTTTTTCTCTTTTCTTTAGACAAAGAAATACATTTGTCTTCCTAGGACAATCCCTTTGGGAACTATCGAGAATATGTATGGTGCATACCTTTGACTTCATCAAGCATAAGTGACAAAAGATCAGTAATGCTCTTTCTTCCTAATTCAAACAGGTCTTGCTCATTTAAAAGAACAGATAGTTCAAAATCAAATTACAATACAGAAATGCATTAAAAGGCATAGGTTTTCTGATAAATTAGTCTTCCCCTATATTTAAACTGAATGTTACAATGCAAACAAATAAATCCTACCTTCTACACAAAACTGTGTTACATAGTATTATTTAAAAATTAAATGCTGCTTAACATCCATTATTTTGCCATCTTAATTCTTGCAAACTAATGTTACAGATTTTGTAAAAGTTCAAAATACAGTCATCCCCAGTTTTGATAACAAAGTATCTAGCTTAATTTTCAGCTTTTCTCTCCTTGACTTCAGTGTTCCCTGAAAGGAAGTTGGCTATTGTCCATCTTAACTCATGTAGCATTTTGTTGCTTATGCTTAATGTAATTGCAAACATGATGTGCATTCATAATTAAGCCCAAAGGGTAAGCCGAGAGCCTGAGATGTGCTGGAAAATGCTAAAAGAAGAGTGTCTAATCTCTTCAAGAGCAAAAAGTGGAAAATATACTACTAATGAAAATAAACCAATAAAAATATCTATTACAGTTCAAACATGCTGTAACACCATTTTCCATGACATTGAAGAGTATATAGCCACTTTACTAATGAAATTAAATCTTACTAGTTATAACATACACGAGTCTGCACAGCCTACTTAATGAGTCTAAATCTAATCAGAGGAACCTGTGATAGTCTGGTCGTGTCTGGACAGACCTGAAAAGCTGGAAGGCTTTCACTGCTACAATAAATTTTGAAAACCTTGCACCACCACTTCTGGTACTTACCCCTTCTGCTTCCTTCACTCACTCTGCTGTAAATGTAGTATTTTACATTACCCCATGAAGCCTTTCCAAAAAAATTCCTAAACGCTTGAATAACTGTTGATGCATCCACACAGACCTCCTTTGACACTGTGAGCTTGTTGTAGACAAATTATATAGCAGCCTTCATAGCTCTGGGCTGTAAGGAAAGGGGAACTAAGATAGAGTTTGCACATGACTGATGAAAGGGGAGTAAACATTTGCCTGGAAATTACTGATGTCAGCATCCCAAAAAGTAATATGAAGAAATAACCCTAAAGACCAATGTCCAAAAGTAAAATGGGGAAATAACCAAAAAGAACAGAAAATGGGACATGAGACTACATCATTCATAGTGTGAGATCCAGAGACTCGTGTAATGGTCAGGCCAAGAGACTGGTGACATCTCCTGGCATGGTAGGGCCATTTTGTCAGGGGAAAGGGGGATGATCCTTCAAAGACCTGGAAGAACATCAGCCAACAAGACCGACAACTGTGCAGAAGCACTGGAGCCCTTTTCCTCATTGCCGGATCTGGGAAAAAACTCCATGTTGGTCCCTGACCTGGACAATGGTCAGAACAACACCATCCTGTTCAGTGATCAATACCCAACACAAGTAGCCTCCATCAGCCACCCACTGATGGGATGGATAAGCAGAGGCAAGACCCCTCTGGATAGCCACATTGTGGGCAGCAGAGAGCAGGCAAGTGGAATAGGTCTTAGGAAGTGCTATTATTTGTTACTGCTTTATGTAGTTTTTTCTTTAGCTTTACTGCTTTACTAACTTCAGGTGCTTTAATCAGCTAATAAAACAAGTATTTCAATTAAGCAAGGGTTTGTCTATTTTCCTGGCTTCGCCACACACACATTAATTGATGGGCTGTCACAGCCCTGCCGTGATGGAGCTCAGGGCACAGCGTGCGGGCAGGAGGCACTGAAGGTATCGAAGGCTCCAGATCGATCCCGGTGCTCCAGTGCCACATCCGCCCCCCGACAAAATGGGAGACCACACAGGCAGTTTGAGGCTGCCCCTGCAATGAATAAATACCCTTGTTACTAACTCAGTAGGAAGCAACTTAAATGCTTCTTCATACTTCACCCCCACTGCACAAAAGACCACGGTATCCACTGCGTGTTTATTTTACAAAGACAATGTGATTCTCACATAGATGCCCATGGCCACATAACGACATTGTATTTATTTTCTTCTCAGAGGAGATAAATAACCAAGAGAAACTGTGCTAATAGGCACCCACAATTATGAATAATAAAAACAGAGACCAAAACAAAACTAAACATCTTTTTATCTGGCTAACTCAAGGGAAAAAAAAAAAAAGCTAAAATAAACCACAGCACCACAGAAGAAAATCCCTAGATTTCACATAGAGTGACGGGAGACTGATTACCAGGAAGGCAATGTATGCTTATGTACCATAGCTTAATAGGCAGAGCAAAGTCAGGCTTATTCCTCAAATTCACCAAACTGAGGAATACTAGGATGGTAGCAACTCCAGGGAAAAAAAACAAAACCAAAGTCTTCAACATTCGGTGTCCCAGTGGAAACAGAATAAACTGGAATAGCTTATGGTATTATGAAATTATAAATCCATTGTGGTAAAAATATCAGAAGCAAAGCCTGGCCTTATGAATTATGAACAACTCATATTAGTGCAATGGTGTAAGTATAATCAGCATTATGTTGGATTTTACTGATCATTCCCATCCGTACCTAAAGAAAAACAAAAAAAATGGAAGTAGGTTAATTTTGATGGGGGACAGATTCTGAGGAAGAACCTAATAAAACCACAATACACAGAGGAAAGACTTGACAGCAACTAGTATCAGTCTATCCAGGCAATAATAAGAGAAGAGACTGTAATATGTGCACAAAGTCCCTTTTCCCATAACATGTTTCATTTTTTTTCTCCCTTCTATAGCTCCAGGACTACAAAATCTACAGTTTTACAGCAAACATGAAGGACTTAAGAGCTGTTCTGAGACTGAAATGTAGAAACTGGAAAACTGAAAACAAGACTAACCCAGCATTACAGCTCTCACACAAGAGCACAATCTTTTGTATTGTGAAAATGGAGAACTCCAAGAAGCACTGGAGCTGGATAAGGCAGTCTGAAATAGTCTTCCAGAAGACTGTAAAATTTTTGCTATTTAGGTATAAAATTTTAATTCTAATGCTGTTTACAGCATTTTGAAAATGAATGCTAAATAGGTCAGCAGTTAATGTAAATTAATTTTAAAAATCAATTAAATTAGAAACAAATATTGAAACACTGCCAAAAATGGACAAAAAAAATAAAGCTAAAACTACCAAATACAGCAGGGCAAAAGAGCAGCAATAGGGCTGATTACATGGGGACTGAATTAACTTAAGCACTAAGTTGCTTTAAGACTGGCATGAAACATGGCAAAAGCCACAGCCTTCCTGAAGCTCCAAACGCTCCCAGCACAATTTTTTTTTTTTTAATAAAAACACTTGTATAAAACTTTCAGAAGAATCTTCCAATGTCATTGTTCTGGATCTGTGTACAGTATATTTGGGGACAGTTATGTTCTCACTTGCTAAACTCTGCTTCTGCAAACCTTTAGCTCAGAACAATCCACTAGTGACCAGGAGTGCTAAACTTTATGTTTCGGTAGTATAGGGAGAAGTCTCATCCTGCCCATGTTGGTCACCCCATCACTGGTTATTTTTACATTACAAATTTTACAAGATTTTCATTTATTATGGAAAATCAGACACTGATAAGGCCTCTTTTTAAAAAACAAGACACCCAAAACAAAAATAAAACAGGAAAAAAAAAAAATTGACATCTTCCAATACATAGTTTCAGCAAGACTAAAGATAAACATGGAAGGTAATATCAAACCTACAATTCATTGTCCAGTCTGCAGTCTCCACTCTGTGCCTGCTTACCATAGCAAAAATCAACAGACATCCCATGTTAAGAATTAAATAACATAAATAAATGCAAGAGCACTGCATGAATACAAGTGTGAAAGGGCAATGGGAGAGATAAGTATGACAGCTCTGCTCATCTTCCTCCCCAGCAACAATGTCAGGTAGTAGCTGTGGGCTTTCACACAAGAAATGTGACAGCTAGCAAAAATGGAAATACTACAATTTCATGTACGTACTGATTGCTTCCTCGGCTTAGGCAGTTGAAAAGTTGTGTGAGTAACAGCAAAACTGTAAGCTTCTGTTTCTGTAATTTTTTTTCCAAAGCATAGAGAACAAGCATACTAAACAATTGCCAGTACACAAATTTTAAATAAATCAATTAGAAGACATTATATCTTATGCAAATAAATATCAAAGCATTTTGCATTCATATTTTAAGCTAAGGATTAAGAAAGCAACCCAGTTATTCACCCAATCTGCTCATTTAAGAATTCATCTACTAGAGAGATTAACATGCCTTATGGCTGCAGAACATGAAACAGCTTTGTCCCCATACCTGCATTAGTCCCATTAATAAATGCAGTCTTAGCATGTATTAACATTTCTTAACTGTCAACTGTGAAATTCAAGGTGAAAGTGTTCACTTTTCCCTTGTACCATACAGTAAGGAAAGCCAACTCAAATAATTTAATTTTAGCAAACTAATCATTATAAAAAGGTTGTTAATTTTTCTTTACAAGACTAAATAAAGTAAGTGAGAGACTATTTAAGGCTCGCTATTTAAAATGTAACTGTATAATGAGCAGGCTGTAACCAGAGGCACTCTATGGCACAATTACAAGGGATTTGAAGAAAAAGAGGCTGGTAACAGCTGCTTTACCTAAAAAATCCACACCCTTCCGTAGCAATAAAAAGCAACTTCTCATTTGCTGAAAACACTAAAGAAGAACTGGCCAACCGAAAGACAGCTTCCCATCCCATATTACAGTATGTCCCGCAAGCAAGTGGGGAAGAAAAACCAGTGCTGGGATTACATCTTCTATTCCATCCCCTGCCTGCTACTGCTCTCCAGCTGTGGACGGGCAGAGAAGGGGCATTATCAGCACTTGTTCTTTGGTGAGAGGCGAACATGTACATCTCAAACCCACCACTGAGAGGCTGCTGTGTGAAGAACAGTGCTGTCTCCTTTGCTTTAGCATCACTCTCAGCCACGCAGGAACAACAGCACTGCTCTGACGGAGCACTACCACGCCCGGCCACAACCACCACCCTCCAGACACCTGAAGCTGGAGCAAGAGGGGTTGCAGAAGGGGAAATGAACACAACACTTAACAAGCATCGATCCAGATTGCTTCTTTTTGGTCACACCACCTTATTTCTAAATTCTGTTCATAAATATAGGCACTGTTTAGCTGGGTCTGTATAAGCAGCATTCTACAGAACTCACAGTAACTGCTGAGTTGCTTCCCTTCTGATTCACAAGCTCAAATGGCAAATAGGCATCTCAAATTCAGCACAGCTTCTTACTGCTTAGCATAAACCAGAGGGCTCAGTCCAGATAAGGGTTATAAGACAAATGTAATCTGCATTCCATCTTTTTTCCTCTATACAGAAATATAGCTATTAGGGTGACAGAGTACAAGAGAGGGCAGAAAAGCTCGCCCATTATAGCCCACAGAATTGCTAAGGAGATGAGATTAAGACACAACAGGGTATCACCTTCAAAACCAACTTCAATGAAGGTATGTTAAAAAATGAAGTCTGACACAGCCATAGCAATTTCTGTATCAAGGAGACCTGAAGAACCTTCGCATTGTTGCAGAGTGCATCTGCAGGAGAAAACACATTTTTTAAAAACGTCTAGGAAACAACACTGTGCCTGTTTCATGTCTACAATGATGCTATGCAACAAGTCAATCCAATTTTCATGGCATTCTTTATGTTTCAGAAACTAATTCTTTATTATGAGTTTGCCTTTTTGATATTCTGTCATAACAGCTTTAGACAGAGCACCACAACACAGCACAAATCCTCACAACAGGATCATGCTTCAGGCATTTTATTCCCAAAGATTATTTGCTAAAGCTGTACTCATGCCTGCATTAATTTTTTTTGTACAAGTAGAATATATAAGCAGCATAACTGCATTTCAGTAAAATACATATCTGATCTACATACTGAATTACAGGTTGTCTCAATTCTGAATAAACACACCAAGTAAGTTAACTAATAAGGGCAGCAAACTGCAGTTTGTAAGACCTTACACAGACAATGACACCAGAGGACAGTAAAGGAAGGTACTCATCACACCACGTATCTTAGGAGGCATTCTCTATGTACATGGCCATACAGTAGATCTAGATACTGCAGACACCTATGAAGGAAGCTTGTCTTTACAGTATCTATGACATGTGAAGGTATGTATCCGGCTCTTCCTTTTGCTCTACAAATACAGCAAAAGCTACTATTTTCCCTCTTTATCCCCTCTCATCCCAGGCTATCAGGACTATCAGTAAGACTCAAACAGGTACTCAATCAACTTTAATTTTCATTTCATACTGTCCCTTGCCTTCTTGTTTGTGTGCACATTTTCTCTATGGGTGACTTCATGAGTGACACATTCAGACTCTCAGACTGGGATATAAATCTCAAAACCTTTTGGTGAAACAGTGACTAAGAAAACTTATTCAAGTGGAACAGCACTCTTCAGTACACTAACACACTTTACAGGGTGATTGGAACTAGTTTCCATTACAAATGGCTAGGATTAAGAGAAAGGGCTGCTTTGTACATATCAGGAATGACAGTCCTTTTTTAATAAAGTCTTTGCTATACCATGACCTCCTGTGAAGGATACTCTCATCATCAGAGGTAACTTCAGCTTGGCTGGTTCTACACAGTCTCGGGCAAGGCTGCTGTCTCACTGAATACTTGCTGAAAGGCCACTGCTAAACTTTTTGGCTTCTAAGTTTTCCCATATTTACAGAAAGGCCATCTGAAGGGCTTGATCCTGGACAAGTAGGACTGCCTTCCACAAATGGCATGTGTGACAAGCATGTCCAAGCCCCTGGTTCCACAGAAGGAACCTTAGGAAACAGAAGAGACAGCTGAATTTTGTGACTCAGAACAAAAAAACCCAAGAGCTGGGTACAACATCAGGAAGGGACTTAAGATAGACACGGAGAGAGATTGCTCCCAGTGATACGGGGTCAGAGGACAAGGGAAAAAGAGACAGAAATCTCTGATCAAGGAGAAGAGCTCCCAAGACAACCTGCTGAAAAGTTTGGCAAGCCTATGAGATGTACCAAAATTAAGTATATTAAATATGGATTATTACACTTCTAGCATTCAAATCCCTTGAGTGAAAATAAGGGATCTTGCACCACTATGTCAGGTGATGTAAAATTGAATCCATGGAAATCTGCAATCATGCTGCAGCACGCCCTGAGCTTTAACACAGTCAGTATTCTTCAAGAACAAGCTCCTCAACAGAAAAGCTGTCCCATCAGACTGGGAAGGAGAGAACAGCATGCCTCTGCAAACACTGAACAGACCCTACAGAATCTGCAAGGGAGATCAAGTTGATCTTGGAAATAGGAAAGGTCCTGAGGGCAGGATAATATTACCTGAAGGCAAAGCCTGGAAGTGGGTGTCATAGAGGCGTGGGGCTGTCGATTTCTAAAGCTGGAAGGCAGATCTTAAGAATCATAAAATGAGGCCTTACAGCTGAGAAATGAACTTGTGACACAGATTTTGGAGCAACAGAAGCCACAGTTGTCATGACAAACTTCATGATTTACAGAAAGAGTCACTAACTTTGTACATTCATCAAGAAACAGGAGAAATATCTATAACATTTTCTGGAAGGCATTTGAAACCTCCTTAGATAAACCTGCCCTTTACCAAAACAGAGATACAGGACTAATACCCCCAGCTATTAAGTCTGAGACTGATGGTGATCTGACAAGAGTTAACAACTCAAGGCTCTAAGTGTTTTGTGTAATCTGCATGTAATCCGGTCTCATCTCTCTCTTTCTCCCTTTCAAAGAGTTTCTAGGTCTTTCTGTTTAGTTCAGACCCTATGATTTCATTTTGTCCACCACTGAGTCCCCTTCAGCCTGTGCTTCCATTCAGGAAACCATCTACACATACTGCTCAACTTTAGAGTGGTTTCAGTTGTTTCCAGGACCTGCTCAGAAAAGTACACTCCATAATGGGCAAAACCTTGGCACACAGTGGTGTCTCTCATGGGCTGCTTTCTAGTACCCCACCAGCATCTATAACCTCCAAACAACACGCTCCAAACAAATGCTCAGTCCTGCCACCAGGGTAGCTGGACCCCAATATGCACAGATTTAAGTACAGACTTAAGTAAAAATGTGCAGGGGCCACATACAACAAGAACCATCTTTTGCATAATCTCTCCTTAATATTGCCAGCAAATCTACAAACCAAATCCAGGCAAACCCTCAGTAGGTCTACATTGTCCTAATTCCATCAACATCAATGAAGCTATGAAAATTGAAGCCAGCAGAGGATCTTGCATCAGAAAACTACGTCATCCTTCTCAAAATCTTACACTGCAATCCACATGAACCAAATCATCTTTGCATACCCCAGATGCTAAATATCTGTTTTCCCTTGCTCTTCATTGCGCTCTAAAAGACAATGGAAATCGCACATTGCAGATGTTTAGGCAGGAAGACAGACTCTCAAGGGTTCTATTTTGATGCTCACTCCAAGCTTTAAATGCTTAACCAAACCTGTCAAAATCCCTTGTTGCCTCACAATCTAAGCACAGAACACCTGGACACATACAAATTTTCACAAGTTCTTCTGCCAGTGATCAAAGAGTAAGATGATTAAAGAAAACATTCAGAGGTTTTAGTTGTATTTGGATAAAACAGACATGAACAGTTTGGACTCTTGGCGAAAGCTTCTTTGAACATTGACTGCATCGGGCAAGGAATTTGAGAGTTAATTCCACACTAAAGTCTAAGAACTTGTGCTTTGTGCATAGCACAGAAGAAAAAAAAATCTAACTTTTCATATTAAAAAAAAAAAGCTGATTTAGACTTAAGCAAAGAAGACACAAACATATGGGGCTGAATTATCAATCACTTTTCACAGGGTATTGGAGGACATAAAATCAAAGTGGAGGACTCTGTGTGGATACTGTTCCTCCAAAAAGGAAATAGAGACACTCATAGGGCCAGAGGGGAGACCAAAAGCACCAAAATTATCAATGAAAATCAATCCCAAGTGTTAGAATAAAAGCCCTCCTTCTCTATGCTTTGACACACATTTTAGCACAGGAAGTGATAAAAACAGGGTTCTTAGAATGGGCACATCAGTTGAGTCTATCAGCTTTGTAATTTTTTCTTTCCATATTCAACACTGAGGCTGGCTTTCTCTTCAGTTTCAAGAACATGGGCAGTCAGGGCCAGCTGGACACTTCAACCTTGGTTGTGACCACAACTTTCTTGGCCCAGTGTTTGCATTCTGGGTTTTGTTTAGAATTTTCTTGTTTCCTTTTTTTCCTTATTCCTTTGTTTCTTCTTTCTTTTTAAAGGTCTACCAAAAGCCTTTTCTTTCACACCATGACATTTATCACAGATTGTTCAATAAAAGGAAGTCAGTTAAAAAGCAAGAATGGATAAGCAGAACAGATACTGATTTAACTTAAAATGAATACTTTAGAAGTTTAAGCAGAGTAGAAATATTTTTCCTTTATAAATCATCTATTCCCTGTACCAGACTGTAAGTATGATTCAGCTCCAGACAGAGACACCTAAACATAAAGATCTGCATTACTCTTCTACTCAGCAGAGATCTAATTGCTACAGTTAGAGAACCCTAAAGAAGTCATTTGGCTCTCCTGTGACACCTATGACTGCTCAGCAAATTCACTAGTGATTTTATCTCCTTGGACTAGAATGGGATGTTCATGGATAAATACCTAAGTCACTGGGTAGATAACTAAATTACAGGTATTTTCATGCAGTCTCTGAACCTGGTACAGACAGTAAGGCTTTAATAACCAAAATGGTGCATCTGATTTTTTGGTGAGACACCACCTCAGAAGAATCCAACCATGTTCATGTCAGTGGAAATGCCAGCCAAAGGTCCTAGATGAAACCAGGCTCTGTCGGTACCAGCTGGAGCACTCATGTTTTGGGCCAACAGACCAGCCTGAACAGACCAAGCTGGACACACTGCTGACAAAACGTGAAGTGGTGACAGCGTTACCAACCCTGCATAATGTAAAGGCAGATAAAATCATTGTTGGTCCAAGTTTTCAGTCTTACACAATACAAAAATTGGATCTACTTGAAATTTTTAATCCAGAATACTTTTTTTTTTAATAATACAGGCTTTTGAAAAAATGGGGGTTTTCCCAAGTAATATTCTACTCTGATTATAATTATTCTGATTTTTTGTTTCTTCCAGGCAAAGATGCTTCTGTTGTTATAGCACCCTCCACTCAAAAATGGAAAAATTGTATCTGCCAATGTATTTTCTGAAAACTAAATTAACTGAAAGCCAATTATGCAGGCCTCCTATACCAAAGGAAGCAAGCTATTACATAAATCGGTCAAAAAATTACAGATTAATATATGTCTTTATTACTGGTCTTGCTGAAGTGATATCCTAAATTAAAAGCAAAACAAACCTGAGCCCTTTCTCCTCAACCTGCTGACCACACATGATTTCTCTACAGAGCCACAGGTGAACAACTCCCTGAATAACAACTGTGCTTCCTTGCAGAAACAAAAGTGTGTCCGCTAGCACACCCTTTCCCTCCACGGTAGCAACAGCAAGCCAACTGACCAGGCTTCTTCCCAAGCAACACAGGCAGCAAAATCATGGCCATTTTGCTCATATGTCCATTTTGGACAACTGCCTTACCGATCTCTAAAAGCCAGTTCTGCCTTTGTGTCTCCTTCTAGATAACCATATTCTATCCAGTCCTGTTATTCTGATGACAGATAACACCGCTGTTGAAGCTCTCTTCGGATTGTTCCCCATAATGGTGTTGAAGCAACAGCAATGTTTAATAGCCTCCAGCATTTATTTGAGGAAAAGCAGTAGATGTAGAAATTGTGCTGACTTCCAACTGACTGACAGGTCTTTTATTGCTGCTGTAATAGTGAAAATGTCACATGTTTTGGTATTATAACTACAGACTACTAACGTCACAGAATAATACAGATTGTAAAAGTAGCCTAATAAGACATTAAGGCCTAATGAAGCAATTCACCCAAGGGCCTTCTTTCCATTTCAGTATATTCTCATACATTAAAGAGATGTTCATGTTTCCCATTGACTCAGAAGAGAAATTATGATTTTTGTCTCTAAAATAAGGAACTAGGTAACCAACACGTAGATTGAGAAAAGTACAGAACAGAAAACTCAGTCAAACCCTATACTGAAAAGGTGAATTTGCTGCTTGAGAGCAGTACCTCAAAGGCAGAAAGCTTGCAATTACTTGCAAATATACACTAAAGAAAGTTAATTAACTTAAAGAACCTGAGGTAAAGTACTTTAAGGCACACAAGAAATACAGGTGACACTCATGACATAATTAAACGGAGATGTAAGTGGCTTCAGCAGTGTCCTACATGGGCTACCCATGGTTGCTTCTTAAAGTGTTTATGGCAGTAGTAATGGCAATGCTTAGCTTCTTTCTCCCCTGTTTCTCAAGGCAGTCAAAACTAAAATCCCTCTGCTCCAACTTACTCAGCTCCCCACGACATCCCATAAATAAAACACACTGTAAGCATACACAGAAGCATACAACAAAACACTCTGCTGTGTCTTATCTTCAGCCAGTTGCATAAAGCAACAGGCTCTTAAGCAGCACATACTTCTTCCCATGGAGTATCCTCTGCCAATGCCTGCTGCTGCTTCCTTCTATGAGGATAGGAGAGTGAGACTTAAGACCTTTTTGGATTCTCAACAGGGCCTTTGAAAACACCTGATACTCAGTAATATTTCTGTTAAATATAGCTATTTAAGGCAAAATACTAATCTGATACCACAATATACCAAAATTTAGTGTTCAATTTTCTAAACAAATGCATTGTCGTGAACCGAGAGGCACCATTGAAGCCTGTGTAAAAATAAATAACGACATTTAGACCATTTAATTTTTACATAAAATCTTTCCCATGTTGTTTGCTCTCCATCTGATCTAACAAGAGTGGGCACACCTCCTGCTCTCAAGGAATTCAGTCTCATCCAGGTTCCAGTCAGTCTGAATACTACACATTTTCATAAACACTGTTTTCACACTGCAAGTGCAATATAGAAACAACACTCTGAAAAGAAGAAAAAAACCAACATAAACCAGTATGATTTACCAGTGAAAAGCTGCAATACAAGGTACTTTCCCTTACTGGACAATCAATAACACTGGTTTCACATTTTGATTATGTTATAATTACCTGTGCCAAGTGAGTTGGATTTTTTATACTTTCTCTCATTTGTTTTGTGGAATTTCAAAGTATTTAGCGTTAGTGTAAAGTAGTCCTTCGGTTCACCAGCATTCCTACATATAATATTTGTGAATAATGACCATAATGACTATTTTATGTTTTAAAAACATGAATGCATATTTGTGCTTTTGTTCTACAGCATTTCATCATGCAATAAGAANTGGGGAAATAGGGGCTATAAGGGAGTGTAATTCTTTTTCAAGTCATCATGATCCAGGCTAACTGCACACCATTTTTGGTATGTAAATGGTATGTAATTTTTTGTATGTAAGGGGTTCTACATCCACATAACAGCTAGTTGGAATGAGCTTATTAAGCCAACTGAGGTAGGTCAGAGGGTATTCACAGGTCTGCAGACTGAGCAGCCAACCCAGACATGACCCCAGGCGGATGTTCAGCACCTGAATCTGCTGACACCACTGTGGCTCCATTTCTTCCTGTAACTCTAATTCTGCTTGATTACACATGTCCATGCCACAGTCAATTCTGTCTGCTGGCTGGACTGACTTCTGTGGTATCAGTAAATAATAGTTTGCCCTACCTGTGGAGTAGAGTACAGCCAACTGAGATGGAGTTGTGATTGCCACTCTGAACTTCCATAGTGACAAACAGCTAAATGCTGGTATGTTTCCAAGCTCTTCTGGACCCTCACAGATTTCGAATACAGACACTGGCTGTAAACCTCATAGGATAAAGACTGTTTGAGCTGATCCTGGTGTTGGTCATTTGAGGCATACATGCAGGGCATTAAATTTATAGAGTTCAGGGGAGACTATGAAATTAAACATTAAACATGTTTTCATTACCTCTCTCTGGATGATTAGCAAGAGAGTCAGCCAAAGACACATTCATCCACAAGTCCAGTTCCTAAATACAAACATCACAAAAGGACATTGCCTGTATGGTATATACAGAGCAAATAGCGTGATGGTAAGTAAAACTATCTTTAATGAGAAAGACACAAGGAACAATTCACTGATATCCATTACAGGCATATTGAAATTGTGCAAGAGGTGTTATGCAGATTGATTCCTTTCTAGCTACCAATATATGTCTGCACAGCATTTAGTGGTGGCCCACAGACAGAAGTTAAACGTAGTTGGAGTTCCAAAAGCAGGAGTGTTGCAATACTACCAAAACATGATGTGCAGCCCAGCTGAGGAAACAACAGCATGCTTTCATATTCCTGCCAGCTTCCCTACATTGCAAAGTAGCACACAGCACTGATGGTCCCCAAGTCAGAGACCAAATGACTACCAAGCTTGCAGTTTAAAGGACCACATCTTCATTAATAAAAACACAGGCTGAAGGTATTATGGCAGTACTTTTCAAAAAATGTATCTATGCACACATGTATATACACAGATAAATTTAATGTTACATAATGGAGATGGAAAGCCATTAGTTTAAAAGCGGCTTAGTTGGAACAGTACCAATACTTTCCAATATCAGAGAAATTAAGTTTAGCCACTCATGGAAACTTAAGCTACAGTATTCTCCATATTATACCCCCTAAATACTTCAGGTGGAGACATCCGAGTCTTTAGACTTCTAATTTGCACACAATCATGAAATAAGTCTTTCAGAAGCATTGAGCATCTATTTCTTATTTACAGGAAACCCCTGCTTTGCACAGACAGACAACTATTATAAAACCATAAGAGCCTAGTGTAGAACAGCACACATGGACACAGCAGCTCAAAAATACCAACAGCTGCAAGGCAATTTTTACTGCCCCACACACAAGTACCCATTGGAAGTGTGGCATTCACAGGGAGGAAGGCAGCTCCCAGTCCCAGCCCCCAAGAACAGGAACCATTTCAGCTTTCCCACTCTTCCACCTCCAAAATCCTGCATATATTTGTGAGCAAACACAATTCATCCCTCTCCCCCCTTCCAGAACAGTGGCAGCATGGTGAAAAATAAGCAAGCAGTAAAATGTTTCAGTTTTATACCAGAGATTTCTTATTTTCTACAACAGATTTCTTCTTTTGAGAGGAATGCTCAGAGGCAGACTCGTTACTAAGATTTTGATTTATAACAGACATCTCATTTTACACTGCACTAAAAACTAGTATATTCACAGATCTAATGATAGGACATAGTTCTCAATAATCTGTTCCCTTTTTTTTCAGTCATACCACCTTGTTTCACAGTTAGTATTCCCTCCTTTAAAGTCCCTTTTTTTCTCCAGGATATTAATAGTTCTTAGTAAATTTGAAAGCTAACAACCAGCTTGCTGGGTTGTTTGCTGTTACCAAACAATTGATGGACTCAGGAATATAAGAGTGTTGTTACTCTTTGGAAATCAAAATAATTCTTGCTGACTAGTCTGCTGTTGTGAGACATTTACACCAATATGAGTATACTTTATATGGTGTTTGCATATTCTGGAACTCAACCTGCTTTGTACACAGTAAATACTACTTTAAATTTAAAAATAAATATAGATTACTTCTTTTCACAGACAGACTGGATTACCACTCAGTAAGATTAGATGTTATTTTCAGCCTTTAATAGTAAAAAACATTAGAGATACCTTTTAGAAGTGGTCTCCAAGCACAATTTTCAGATTCGGAAATGCTAGTTCCATATTTTTCACTTCAAAAGGGACTTGGTGATCCCTCTTGTCCTCCCCCCATTTCATTCTCATTCAAGTGTAATGAAGCAACATGAAACCACTTTGCTCAGAATCTCTCCATTCTCCAATTTTTTTTTGCGCTGCTGCTGCAGAAAGGACAGAGGCCACAGTAAGGAGCAAACAAATAGCCAGGAATAACTAGAAGGGGCACCAACTAGAAAATAAAACTGCCAGTAGTTTTTTCTTTGTCGTTCCCAGAAAAAAATCTTCAACCCTAAAGACTGGAATACATTTAGGTCTCAGGAAATGTGCCAGAGACCAACTCCATGCCCCATAACAACACAACGGGCTTTAACAGTACAACAACACAGATAAACGTGACTTGCAGCAGCAATAAGCTGCTAACAATACTCCAAGAATTTTGAGTATCTGAATAATTACACTTTCTGCTCAACTGTGTAGAGGACTAGCAAAAAAAGCAATCTGTTGACCTGTATCTTGTTTCATTCCCCAAAGCTCAGAAATCTTAATGTTTACATACCTTACCACCATCAAATTTGAAGGGAGAAGAAACAGTGACTGTGGGACATTATAAGATCCAGCACTGCTGATTTCTGTATCCATCACTTATTCTAATTTTCACAAAGGGAAAAAATTGCTCAGCTGCAGAGATTTACCACAGCTGAAATAATAAGGGTCTACAATATCAGCATTTTCCCAGGATAAAATTGGAGGAGATGCCGTTTCCTAACCTAATACAAAAGAAACTAAATTAACCGACATTTGGTTTTCAGAACATTATGAACTGTGGATGCAACCTGTTGATTTAGTCATGTAAGATGAACCAGTGGAGATCAAGAATGTAAGAGCCTGAAGTGATATTTAAGAGACCTAAAGAAGGTCAGCTGAAGCAACAGCCAGCAGCTTAGCCTTCCTGACAGGTTTACAGGGAAAAAAATAATGAGAAAAGTGCAACTAAGAAGAAATTAATCAAAATTTCCTGTTCCAATTTCCCCTCTCATGTCTGGGATTACGTCTCCATAAGGCAGGAATAACATGATCACAGAAGTACCCAGGTATAGTCACCCAGTGAAACAAGCTTAAGAGGGTCACTGGCTGACAACAGTTGCCATTTTGCCCAACCAGGCATATCTGCCCAAAGAATCTTACTGAAGAAGTATTTTTGGGACAAAACATTAGTTTGAACACTTAAGCAACTATTCATGTTGACTCAGTTTTGAATGGTGAAGCAAGAGGATTCTGGAGAGGTGGACAGGGAGGGATAAAAAAACTGAAATGACCCTTACACAGGTATTGTGATCACTACCTTTGCCTACTGATTTTTAGAAGGCTATACACCAGCAACATTGACTAGAATTAAATCAACAAACTTGAATGCAGTTTGAAATATTGCTCATCCCAAACTCAA
The DNA here is from genome assembly GCA_013396755.1 of Sclerurus mexicanus. NCBI lineage: Eukaryota > Metazoa > Chordata > Aves > Passeriformes > Furnariidae > Sclerurus > Sclerurus mexicanus. Next base: position 95,830 of record VWZF01006522.1, read on the forward strand.
AGTAAGCTTTGGGAGGGGGGAAAAATGGGCATATTATTTTCTTTAAAAAAATGTTATGGTTGCATAAAATTATACAAGAGATGCACCAGTGACTCTTGTTTACATCAGGAAATTTATTAGACCCTGAAGTAAGAAGAATGAAGAGTAAATACTGTCTACTGGCCCTACTAGATCTAAGTTGGAAAAGATGAATATTTCTTACTAAAAACTGTAAGGATCTTTGACTTAATTGGAAGAAAATAAATACAGATACACTAATCTTCCAGATAAGAACTAGCAGCATATCAGGTTTTTCAAAAAAAAAAAAAAAAAAGGTATTGGAGGCAGGTTCTTCTTTCATTTGTTTTCCAAACAAAAGATATTTTAACCATGTTTTCAGAAGATGATGAGAAAAAGGAGGCACCAACAGAAAGGCAACACTGGAAAGAGTGCTCAGGACTTATCTACCTGGCAGGTATAAAGCTATTGATAAGAATTTCCAGTGATGACTCCCAGCTGGGTGTGCCAAGCTGCAGTGTAGGTGCTCCCAGTCAGGTTACAAGACTGAAGCGTGTTACAGAGATATGACTGAAAACACACCACGAAACACAGCGAGAGCTGGATTCATTCCACTACCGCTACCAGAAACAAGTCTTACTAATGAGGTATGCTACCCTCACGTTGCACAAGTATGTCGCTGGACAGGTCTGCCACTTTTCTATTTGTAATCCTGTCACAGTGTAACCTGAAGGTAATTTCAGTAGAAAATACGAACCTATCTCCTACTGTTTGCATTCAAATCTCATCTTCACACCACAAGAAGCAACTCCCCACTATGACCTTACTATTTACACCTGGAGGCACAGTGTTTCCAACCGAGAGCCGCCAAATGAACTGATAGTTTTCCTAGATACAAACAAGTATAAAATGTTCTGAGGTTCACTGTGGAGATGGTATTTCAATTGTACCATGTGCATCCCTCTGATACACTCAATGACCCTGAGTAAGGACAGAAGATGGGGGAAGGGAGGACAAACATGTTGGCTCAATATGAAATTAAGGAATTCTCAGAATAATTTTTGCAGATGCAGTTGTATAAATTTTAAAGCAAATTAGTTATGTCCCCCACTTCTGTAAGTCTTAGTGCAACTCACAACAATTTACACTGTCGTAAGCTCATACATGCTAAATGTTTAAAACGTAAATAAAATTGTGAAAGGTTAATATTCACAAGTATAGCACAAAAAGGATTTACTGAGGATGAATCATTCATTCCCCTTCTCCCCCACAACTATTTTAATGCCTTAAGTAGTCTATGCTCAGAAGTCGAAGTCGTCCCTGGAAAAATGGATTAATGGGAACACTGAAGGTGAGGCTCTCAAAGAAGTGTGGCAAACGTGATTTCAGATCAACTGTGTAATTTACATGTGTATTACTCTCCACAGTACTTTACCATGTTAACACATTACTTTACATGTGCTTTTACCATCGTTAGCATGGGCAGTCTAGCAGCTTCTGTATAGTATCTGCTCTACAAACAAATAAGAACTCTGTAAACTAGGCTGCCTAAACCCCACTGAACCCATTTAGAACTGGAAAGCTTTTCCATGAAGAAAAATGCAAATATTCTCATTTTAAACAGATAAATGCAAATAATCAAAAAACCTGAGCTTCGTGTGAACATATGACCTTCTCTGAGCTGCTTCTTTGGCATTGGTTCAGCATCTCCTACAACCTCCCAAGAGGCCAGTAAAAGACCACCAGCTTCAGGCATTCATGAACAATGACTATGCCTCTCACACTACATCACAGGAAATAAAATGTACCATGACATTAAAGTCTTTTTAGAAGAAACCTAGCAATCAAATCACCAGGTTTCCTCACCTACTGTTTCTCATCTCCTATATAATGGAAAGACAAAAAGATGTACCCAGAAGAAAGGGTTTTGCACTTGCCAACACTATGAGTGTTCTGAAAGTACATTAAATACCTTAAACAATAATTAAGCACCAAATGAACCATTTAAAAATTCACCACTAACATTAGAACAAATTAAATGAAGCCAAGATTAAGTCTGCTCAACCCAAAAGCAGATATTTCACACAGTTCCTGTTTAGCTACGTGTAAACTGTTTTTCAAAATATCTGACCGTAAAGACGGGCTAACAAAGCATGCAATGAAGGAAATTAGATGACTGGGTAACCTGTATTCAAAGCATAATGGTGAACTAGCTCCTTACTTTTCCCCCTACAGTAGTTAAGATGCTCAGTGTGCAGATTTCTGTTGATAAAAATTCAGAGTTTTCACATTCTAACTTATTCTATGACCCAGTTTACAAAACTGCATCCCTTTTGATTAACACCAGTATGTTACTTCCTGATTCTTGTGGGGGAGAAGTGAGTAAGGAAGGAATTTCCACAGGATTCCTTAAATATCAAGAAAGTCTATTTTACTGAAAACTTTTGTTCACATGTGTGTTGAAACCCGTGACGTACCTGTGACCTTTGTGTCAATGAAAACAGCAGGATCTAGGTAGCTGAAAGACTGTAGCACAGTAGGTTATCTTCTGAATATTATTCAAACCAGGAAGGACAAAACATGGGGTCATTATACAGGGCTGTAGGTTAAATTTAGATGTTCAAGTTATTCACAGAAATTCAATAATTTTTAAGTGGAAACCTCCACTACCGCCCCAAACATTTTCAGACCCACATGCATTTACACTTACAAGTGTAAATAACTTGTTTCAATTTAGTAGAGGAAGAAACTTGTCTCTTGAGGAATTGATATCTGTTACCCATCAGTGACCATGGCAATGATAAACAGGTAGTACGTGGTAGCAAGAATATTTACAGGTTCAACACTTTTCACTCTTAACACTGGTTTGTTTGTGGTTTTTTTTTCATTTTTACTATACAAGCAAGTAGATAATTCCTATAGCAAGCTAAATAGGGCCATCCTTTTAAATAGTCACCTAGCAACTAGGTAGGAATTAATTAGCTCACATTGTTATGTAACAATAAGGATGATGCATTTCTCTTTAAATAATTTAGAGATAAGTTCAAAATCATAAAAAGACACCAATATTAAGAAAAAAAATCCCAGTGTTTTCCATGTTTCAAATATTTCAAAACATTTGTGTTTGTTCCTCATCTCACCAAAATATAAAACTGAAGGATCTTAGTATGAAATTCCTGCTAAAACAGGTTCTCATGAGATGATTATTCAGGAACATAGTAAGGCTACCAAGTTCTTAAATTAAAAAACACTTGACAACGGACCAAATTTTTATTACAACTACTATTTATCTTATTCAATAACCAACTATAGACACTTGTACTTATAATTGCCTCCCAGGATCTGTATGAAATTCTTTTCATGCACCATTTCAGTGTAAACTAAAAAGGAACTAAAAAAGCCAGGCAAAATACAGAGGCTGAAGACCTCAGTATTGAGTCTGAGCAGCAGTTTATGCTATTGATGATGTATAGGAGTGGCTTCTGATGTGCCTTATCCACGAAGTTACAATGTGAGGAATAGAGCATACTATAATTGTTCCAGCACAAACTGACTAACATGACATTGCAAGTAACATTTAAATTTCAAAGGAACTGCAAGATAATTTTTTCAAGGAAGTTGGACATGGCATTTTATTGCTGACTGACAATGGCCTTCACATTTAACATTAATTACACCTCTATTTATGCTACTTAGAAACCTAATTATCCAGCCCAGGCATTCTAACCAAATCTGAAAGCTTCCTAAACTTGAATTTGACTGGTATATCAAAACTTCACCTTATTTTCAATTCAGTGATTAAGCCATAATTCTATTATACATTTATTTAAATTGTATTTGGAAAATAAAGCAGCATATCAATAGGACAAAGGATATTGCAAGTACCTTTTGAAGTTCCTACTTAATTCTTCAGCATTCACAAATAAGTAGAGAGAATAATGTGAAAAAAACAGATGAAAATTGTTATGAAAGAAAATTAACAATCTCTTTAAAAATACCTGAGGGTTCTGGTGAGGTTGGATCCACTTTCTTATGATTGCCCCATCATGGCCACAAACTCCTCAGGGATGAACCTAAAATTCATTATTCTTCATAGTTTGCTAAAACATTTTTCTTTGTACTATATGCTGTTGCAAATTCACAACTAACAGCTCTTCTTTATAATGCTGTTTTTTTACACAGACACTGAAATGCTGGAAGCAAACATAACACCCATTCTCACTGACTATAATCAACAGTAACCAATTAGAAGCACCTCAACAACACCTCTAGTCTGCTGCTGGCAGCACAATCCACACCACAATTCTGACCACAGACTACCCACTCTTCAGAAGAGGTACAAGAAGTGGTCATAAAAGCTAAAAAAACTGTACGGAGTCTTTGTTTAGTTGTTTATTGTTGTTCATGTTTCATATCCCTTCACATACAATGCACAATCACAGGAATGTGACCACATGCGATCTTATTAGTTTGAAGCCAAATTCAGTACAATGAGATTCCCTTTCTTCTTTGCCCGTCCCACTCTATATTCTCTTTATGTTCTGCTCCCACACTTGTTCAGATCCTTTGTTTCTAGAGTTTTACCAAATACTAGCATTTTTTTCTTTAAATAATGGTAATATGACAGAGGTGATGACCACTTCAGGACTAATCTTGCTGGAAGCAGAATTAGGCTAATCACTTTTGTAAAACTTGTTTTCAGTTGTTTGGTTGGTTTTTTTTTAATTATTATTTGGGTTTGGTCTGGTGGGCTTTTTTGTTGTTTGGTTGTTGGAGGGGTTTTTTGGGGGGTGGGCTTTGGGTGTTTTAGTTTGTTATTTTTTCAATAAATAAGCCATTATTACAAACTACTTCATCAAACTGGACTTTAGGAGCTTTCTCCCAATACCCAGGAGACATGTCTCCTTCCACCATCTTAAAAGATACCCATTAACATATTTTTTGGGAGGGCAAGGTAAACCATTACAGATATTCATAAACCACATTTTTTAGCAATGTACACCATATATCACTGTCTCTGCTGACAGCTATCATGCATTACAGAGCTCCTAGTTATTACTAGGAACTGAAATAGTGCTACACTCCAACACTTCAGTCTTACCCCAAAATACTATTTGACAAGACTTGAAAGATACAGCATGCTTAACTATCCAATAATGAATAATTTAAATCTTTTACAGAGACAGGACATAAATCAATCACTTTTTCATTGAAAATGAAGTTGACAATACACCCACTGGATGGCAAAACATCCTCCTTAGAAGCAATTAGACCTTGTGTCTGTGAGGTCAAGCACGTTGAGAAAGACCTATTGGACCATGGGTACTGATGATGTCAAAGTGGTTAAATGGAAACAAGTGTCCTGTGGCCTATATCTTTTTCTCCCTTCATGAGAAAGAGTTCCTATTGCCAAAAATTCTTCTTTAATCTTGTCCCCCCCTCTCAAGTTCATTACATCTTTGTCAAGGCTATAAATGCTGGAGTGCAAAACTAGCAGCAGCATCTTGACTTCTAGGTTTGGGTTTTGCGGTAGCCATATTGAAATGCCTCTAGTATTATAGTTAGTTAATCTGCATCTTAAAGACACTGAAGAATAGAGCACAAAGCAACAAAGTGCTTGGAGTATTCGCAATACGTACTGCACTGCAGTTACTGTCCAACCTATGCTTTGCAGCAGAACAAAAATATACAAGATATGACTGTGCCACACAGCTACAGCTTATGGCAAAACCTATCTTCCTTTCATAGAGGTGAGAAGAATGTCCACTTTGTGAATACACACATAGATGAGGGAGACCATCACTGTTAGATGTGCTGCAGTTTTTGATGAACACCTGCCATGGTTACGCCACAAAGGGCAGTACACACCATATTAACACAGCCATGCTCAAGACAAAAAAAAACAAAACATGTCCAATGGATTCACATACTTTCTTATTTGTCATTCAGAGTTGACAGCTCATAGCCCGCCAGAGGCCATGGGTGGTCAAGCAGGGGCCACAAAGGGGGAAGCTTCCTTTGCTGGGCAGCAGAATTTGAAGATTTGGAAACGAAGAGTGATCTCATGAGAGGAACGAGAAAGAAAAAACACCTAACCAGGATTCAAACTCTACCCTACAAAGTAATAGTCTGAAATAGAATAACAAAAATTTCTCCTCCAAAGCAACAGAAATTCCGCTGATTCTAAGGCCACAGGGCACTGGCCTTAAAAGCAGTTCCCAGGATGTTTTCATATCCAACTCTGCAACTACCAGCTGACTGTGCAGCTGTTCCAAGTGTTATTACAAGGGAGTGACTCTGGCACTGATGCTGCCTACACTCGACAAATACTGTTGAAATACAAAAAAATTGGAAAACTGAAAAAAGATAACTATTGTTCACAACTTAGAGGACACTTACAAAAAAGGCAATACAATTCAGAAAATTCATATTAAGGCTCAAACTAAAACGTTACCACCTCTCACTTTAAAAAGTCAAGGCAGTTGTTAGATGCAGAAAACAGTGTAAGCAACCGGAAGTGCATTAGAACAGAATTAGCACAGGTGAGGTTTTTGTTACTAACAAGGAAGCCTAAGTAGAGAGACACATTACTCAAAAGTACTTGCAGTGTGGATTTTGGGTGCCTGGGAAGCCAGGACTCTGCCAAATTGGCTTTTACTGGTAGGTCACGATCAAAGGGTTCATTCCGAAGCTGCCTGCCTGCAGTGCACACCTGCAAGACCAGTGCTCCTCAGTTGTGGGAATACAAACAATAATGAGGAAGAATTCAGGTTTAAAGAGCAAAACAAGTTGATCACATAAGCATAAGAAAGCTCCTTTTTTCATAAGCAAGGATACAGAAAAGCCTCCATAATCAAAACATCTAAGAAGCTTACAGACATTTGGAGTGCAATTATTTTATTAATTCCAAAACACAATGCTGCTTTCTTCTAAAGTCAAAATTATAAGACAATATTTCAACACAATTAGCAGTGTTACTTGGTTAGTACCAGAAAAGGGCACTCTCACTTGGCAAGCAAGAGGTTAACATGCTGTGAGCATCAAGGAACTTTCAGGTGCAAGGGAAGAACACAGAAGCTGGAGACAGATGTTGCCAGAGAGCCCTAAAGAGAAGAGAGACTTCAGAACCTCAGACTGGGACTCTGCCCCACAAATGCTGTAGTTGGACAAGTCTAATTTTATTCAGGAACCATTAAGAAGTTCTTACAGACCAACAAAAAACAGCTGCTCTAAAATGTTAAAATCTATTTAAGCAAAGAATTATTTTCCCTTTTCCCCTTCCTCCCAACAGCATTAATTTTATTTCTATTATGTGCATGGTGCACAATAATAAGGATAAGCTTATTGCAAGATTTCAGTAGTAATTCAGGGGTTAAGATTTAAAAAAGTATGAACTACAGTAGTGGTAATGTAAAGTGAGTTTTTTTCTTCTCCTTTCACTGATCTTCACATAAAGCTTTATTTAAATGTTATCAACTTCAGCATTGGTTAATCACTTTCACAATTCTGCTACATGAAATCAGTCCCTCTTTCTCAACAACTGGTGGAAGGTGATGCCAATCCAAATGAAGCAATTATGTCAGAAATCAAGTCAAACCATTTTCATTTTTAATTTACTATAACAGTCTTTAAGTGTGATTAATCAAATCAACCTTCCCTTTCCAGGCAGAGCTGTAATTGCTAAGTGCAAATTAAAGCATATTATATATGACATGTGATACTTAATGTGAAGACAAATTTTTATTAAGGTTTAAATCGAACTTTGTTAAATGAGTTAAAGATACCCACTGAATATATCTTAACATTACATATATGCCCTACAAGAAAATAAAAAATATTACAAAATGTCACAAATATACTTCAAGCCCCATAGATAACCCAATTGCTTTGACAAAAAAACCCACAAAGAGTAACAGTATTATCATGCTTGTAAGAATTAAGAGAGTATCTTCACAGATTCTATCATGCAGTTTAAAAGGGGGTAGCAGATAATTCTAGGATCTCAAACAATTCTTTTTCAGCATAACATGCAATAATCCTTCACAAAGATAGAGAAAAACTACATTCATTACTGGAGTAAGCTGAAACAACTTCAATTATTTTAATAATTGTTGACAACAGCTGTGAAGCCCATTGCTATTACTATCCCCTACCAAAGAGGGGCAAGGAAATCACCCCAGTAAGGAATTTAAAGGATGAGAGTTGATATTCAATACCCCAATGTTTATTTTACTCTCTTAATTTTGCATCTTTTGATAATCATATCAATGTGTTCTGATGTGGTTAAATACAATTCTTTGTCCTATTATATATGTAACTGTGAGCCTATTTTATTAACAAAATCTAGAACAGAACAATATTGCCTCAGAAACAGGAAAAAGCAGGCTGCAGAACCTCTGAAAAACCTGATAATCTAAAAAGAAAAAAAAAATCCAAATCTGACCTACAAAACATAACACAGGGTATCGCTTTTGTATGGTTTGCTACCAAAAGAAATATGACATAACGCTTTAGTTCAAAATGAAAGAAAAAAGGCATTTCGGGACATAGTAACAGAATCCATCTTCAGTGTTGAACAGTCAAAATGCAACATATTAAAGGATGTACAATTATGAAGAGCTAATCAATTACCTTTAGGGTAGTATTTTTCCTATGACCAATCCTCCACAGAAAGCATTTGCCTCACCCCCAATAGACTTTATTGTTTACTTCACAGAACAGCCAATATTACCTGTATTAATGACACATTATTTTATATATATATGTAAATAATTAAAAGACATCTATTCAGAGTCCTGTGCTTTAAGTAGACCATCAGCCCTCTTAAAATAAAAATCTTACCTGAAATAACTACACTGCTGCATATTACAGGAAAAAGTGTGTTGTACCATAAAACATAGTGTTTTCTCCCCAATTCACATTACAAGCCATCCATTTAGAATGCAAGCACCGCAGCCTCTGACATCCCCACTGGACAGAATAGTCTGACACCATACGTGCTATAGGGGATCTAGCACGTGTACAATGACCAGCCAGCTGGCTGACATTATACCAAACAAGATAGAGGAGGGGAGAGGTTAGAGACAGTTTCAATTCCTAGTTTCAGCAGTCACAGAACAGGAAATCTAGCACCTTTGGGAACCTTATTTTTCTTTCCAATCTAACAACCGGCCAATAGCTTTAGAAACTATTTTAGGGAAAGTAAGATGCATTTGAAAAGTCAGCTGACAAACAAGAGAGCAAGCCTTTGACCTCTACCTCACCATGTCTGAAAACGAGAAAGAAATGTCCTTGTGGATAAAATTCACCTAATCCAAATGTGAATTTGTTCTACTCAATTCTCATTTTTCGTTCAGTAAGAGCAGTGTATCTTCCAGCATGGATATATCCAAACCACCTGCAGAATGAAGAATAAAGTAGAGATGCTAAAGGTAGATTTCAAGAAGCCTTTGCTGCTAGACTTCTGGGTATGAAAGCTTAACACCTATTCCACTGAGCAATACCTAGACTCTGTATAGTACCTGAAATACCTTTTTAAACATAATTCAAGGCACACTTAAATGACCACACAATTACCACACGTCTCATTTGTTTTTCTCATTAATAGTTGAATAGCATTTCTAATTGGCTATCAGTTTAAAATATTGTTGTAAGTTAAGTATAAAATACTGTTAATTATAAAATATTGTTACAAGTTTATCACCTCCATCCAGGCTGCATTCCTGTCATCACATATATTTCAAATTACCAGTTTAATACCTCATCTCACTTGCATTCACCTGACATGGGCAGCAGGGTATGAGGAAGGGGAAGAAGAGAAAGACGAAAACAGGGGAGAGCAGAAATAAAAAGGGGCAGTACCGTAACAGACCTCTACCTCTCCATAACATGGCAACACAGCATTTCATAGTCTGGTTTGAGTCCACTAGTAACCACACTTTTACTCCTGAAATCAGTAATTTTGAAATGCAGTTTCCCTTGTACTGTACACTTCTGTGCATACTGCTTGTCTTGTTTTTTCCCTCCATAAACAGTCATCGTGCAAAGCCAGTCATGTTATTTGAGAACTGTTTCAAAATGAATAAATGCCATGAAAGTCACATGAAGTTCACTCACAGAAAGGAATCTAACAGCTCACCACAGCAGATAATGTAGGGTTTTCTTACCAGAAGTTTTAGCCTGGTCACATGTCCAGTGACATTATCCACTGCAGAGCTGCTCCTCCGGTTTCACTGCTATGATGAGGGGAACATCCTCCCCCACCCAAGCAGTGCTCACAATCCAAGGCTTAAACCATGTTGTACAAGCAAGAAAGAATTTTCAGATTCTAAGCTGTCAGTCATCCCAATGACACTTTACATGCACACTATGCTATTATTTGCTGTACATATAAAAGTACTTCTAATCCTCTGGGAAAGTTTTCCTTTCATGACACAGTTTACCACAACTTCTACTTATACTGTTCTACAGATTGCCACTTTTTGCTTAAACACACCCAGGCACTTCACAAAAATATCTGGATTTACAAGGTTTTCTTTGAAGCTGCCTTAATTACAGTAAGGTTTGGGGCTTTTTTAATTAAGAGTTAAGAGAAGCTAAGGACAAGATGATTAGTAGTCACAACATTAATCTTTTCGCTGTACCTAACAACTTCATTTGCTGTTTAAGACACAAACCCTTGTGGAGTTGCTGTTCTATTGAGCTGACGTTGATATACTTGCTAGGAAGTTACTTCTACCTCTTATGTTCTCCTCTGAGATGTAACAGATGGGCTCTCAGGAAATTGAATCTGATAGGAAACACTTTCACTGACTTCAGTGAGCTCTTACAAGGCTAAAACAGAAAATAAGGTTCACAAGTAACAAAGGAACCCAACACAATTTAAATACAGAGACTTCTTTGACAGCGGGAAAGAATTCCTGCATCAGCAACAAGATTTAGAAAATATACTGTCTGTTAATATCGTCATTATTGCTTAAGAAAGGTGTATTTTAACAATTTCCAGGACAGACTTTACGGCTTTCATCACTGGAAAGGAATGGCACCACTCATACAATACTCATTAAACAGCAGACTTCAACCCTTAATTTCCCAGCACAGTTGAGCAGCTTCACGCTACATTAGTCTGGCAGTGCTTAAAGAACCCAAAAATAGAGAAATTTTTAACCTGGACTATCTAAGCCTCCAAGGAAATGAGGCTTAGGCAGTCCCTCATCTGTTAACTTGTCACATTTAAATTCTAAACTTGCTGGCAAATTTCAAGTAAATTTGATAAAGAGCTTGGACACTCAAAGATAATTAAGTTCCTATGAGTTCTACAAAAACTAGAATCTGAGCACAAAAGAGACATCTACATAATGCTCACAGGTAAAAGCAAAGGAGTTTTGACCTAATAATTGAAATAGAAGCACTCAGCCTGCATGTGTGTGTATTTGAGTATATGTCGTGTCTGCATGTATATTTGAGTATATACATATTGTATATATTCAAAACTTTACTGGACAACCTGACCTAGACAGCTCTGCTTGAGGAAAGGAATTGAACTAAATGATCTTTCCTGTCCAACCTCCAAAATTTTGGGGTTGGGTGGTCTTGTGTGCATGGCTTAGAGAAGCCACACCAAAGGATATCAAACAGGGATGTTAGAAAAGAAACTCAGAGTGAAGGGGATGATCACCTCTTTGGAAAGTGAAGGACATAAATCCAAGGGCAACTGAGCTTTAGCAATTACGGTATTAATGATCCTTTTTCTTCAGTGACCCTCAGAATGTCACTAAAGACTTGTCACTTCACTGTTTATATGCCATTAGCAGAATAATTTTAGAAATTGTGTCTAGAGATACAAGCTACACAAATGTAATTTCACTACTGTAAAACATACTGTTGATAGCAAAGACCATTCCTCTAACCTTTTACACTGATATGAAAGTACCTGTAGGAGGAACTATTCTGAAAAACAGTATTACTGACTACATGGACAAATAGGACATATTGCGAAAGACTTAACAAAGCTTTTGTATGATCAACAAACCTTAAAAGAATGTTCCACATGCAATAAAAGCAAATCCCATCAGGCACTATTAACAAAAAATCATCTTTCAGTGTCCTTCACAAAAAGCTCTTAAAGACACAAAGCTTCTACAGTGTAAGAGTAACTACTTGCTTGGATAAATAACTTTATGAAGGGCAGAAAACCAAAAAGACAAGGGTAGTAGTTACTCTGGAAACACATTGCCTAGCAGTACTTGTGGGAATCTGCTCAGATCCACTGTACTCTGCTATCTATAGACAATCTAACTATTCAGCAGCAAGAGCAGAGGACATCATGCCTTGGTATAAATTCATGGAATAATCACATCTGCAATACTCTGGGCACTCCTGATTCCTCTTATCACAAAAAGGATGTAAATGGGAAGGTTACTGAGAAGGACAGCAAGCACCTTGAAACACATGGAACATATTAATCTGGGGAACCATTAAGACACCTGGACTCCTCAGTTCAGAAGCTGAGGTAACTGAGATATGACAGCAATTTATAAGATAATGAATAGCATGAAAATGGAGACAGAACAACTGTTCAGTGAACCTTCCAATTTAGTAACCAAGGAATATTAAATGAAGCTAATATTGTCAAGTTCAAAGAAGGCACTCCTCAGTATTTTTTGTTCTTGCTTAAGTATCTGCAACAGACCTGGGAAGTTTCATTTGTTTAAAAAGCAACTGGATGTGGGGTTTTTGGACTAAAACTTCTCTAGGCTATTAAAAACCAAACAAATAACAAAACAAAATGCAAACAAAAAATCAACAAAAACAAAACCACAAAACAAAACCAAAAACACTCACCACCAACCACAATAGGCTACGAGAGTATTCTGGAGTCTTCGTCCAGTGACAGTGAAAGTCACTATTCTATTGCCAACAGAAGACTTTAGATTAAGTCAGTGCACCCATTTGTATATTTTACTGATATATGTCAAGTAAAAAGCATTGAGGTAATGACCATCTTCAAACACTTGGAATGCAAGATCCTCTGATTTTGTTCTAACCTTCAAAACTATATTCACCATATTCAGAAAAAAAGATAAAAAAGGTCTGTGTCCAGCAAAGACACAAAGAAAACTTGGCTTTCACGTATGACTAATTCAGAAGACAAATCTGCTGGTGATTAAATATATCATCCCAGATTTCCATAAAAATCTGTACATTACACATAAGTCATTATAATAAGTTCCTATTACATAACTCAGTGATGTGATCAACTTCAGAAAGCATCAAAAGAACTACTCTTAGCTCTTAATATGCAAAGCAATACTTTAATTATATTTCTTTGGCCTTAACTTCTAGGGTAGGTAGGGAAGAGTCAAAGTAGCATGTATGTGCAGTGTCCCAAGTTTATACCTTTTTCTGTAAAATATGCAGCACAGACATAATACCATGGAATAAAACAATGCTTTAAAATCTTCATACATTCTACATTAACAAAGTAAGGCAGTTAAATGGAAGTCCAATATAGCAAAGGTAGCTAGAGGCAAAGAGAGGACGGGAGCAGGGGGTAGCAAGATATGATAGTATTATATATCCCCAATGACATGAACAGATTTTTTTGTTTGCACTTAATCTTACTATACCCTCCTTCCCAAGCTCTGAATTTCATTTATCACCTGTCAACAGTGACAACACTTTCATATATTTTTGTGCAAAACCAATAAAACTGAGATCCTTATTAAGGCTTCTTGAAGGGGAAAAAAATCCAAAACAAAACAGTAATTTATATTATTCTTGTTTTCTATCAAATAGAAAGAGAATTTGTTCCACAGAAACAGAATAAGCAAAGTTTCTCTTAGGGCAAGAGGAAAAATATTACTAAAACAAAGTGGTTGCTTTGCAATATGCCATAATAGGTTAACCAAAGTTTGAACTGTGAAAAGATAACACAATATGTTTTACAAGATGAGAGAAAAACTGAAAATAGTTCAGAATTATCTTTTGGGGACATATAGATATTGCTATTTTAAATAAAGCTTTTCATCAGGAACAACTTCTGAATCAAAACAATTCTTTCAAGAACATGAACCAAAATTCTGCCTACAGAGCAGAACAATATCTGCAACAGAACTCACATTTATTTCCATATTTTTTTGAAGAGGCTAAGTGAATAGTTTCTCTCCAATACAAAACAACAAGAGGAATAGAATTTGAAGAGTTTCTCAGACTCCCTGCATGGCACTTGAGAGCAGAAGAAAGAACAAAATGGGAAAAAGAAACATGTATTGAAAATATGCTAAAAAATTAAGCCATACATTGAGGCTGTTGAAGAATACAGACTGTTCATCAACCCAAGATCTGTAGGCTAACTGTTGAGTTCCATGGCAATAGCTGCGAAACTCCAGTTATTTTTACAGAATACCTTCAGAAATAAATATCCAGAAAAATATATAGAAAGCAATCACCTTTAATATTGCAACAATTGCAACAACCAGTGTTTCCTTTAACATGTTTAGGGAAGTTAGAATTTTAAAAAGTCCTGAGACAGATAAGAGTATTTTCTCTTTAAGCAGTATTTGTTCTTCTCACAACTATGCAACAGAGACTTCTGTACGCATTCTTAACATACTCAAGTCAGTGTTGTGTATGAGTGTATCTACATAACCATTGAGCTGTTCACAGACTGTGCACACTCCAGTATTTGATGAGCAGGTAGAAGCTGTGTACTCAACTCACTATATGCGCAGACATACAAATACACAAAACTAACCAAAAACTTTCAAGTGTCTTAATGATTAGCATATTAACTTGTATGGAGATCTTGATTTTTAGCTGCTAGATCTTTTACCAGTTTTTTTTAGCCCTCAGGACTATTATTCAGACAAGGCCTCATAACCCCTTAGGATGGGTTTTGAGGGCACATAATTATAGTATATATACTTAGTCCTGGAGACTGTGTTTTTTTGCTTGGAAAATCAGTCCAAGAAACTCTGTCATAATACAGCCTGAACAGATTTAGAGCCTTCACACATGTTGAAGGAACTTTGCAAAGTACTGAAGTGCCAAAGGAGAACCAGGTACATCACACTCAACCACACGTTCAGCTGCCTCCAGTGACACTGCAGGCACCGAAGAGGCAATTGCATCCACCATTTCCCCATTAGCAGATGCGTCACCTTTCTCTTTGATTTGACATGAGAGAGAACTTAACCTCTCCTCTGCAATGGCTGCTGTCTGTAGTTTCTAAGCAAGAATCATGACACATGACCGGTTCTGGGAGCAATGGAACACACCAAGTGTTGAAGCTTACACTACCAGTCCATAAGGGCACAGCACATTCTAACACAACATCTATGATGTCAAGACATGACCTCCATCTTCACAGTTACTCAGATCCACGTAGCAGCATATGAATTATTTCTTCAAGGCTGGGATCAGCGTCGGTACTGATGTTAAGATGCAAAAAGTGCTCCTAGTATAGTGGAAAGGGGGACAGGAATTGGTTGGAGCCACTTCAGATGCCCTTTTAAGAGTCTCTGGACCCCAAGAAATGATTGGCAGAGAACTTGTGCCATGTGCAAGCACTGATGGCCACAGGCCAAAGCACACCATGAAACAGGGCACATCTGCTGCAGTTTAGGCCTGTTCAAAGTCTCTAAGAGAAAAAAGCAGAAAGAGAGCCTCAGGAGGCTGCTAGCTAGGTGGCGTACACCAGGTGTGTGGGCTATTCGTGTTCCAAGCAGACGCAAGTGTGTAGGTGGGTGGGTGCACCCTGATGTGTCTACACACACAGTAAGTATGCATGTGTGTAGGCTAACCCAGGGGGTAGTGGTAAAGAATGAATGAAGAACAACCCTGCACAGAACAAGTCAGACGTAACACAGGAATTTTTAGGAGCCCTTTGAAAATAGGCCAATGTGATGAGTGTGTTCTGTTATTGTGATTTAGGTAATAGTTTAGAAAATATTGTCTTCTAACATCAGTTTCATGCCAAGTACTTCACAAAATAATGTAATTTGTGTGAACTTTGTGCTGACACACATGACCACCTCCTTTAAAAATCAACTCTGTGTTAAATATATTCAATGTTAAAGATACTCTGTTATTCACATACGTCA
This sequence comes from Sclerurus mexicanus, assembly GCA_013396755.1. Lineage (NCBI taxonomy): Eukaryota > Metazoa > Chordata > Aves > Passeriformes > Furnariidae > Sclerurus > Sclerurus mexicanus. Next base: position 111,930 of record VWZF01006522.1, read on the forward strand.
AATTGTTCAAAAAAAACCTGGAAACAACTTTGAGTGAAAGAGAGTCCGTTTATCAGAATAAGGAACCCTTGATAAAAATACACAACTGAGCTTTATGCAGTGCAGCACAAGTAACAGATGCAGTTCACTGTGTCCTTCTCAACTTTGCCATTTCAGCTTCAAAAATGAGTTTTCAGAATACAAAAATTAGTTTGAGGACATTCTTATATTGCCTCCTTTAACTCACTATACTTCATGATTCAGGGGATACTGTTCATCATGTAGAGCACACCACACACATCATTATAGAAAGACAGAATCAGAATCATTATGGTTGAAAAAGACCTCCAGCATCAATGAGTCCAACCTTTGACCAAACACCACCTTGTCAACTAAACCACAGAACTAAGTGCCACATCCAGTCATTTCTTGAACATCTCCAGGGACAGTGACTCTACCATCTCCCTGGGCAGCTCATTCCAATACTTAACCATACTTTCAGTGAAGAAATTCACTGAAATTACGTTCAACCTGAAGCCCCTCTGGCACAGCTTAAGGCCATTTCCTCTTGTCCTGTTACTGGTTGCCTGGAAGAAGAGGCTGACCCCCAACCTGGCTACAGTCTCCTTTCAGGCTGACGTAGGGAGTGATCAGGTCACCCTTGAGTCTCCGGTTCTTCGGACTAAGCACCCTCAGCTCCCTCAGCCACTCCTCATATGACTTACTCTCTAGACCCTTCATCAGCTCTGTTGCCCTTCTTTGTATATGAAGTTCAAACTGGCTAAGAACACTCAAGTAGATGCTTTAGTGCAATATGGTCCCTGTCAATAAAACCTGTACATATAGACAGCAGCTACTCAACTGAGCCCATAATACTATTGCAGGTATTTGTCACAGCATTAGTCACATACAACAGTTAGCAATTTTAGCAAAATTCTCATAATTATCTCTGTGTTTAGCTTTAGTCCATGTGCATTACAAACACATTGTTTTATTTTGTAACCATTTGGTTATACCCTACTTTAAACAGGAGTGTGTAGCAAAGATCTACATATGGAATTTACTGAGATGGCCTAAAAAGTAGGATGATGGATAACAAATCAATAAGTGTTTGGACTCGGTAATCTCCATCACCAGTCAGATCAACTTAACCCATCTGAAGAAATACACAAGACTTCCAGAACGCTTACAACATCAATTAATGTATTTAAGTTGGAGTAATTTTTGTATGTGAAGATTTTATTGAGGTCATAAAACCAATTTAACTCTGACTTGTGCTTAGAGATAAACTGTTGCTTACATCACCGCCTCCTTTAAAAATAAAACCAATTTTAATTCTACCCACAGACCTACCAGCTTTCACTTGTTCCTAACAATAGCGAAGGCAGCACAGTAATTGTGTGAGAAGTCAGGAACAAAAAAAGAGGAGTGAAAGGACAAGAGGTATCATTTTACAAAGAACATCTATGCAGAAACTCTTCTTAGAAAGAAAAAAGTAATCGAAAAAAACCTGGTTTGCCTGACATCAGTTTTTAGTGACCTGATTCTCTTTGGAATACCGATCTTAAAAGGTAACTTATCATGTGCTCAGTTCTCCTTTTATCTAATAATACACACAAGCAACAGTCTTTTGAAACTTTTACAGAAACACTGTCAGGTACTTAGGTCCTACTGAAGACAAAGTACTGAACTACACAAAAGAAAATCAGCATGATAGAAGTTATATATGTCTTAACTTTTGGGGATAACAAAAAGGCAGGAATAAATAGCTACAGTAAAGAGGAAGTAACACAAAAGGATGCTCTCAGGCAAAGAGCTCTTACCAAATACAAAAAGATACAAGATATACTAGACAACAGTTCAAATCAAACATTAAAACAGTTGAGTGCATTCCACATTTTGGGTGGGGGGGATTTTTGCCTATTACAGGTAATATGTAATAACAAATAAGTTTCACTAATAATTGACACATGATAAAAAGCTTCCCACTGAAAAACATGTAAAAGCCCCAGCATTGGTAACCTTACATACATTAAAATGTATCATTAATTTTATTCATGATTGTATTTCTTTAAATAAGGATTTTGACAATGACATCTCGGCACACAAGGTCAAAAGACATGTTGCTCCTGACTTCAGCCAACACATGAACTAGTTAAATCTCAGAGAAAAGGATGATAGGAAGGGAAGGGAATACTTCTGTTAAATTTAATGCGTCAATGAAAAAAACAGGTAACCATTATTGTTCTAGTCAACATATCTTCACATTTAGGCCTCAAGTTCTGCCAGAAGGTAAAACACCAAGGAGGACTGGAGTCCACACAGGAGGGCTTAGGACATTAGGTGAACTGTCATTTTCTTTTCTTTACTAGTGGTACCAAAAATGGGGTTTTTGGGTTTTTTTTCCTGCACTCCAATGGATTGTGCATGTACCTTTGGATACCACTGGTTTCCAGCACCAAGCCATCTCTTACCCAAGTGCTACTCCCTCAGTGGGACAACAAAAAGAGGGCTACACATTCAGCAATCCAGGACATTAAAGAGTACAGTCTTTCTTATTCTTCAGAAACAACCTTGAGTGGTACTCAACCACAATTCAGTAACTGTACAAGCTGATAGCAGAAACTTCTCATTGCAGCTTTTCTATGACATCTTAGGTAAGCAAATTATCTGGATTTTTCCAGTCTCTTTTGTTGTATTCCAGACTTTGTCCCAGATAATGAAGAGCTGACGGTAAGCTGCCTTGCTATTTCAGTCCTACTCCTGAACGCTATTAGTCAGCTAGGGTGAAATTACATCTTATAATTCAAGTCATTGTCTTAAAAAAAAAAAAAAAGAAAAAAAAAGAAGAAAAAAATCAATAGGCAGTTTCACTGTCAACTAACGAATCACTGGATAACACCCAGAAACCTAATTACTTCTCACTATTAAAATAATTTTAACCAGAACAGAAACCAGAATTTCTCCCTCTGATAGAGACTGCTTAAGAAATGCATCTGCAACAACAGAAAGGGGAAGCCATACAAACAGGAGGACTCCTAAGAAAACATGCTGAACACACATCAACTTCCTAGAGAACAGTTCGTAAAAAAAAGAAGGTATCACTTGTCCTCACAATCAAAATTTTAGTTAAAAAGTACTGTCCAGTCCTAATTTATTGCAAAAATAATAGTACAGAACAGTTTTGATGTGTCACCATTGGTTGCATTAAGCCAAAACCAGCTATTAAATCTAGATGTTGTATTAAGCACTCACACTAAGACAAGGCAAACCTTCACTGCAATAATCATCATGGTGCAAGGTTATACTAAGAGTGGTGAAATTAAACTTGCCTTCATGGTTGGATCTCCATCTCAAAAGATTCGGACTACATAGTCTCACTCAACCTTTTCAACCACTAAATCTAAACTGACCAGTCAAGTACAGCCTGTTGCACAAAAACTGGGCTCCAGAACCAAATGCAAACATCCCAAGCCCAAGAATTAAATGGTAACAAGATCCAGAGTCCTTCAGGCACATCCAGCATCTCCAAAGTTCATAGAAGGCAACTCTTAATACACACTTCCTGCAATCTTCTAAACTCTACATGACCATCTCTTTTTGGTAGCTTCCCGCAATGATGATGGTAGCAGGCTCAATTTGAGAAGCAGGAAGTCCAGTAACACTTACTAGAAAGACCATCTATTTGGGCTTAATAAATTCTTTTCTTCTAGTTTTTTTTCCCCCTCTACTCTCAATGCCAAGTTACTCTACTTAAAATTTCAGATTCCTTCCATTTAATGCTTCATTTAGAAAGTGGAGTCAGAGGTAGGAATTTAGGCAACCTGTATCTACTCCTACTGCTCCTTTCTCCTAACTTGTGTGTGTATAAATAAACATAAGAAGTCAGTCAAAGGAAACAGCAGCCCCCAAACATCCTCTGCTTCAGAATAGCATTACCCCTGGTTGCACCTGACTGCACCGGCAAAGAGTGTCCCACCACAATTCCATGAAGAGCATTGTCATGTAACACAATCTCATGGTCTATTTACTGCTCTACTGGCTCAGCCAAGCCATATCTCCTCAAATAAGGGTGCTGGCATGAGTTTAGTAACAACAGTATTGATCAACCGTATCGGAGAGGGGCCACTCCAATTCTCTTATAAATAGTGCTACTAAGAAAAAGAACCCAAAAACTAAATATCTTCTCTCGCAAGTAGGGAGGAAAACCAAACTGAATCAATATCAAAAATAAATAATCAGAACTATTTCCTGAAACAGCACCTTGCTCCTGTGGCAAGCCTCCACAGCATGCATGTGGTGATGAGGAGTATCTTCTCATACAGACACATTCCTTTACAATGCAGGTGTAACTGTATTTTAAATTACTATTTCTCCAAAAGACTCCTTTTAACATTGTGAACATCCCTACGTCATTCAGTCATTATGCTTTATACATATGGACAGTTAGAAACCTCACAACAGACTCAAACCCAAAATTTATGCTCATTTATTTATATCTGAGTAACTTTAATACTTTGGTCAATATATAGTTGTAGGTATGAAAGAATATTTTAAACGAGCTATTGGTTTCTCAGTTGTAACAACCAACTCAGTTCAGACAATTCAAACTTCATTTTTCAATTTTTCAGACTTCTAGTGTTCTGCAATGCTCAGTATAAGGCTAAAAAACTAGCATCTCCTTATTATAACTTGATTTCAATAGCTTGCAAGAAGCAGCACTTTTCTCAGCTCCGTTTTAGCAGCTTTGCTGATGTGCGCAGCTCACAAAAAAAGACACAGCCGCAAAAAATGATAAACCATCCCACTCAGATAGGCTGAGCATCTTAGTTCCTGTGAAAGCACTGAAAGGCATAAAAAATGAGAGATCTCAGAGAAAAGGTGTTAGCATGTGATTATAACTGCACGCAGGACTGTGGCATACATGTAGATTGTAACCCTGTTCCCCTTCCCTTTTTTCTAATGGAAGGACAGGTGAGAAATCTCAAGGACACTGGTGTGGCACCCTCCACACTGCCACAGAATACGTCTTGCCTAATGCCCTTCTGCCACTGCAGGGTGCAGGGCGAGTGTCTGAACAGACTTGAGAGCTGTAAGATATCTTAATTTAAACATTTTCTAGGACAGTTTGTCTCCTACATCGCTATGCACGGCAGGTGCACCCATGGGTGCTCAGGTTGCACAGTGCTTTTTTAATGAACAGGAAAATACTGGCAATGCTCAGTATTTCAGGAGAGAAAAACAAATTTAGCAAGGACACTTGAACTGGCAAACAGAATATAACAGAGCGGGAGAACCTTCTCTTTCACAGTTACGAAAGATACAATAACCCAGCTTGTATCTTCTTTCTTATTATATACATCTTCACACCAGCTAGAATGCAAGGTCCAGTGCATCTCTACTCACACCAGCTCCTCATTTTCTTCACTCCTCCAAAAAATTATTTAAAAAAACACAAGCAGGTAGAAGTAGTTCATTTCTGAGGCACTCAGACCATTAAGAAAATAAAGAAAACAATTCTCAGATCCCAGTAGATGGACATTACCTTCATGGAAAGAAAAACCTAGTCTTCTATTATATTACACAATGTGACCTACCTTTGAGTGTGCAGCTAAAAGTTGTGTCATTTAGGGTATTAACTTCAATATTGTTTGAGCTACTTGAAACAAACTAATTCAGCTCATCCAGCACCAAAATCACATACACACACAGCTCATCACTGTGGGAATCAGGTATGTGTTCTTTGTCTTTGCAGTATCTCCTTTTCTTTCCCCTCTGTATATCACAGTATTTTAATTGAGTTACAGATGCTAGACACCGCAAAAAAACTGATGAGGAAACATTATTTTATTCTGACAGCTAACTTTGTACACACTCCTTGAGAAGTCATTTTGAAATACAAAGTTGCTGTACAATCTATTCAATTACCAGATTCATCAAAATGAAAAACTATGAACACAAAAGATATAGATTAGAAATGTATGGAATATGGTAAACACTCAATGTCACTACTTTAATTGTCAAATCTTGCTTTCAGATGTTTACTTACAACACTCACTTGACTAAACAGGAGTTCCTATACATTCTTCATTTCTATATTAAGCTGTTTTTCCCCTTCAGTGCAAGACGTAGCTGAAATTATTTGGCATCTATGTGCTTTATACACTATCCAAAATTAAGTAGTCATTTTTCTATAAGGAAGGAATATGACAATCATGTGCAAGTATACTTGCACATCTGCTATTTTGAACATTTTTTGTTTCTTGCCTCAGGGTCCAAAATCCCCAAATAATTATTGAAAAGGCCCACTGCAATCTACTTGTATAAACACAAATAAGCCTAAGATAACACCCCAAGCACCAAGAGTAATGACAGAGGTGGAAGAGATAGTTTAGTCAGGCATGAAATTGATTTTATAATAGCAAATATCTGTTGCCTTCTATGTGCTAAGTAAATAATTCTAAAGAAGAAAGTAAAGATAATAAAAAAATAATCATTAACTGCTCCTAGTAAATCAAATGAAAGAGAGAAACTTGTTCTCACATTGACCCTGAAACATGTTTAATAGCTAATTAAAGCAATTACTCCAAGCATTACAAAATCCTTAATCATCAACAACTTCAGATGCAGAGGAGATGCTTACTTTTTTTTTTACTTTCTTCAAAGTTATTAGCATTTTCTTTAAATGAGAAGTTTATGCCAGCAGAACTTTCATCAGTTAGGCACTACACTATTAACCACCAACACAGACTTCAAACTTGGAGCAGTCTGGTTAAGAGATGATGTTCTTCACAGACTTACGAGGTTTGACTACTTAACAAAAGGAGTATTACAGTATTCAATAATTTTGGTGTTTTTATAAGATTTCTCTAGAACACTTGAAAATAGCCCCAGAATTGACATTTTTCCTTCCACCCAGAAACAAACTTGATAGCCAGCAGAAATCCAGTATTATAGCAATGCAACTACAAAAAAACCCGACTCTTCTGAACACTCCCACCACAGCATCTGGAATTCCGCGCTCCTTCACATTGCTCACTCCTCTAAGCTTGCCTCAGTTACTTTTCTCTGCAGCCTCAAAGCCATCTGACACAGCCTTAACTTGTATTCCTTCCTTTGTAAATTCCAGCCACAATGTTTTACTTTTAATCAGACTTTACATTCAGTAACTTTTCATAGCCTTTTAATAATGACCAGTGCTGTTCCTAGTGCTCCCCTGGAGTTAATTATGCTGCTGTTTTGAACACTGATCATTTTCAAGTTACTAAATGTTTTTGTGCTGTACCAAGACACAGAACAATAACCTGAACTAATGGCTTAGCCATTATGAGGTGTTCAGCTTGACAGTATATCCAGACATAAATTAGATAACTAAAAGGTTAACAAAATACAAAGGCAACTTTATTAAACTTTACCTTGAGCTTTGCTATTTCTGTCTCAAAACTCAAAGTATTCTTGTGTAGATCATTAAAGGATAGAAATACAGTATTAAAAACAGAAAGGAAACTCTTTCAACCTTATTTAGGAAAGATCTAGAGCAATTTTGATTTAAGGCAGGAGAAGCCCCCAAATGAATTCCAAGTTGAAGTACCACAGAAATGCTCAGAAAACTAACTTAAGGATGGCATGTTCTCTATAAGGACTAGATACTCCCCAAAACCTGAAAATTGCATTTAACTAATACAGCAATGCACCCTGCCTTTAACCAACCTGTCTTCCAGCTACTTGCTAAGCTTTACTGGTCCCATATGGAATTTTCTTCTGGCAGCTGATTTTAATTGATGCCATTTTTGTGGGGTTTTTTCTTTATATCTATGAATTTGCACATCTATGATAGTAGTACTCAGATAATCTGTCAATACGTATTCCCCCCACTCAACCATCTTCCCCCTCTCTTACCATCCTGATAGGCCTTTTTGCTGAAAGTATTTCAACTGGAAGCTACAACTAAATCAATTCACTCTTGTCTATGATGATCCTCATGTACCAGGCCTCGATGTACTAAGAAGGAACTTCAAAATCTGCTCATCTTTCCAATAAAATAAGCATTCTTTCACTGCCAAGGAAAATAGCACAGTTTAATAAATGTACATTAAAATCACCTTGCTACAGATACTTACGTTCAGTTCCTAAAAATTAACCTAACACCACAATAAAGCAAAACAATATTCGATTTTCATACTAGAAAACAGACAAGAAAGAGAAAAGATGCTATGGATGACACAGATTTATGAGAACAGGTAATTTTATAAGAATATCTTGATTCTTAGAAAAGCATGCCTTCCATCCAGTTCATCAGAATTGAACTGAATTTAATTCAAACAAGTAATTTTGGAAGAGAAGACTCCTTTCTACAACCTCCCCTCCTTCAACATAAGTTATCCTCAATTATTCCTGTCCTGTTATCATATTTGTTCACATACTTATCAGGGTCCTCTTTCTTCTGGATTTTGTCAGGTTATACAAAAAATAGACACACATTTTTGTGCATATCAATAGAGATATCTTTATCACTTATTTTAAAATTTTTATAATCTGGCTCCATACAGAAGAGAAAACCAAAAATACTGGCTGACAACTACTTCCACTAACTTTTGAGCTCACTGACAAGCGTGACAAAAACAGAGTCCTCAAACACATCAAGTTCCTACGTATTTTATTATAAGTAGCTTTTTTCAGTACCTGGAAGAAATAGAAAGGTCCAAAGCACTGATGCTTCTAAAAGAACGGTAAAGATGAAAAATGTTTGTAGGACTTACAAAGAATTGTAAAAATAAAACAGGAGAATCCAAACCTACTTCTCAGAGTTTAACCATTATTTCTTGCATGATTACAATTACACTAGAAAAGGCAAGCTTGAAATCTCTATGCATATTTATCCTCTTAAGGAAAAGTTATAAAATGTGGCTCTTGATTAAATAAAAAAAATTAAAAACTGCTCCAATGTCATTGGAGTAGAGACCAGTTCTTACAACATATTAGGATTCTGCATGTATTACAATGCAGGCATGTTGTATATACTCTTAAAAAGAAATCATGAGTCTAAGTTTCTCTTGGAAAATAAGAAAAAAACATTGCAGATCTCCCTTCTGATCTGTAACTCTACACCAACAACAGCTCTACAACAGCAAGATAAGTGTTTATCATACATAAACCAAATTTTTTCTGTATAAACCCAAAACGATTCTAGTGTGCCTTGAGGTTGCTGACCAAAACCTGAGAGACAGCTGCTGCTATCCCCATCACAGGAGGGACTGAGAACATTTCCTCACATGGATCCCCATCCAAACAAATGGGAAAGCAGGAGTCACGGAGATGGGAACCATTTAAAAACAATAGTAGCACATGACAGTGTGTTAAAAAGACTAATCGTTGAAAAGACAGTCAGTGAGCTGCATCTCATTATTGCCTATTTACTACGTTTAGAAGACTTATTTTAAGAGGTAGATAACTTTTCATTCCTATAAGAAATAAGCAGTAGTATACGATACAGTTTGTACACACACACAGAGAAATCTTCTTTACTAAGGTAAACACAAAAGACTGCTGAAACAAAGGTAAGGTAAGTCTTCACTACTTTGCAATCTGTTTGCTATTTCATTTGTTCACTCTGGAAGAACTCTGGGCCTCATGGTGAAAAGCACAACAAAACATAAACTTGAAGACAATCTTTAAATACCCTTTTTTAAAGCCCAATATGGAAAAATAAACCTGAGCTGTCTAGGCTTGTCCTCCTCAAAGCCAAGTGTATTAACTGGTACTATCAAAAAATTCACAAGAATACTTTCAGAAACTGATGTTTTCTAAAATGAATACCTGTAAGAGTGAGGCAGAAAAGTAAAACGAATCTTTTTTATTTCACTGCAGCACAAATATGACTTAGGCATAAATTTAAATTTGCAACACCAAACTTTTCAGCACTCCCAGAAAGCCAGAATCATCGCTATCAAGTGCAAATTTCTTCCTTCTCTTCTGCTCACACTAGGGGCACAAGTGGGGAACATGGTTTATTGTCTTTTAGGATTCCCATGGTAGTTTCCTCTAGACAGACACTGTGTATGACACACCTTCCTAAACATACAGCTGTACTCTCCAGATGCCTAATCCAATTAGAACTACCACTTTCAATTAACATAGTTCAAAAACCAGAGATCTAAATGTCCTTGTAATACCCACCCCTTTACCCCACAGCCATCTATATTATTCCCTGGAATCCCACATCTGTTTCCAATGACAACACAGAAAGAGTTTTTTTAAAACAAACAAACAAGCAAGCAATGCACTGAAGAAGAATTGCCTGTACTTCGGAAGTACTACTTGAGCTGCCAGCAAAAATTGCAATACCATGTATAAAAGCACAGAATGTTGTTTTACATGGGATGGAAAATCCCTTGTTACATTAATGTGGACAAAATCCTGTTTGTTGTAGCCAGGACTCAAGTATTTGTATGTAGCCTGAAGCATCTGTACAACAGAGTGCTCACTTTTAGACTAAAACAAAGTTAAAAACTGGGACTTAGATTCACTTTGATGCATCTAAGGCATCTCCTCTGTGAAAAAAAGTGATCAGGGTCACAAGAAACCATCAAATTTAGCATGACCAGGAATACATATAAACTTTTGAACTTTTGGAGGCTTCCATACCTTTTGAGCTCTCTACATTTTTCATATTTCTTCAAACATAACTCTCAGGGGAAATCCATACACCTGAGCTACAAAGAAATAGGGGTGAAGTCAGATCAAGATACACTTACATACGCATGCATATTATGACCACTCTGATACACCATTCCATGAGTCTGCTTCAATTCTACACTCCTTGCCAGTGGCCTGTTCTCTCCTCAGAACTGCCCCACATATGCAATAACTTTTAACACAAAATTTAAATATGATAGACTGTGAATACTGAGCACCATGGAAGGAAGAGCTGATTGGAAGGAGTAAGAGAGAGGAAAAGGTGCTACATCCATGATGTTTTCACCATCAATCTAAAATTAGACCCAAGGTATGAAATCAAACATGTTGCTGAAATACATTTTAATACTTACAGGGTAGGCGTTTTTTATTTTACCCAGGAAAAAGTTTGTCCTCAGCAATCTGTCTTCTTTTCTAGCTGCTATCCAAACTCCAATGCTGGCATTACTCTGATGGCCCAGACTTAACAGAAAAATGTCCTGACAGAAGCAAAGTGTTCCCCAAGGAGATACACAGCAATCTTTTATCTCTCTCCAGAGTAATTGTGTCTACTGAACTTACTCAGCAGTAACTGCTACCTAACTGTGTGAACCTCTGAGCTACCTGAAACTTCTCCATGTTTGGCAAGACAGGTGAAACACAGAAGCTTTGTAACTCACCTGCTTCTGGCTGGGAAGCAGGAAACATGACAAAACCCAAAACACTTTGCTTCTTGATGAAAGATGTAAACCAGGACATGTAACAATGAGGTCCATATCAATAAAAGCTCATTCATCCTTCCAAAAGAATTAAAAAATTCACTTGTAGCTAAAATAACTAGTAAAACAAAACATTTTTTTTGTGGCTAGTCACTTGGATTTGTATACTGCTGTTTGTTTTACAAAGCTAAACGGAAGAAATCCTAAATTCAATTACCACCAACCTTAAATTTAGAGAAATTATTTTTGAAAAACTGACTGGTTAAGTACCTGGAACTCCTTACCAATTGCCCTGTCTTTCCAAATGCTATCACATTACTCCAGTATCCAGGTGTTAAGGGAGCAAGGATAACCTGGCACCCTTTCTGCAGTCAAAAAGAATGGAATATATTCCATTTGGTACCCTATTTAATAACTACATTTCTACCTCATTCTCTTTTTCTCTTCAGAAGAAATGTTCTAAGAGAAATACAAGAACCTCTGCTCAGTGCTCTGACTTCCTGTACCCAACATACACTTACATACAAACACGTGCCTCCTACCAATTTAAAAACACTCAAGAAATATCCAGGTAGGAAGGTAACTCTCAAAACTGTACACAAAATTTAATAAATTGTAAAGTAGCGTTAGTTGGTGGTGCTTGAGTTTTACAGGGAGGGAAGTTGTGTTTGCTTTAAAGTAAACCTTTACTACATTCTTATGCTGTTCATAGCCATCAAGCAGAAGTTCAGCACTTGAAACAAGAAGCAAGGGCCAACACACCAAACAACAGATGGCAGGATTTAGTTTTCAAAGTTTTATTCCCAAAACAGTAACAACTAGTGAAATGCAATTCCTGAAGCTGATTTGGGTAAATTCTGTACTATACCCTCACACACACACACAGAGCCTTCCTACCCTCCAGCAGAACAACACTTCTGCCCAACTTGGTGTCCTCTGCAAACTGATGAGGGTGCACTCAATCCCCTCATCCAGATCATCCATAAAGATATTGAACAGGGCTGGCCCCAATACTGGGCCCTGGGGAACACGTCTATTGATCAGCCACCAGCTGGATGTGACTCCATTCACCTCCACTCCCTGGCCTGGCCATCCAGACAGGTTTTAACACAGAGAACAGTGCACCCGTCCAAGTCATGAGCAGGTGGCATCTCCAGGAGAATGCTGTGAGAAACCAATGTCAGAGGCTTTAGTAAAGCCCAGGAAAACCACATTCACAGTCTTTCCCCCATCCACTCAGCAGGTCACCTTGTCATAGAAGGAGACCAGGTTGGTCAAGCAGGACCTGTCTTTCACAGACCCATGCTGGCTGGGCCTGATCCCTCACACGTGCTGCATGATGGCACTCAGGATGATCTGCTCCATGACCNTGACCCCTTGTCTATCTCACATGTGCCGCATGATAGCAGTCAGGATGATCTGCTCCATGACCTTCCCCAGCACTGAGGTCAGGCTGACAGGCTTGCAGTTCCATGGTTCTTCCTTCCAGCCCTTCTTGCAGATGAGTGTCACATTTGCTAGCCTGCAGTCAACTGGGACCTCTCCAGTCAGCCAGGACTGATGATTAATGATAGGAAGTGGCTTAGTGAATGTTTCTGCCAGCTCCCTCAGTACCCTGGTATGCATCCCATCTTGGCCCATAGACTTCTGTGTGCCTAAGTGGTGTAGCAAGTCACTGACCATTTTCCCTTGGATTATGGGGGCTTCATTCTGCTCCACATCACTGTCTTCCAGCTCTGGACTGGATATCCCTAGAACAACTGTTCTTACTGTTGAAGACTGTGGCAAAGAAAGCATTAAGTACCTCAACCTTTCCCTTCACATCCAATAAAGGATGGAGATTCTCCTTAGCCCTCCTTTTGTTTCTAATGTATTTATAGAAACATTTTTTATTATCTTTTATGGCAGTAACCAGATTAAGTTCTAGTTGGGTTTTAGGTCTTCTAATTTTCTGCCCTGCATAACCTCACGACCTGACTTAATGAAGTAAGTCATGTAAATTCTGACATGAAAAATGAGTGTTGAAAACAAGAGGCAGCCAACTCATTTAAACTTTTGAATGCAATAAAATAAAATAAAGCAGATTTTTCCCAATTGCAATGAAGCAGGTTCACAACCAGGTGTTACTGAGTGCCCCAGTTCTAAACGCCACCTGAGTTGGGTATTGCAAATCTGTCTCTGCGATGAGAGAGCAAAGGCTCATAGAGGCCTGTCAGGAGCTGCAGACGAGACAATCACATTGGGTGACTGTGGCAGAACATGGAACTGGAACTAAGCAACCAATTAAAGCAATACCAAAAGAGTTTTTATTTCCAAATCAATAGAGCAAGGCAAAGTGAAGCGGCAGATGGGAAAATGATACATGCTTTCACATCTATATAATTCACCCCTAATGTACAATTCACATAAATTCTTTCTTGTGGATGAGTTCAGTAGTGCCCCATGAAGAAGCAATGCATCTGTATATTAACTTATAGAGTATCTGGCACTAAACAGGAAAACCTTGTACTTTATTTTACATCTTGTACTGATATTACATATGGAATAAAACTCTGATTTGGCAATATCTTATTTCTAATTGTGATCTGGACGAAATTTACAGCATGTAGGGCTACAAACAGTGCCTTAAGGATGTTGAATGTATGTTTTTACACTTAATTGTCCTTCTATACTGTGTTTTATAAATCTGAGGAGCATTTTATGTTTTGCTCTGCTCTGATATGTTTGAGTGCCTTTTTTTTTAACCAACATAACTCAAAAGAACTTAAAAATGGAAGTCCTCTGCTAATCCAAGTTAGAATCTTCTTTATGCTAAAAACTTAAATAGAGCTTTATTAAAGGAAAAAAAACCACAAAAACAAACAAACACCAAAACTTTAAAAAAATGCAGCTGTAAAACCTATTTCACCTGGAAGCTTTATGGGAACATGGTACTTCATCAGTGAAAGTTCAGTTGTGGTTTGTGATGCTGGACTAAATTATCTTAGATATTATATAAATACACAATAAAAATTCATTGTACCTAATCTTATGGGTAAACCACCCATCTTTAAAAGTATGCTTATTTTATAGCAATATATCTTAAGGAAGCTAGGTAGAGTTGAAATTATATACCAATATTTCTGTTAGTTTTTGTTGAATTTCAAACTTGATTTTGAAAACCAGCTGCAGCTAAAAATTGCAACCATATGAATTCCTCAGTAATAACAAAGGTCATTAGGATTTAGCCCTTCTTATTCTGTTGTTTTATGTACCATTACTAAATGTACCATTGTTGGGGCACTTGAGTTCTCTGCAAAGCAAATTCAATTCAGTGGAACTATAATACAAAGTAAGAGTGGCACCATAGGAAAAATGAGTCAGGCAAAATGGATATGAAATCACTGGATAATAATAAAAAAAAATGCACTGTGTATAAATTCAGGGGATTGTTATAGAACTATTTCTATTGCCAACCTTTCTGATCAATTTGGAAAACTGAGGATTATACAAAATTATTAACTTGGTGAAAATCTCCATTTTGGGCTTCAATTTCTCATTGCCAAAAACAAGAGCTGATAGTGTCTTTTTTACCCCCAAGGAAAACTACCACAGTCTTTTAAAATACTCAATAACATGTTTTTGTTGCATGATCAATACTTCACAGCACTTTGCCTCCTCAAAGTGCAAAGCAAGTGCTATGAATTCACATAATGTTAGACTAAGTTTAATGGGCTAAGGATTATATTCATTCAGGAGAATGCTATCAAGTCAGAGATTACATTAAAGTAAGCCTTCTTGTTTGTGTTATTGATTAGAACTATCTGTGTTCTCTTCTAAGACTTCTATGACTGCCTGCATGGGTCCTGTCTATTTTAACGAGACTAACACGAATCCTAAACTGCTTGATTTTTTTTTACATTTTCCCTGCCTGAGCCATCATAGAATTTGTACACAATTCATACCGATACTGCAATACAAACGAAGTCCCTGTACCTTCAAAGAGACAAAGGCTCTTTGTATTGAATATATATGAAACAATTGTCTGTCACAGCATCCTTTTTTATTTCTTTTTCTGCCTTTTAATATGGATGCATGTCTCTATACTAAGGGGTTTTCCTATTTGCTCCCCTTGCATCTGCAATAAATGCAGCAAATTTTTGTGGTAAATATTAATGGTTTATTATCTCAGCTATAGATTTCCTGAGATGGTGCCTCACGTGTCAGAAAGAAAAGGCAGCAATGGCACATTTCCCCTTCGGACAAGATATAAAAGCTGCCTGGATGATGGCCAAACAGCCCTGGTGCACACACCACAGGTATATATTCTCAGTGCATCAGGCTGCCTGGGCTCAAGAGAAGTCTAAACAACAGGAAGACTTTATTACCAGGCCCTGCAAAGAAACTAACAAAGTATACTAATCCAGAGCCAGAGAGCATGGAGAAAATGATGGTTCTGAGAAAACATGTATTCTCCAGGGGGAAATGAACGTGTATGACAGAGGCTCTGGAAAGAGAACAGTTTTGTCCAGATCTCAAAACATGCTGGGCTGTATGTAAACTGGATTTGTCCCTTTCTTGTATCTGAAGAGGGCCACCCCAGTAATCAGATGAGACAAAAATGTATGTATGTTGTTTGCTAAAGAAAATAATTTCTAAACATCGCTTTACTCAATTTGCTAATAATTTTCAGCTTTCTTTCAGAAGGATTTTTTCTCATCCCTGTCATGATTACCATGACAATGAGAGGTTGACCCAGGACATGTAAAACCATCTGATCCCAGTCAAAGGGGAGAAATGCCAAGAAATTCCACATCTACCCCTGAAAGGGTCTAGGGCCTAATGCTTCAAAGCATTTCCTCTTCCAAATCACATGCCACTGCTTTACTGTATTTTATAAAATCATTGCACACTATATGAAATTAAAATAGCATCTGGGAATTGTCTCAGAATTCCAAATTTCCATATAATCCTCAGCCATATCTTTCCTATTCATACACATACCTTTGATACCTTCCCAATTATTTATGATACCTACTTTTTGCATGACAAAAAAGGCTATCTCTGTGGTTGTTCAGAAATTTCTTGGTCTGCTATGTTTGTCATTCCAACACTCAAGATCAGACTTTTATATCCCTTTTTACTTACAGGAATCTGTACAGGATCATCAGTATTATTTCATCCTTGTATTTAAATCCCCATCTAAAAGATTTTCTCTGATAATATTTTCAATAATATTGAAAGCAGCACCCAGATAGCTGTGTGTTCCAATTCTTGCAGATAACTCTGAAGACCCTTACATGTGGTTTGCAGCTGTGTACTAGCACTGTAATGCTTCCAGCAGATCCTTCAACATTTGGCAGACATGCACATAGAGAGTCTGATTCATATTCTTGATCCTTAAAATGATGGTTTTTGGATAAACTGAGAAGTGGATGTCTACAACCATTTCAGTTTCCCAAAGAGACATGGAAATGAAGCCTGTTGTACAAGTTCTTATGTCTCATCAGATAGATCCAGAAAAAAAAAAAAAACCCAACAAAAAACAAAAACCCCAAAACAAAACAAAACAAAGAAAGGGTCAGACCTGGACACAACATTTTATTATGCTGGAAGAACTGTCTTCTACCACAGTCTTCTACAAATTGTCTTCTGAAGTATGTGAAATGGCAATGAGCAGTGACTGATATTACATTTGCATTATTTACAACTCTTTAAAAGGCAGATTTAAATTATTCTTTTAGTTACTATGGTAATCCGGGAGACCTGTGCAGCCTCCAGCTTTCTGAGTAAGGAATGAACTGTTGCTTCAAAGCACTTTCAATATTGCTAGAGAAGATTATTTATGATGCGCTTTTTTTAAATCTTTCCCTTTTATATTCATTTATTTGGTAACACATTAGATTGCTGTCATCTGGATTGGTGAGTTCAACAGAATAGTTCTCGCACCAGATCTGTAAATAGCAAGGGTTAAAGCCTTTTGTCCTCATGTGTAAGGATGCAAACTTAGAATTGCCCCATTTCAGATCATAAAGGTACTCCTGGTTAATAAAATATGAGGCAAAAATTTGGAATTTATTTTGTTATAATATCATATAGACTTTTTTTTTTATGTCTTCATTGGAGGATTTATATTGGAGATAAGATTTAAGTTACCCTTACAGATATGCTTTTTATGTTGAAACGTATGAGAATTGTTTACAGCTACTATCTCTGAACTTCACTGGGTAGTACTAAATATTGGTAAACTGATTAAAAATATTGCTTTATTACTCAATTTTCATGCAACCTGTAGGCAAATAAATATTTTATTTTTTTTTAAGAATGGCATGACTTTGAATGGTGAGGGATTGGGAGAGCACTGCGATCTTAACTCACAGAGAAGGTGTGATGCTGAGTTGTACAATACTGCAGGTTTGCTTATGTTGTCTCACCTTTCTGCCCAAACCTTGACAGAAAGCAGCAGTGGGCTCAAGATGGCATTTCTGTCTCTATGCTCCCCCACCTGCTTACTGTCCAGGCACCCAAGTTATTTGGGTTTTTGTGATACACTCATCAGTCTTCAAGGAAATCAGTCTGACATCACCTATTTCAGGGAATGGTCATCCCGATGATAGCAGCTTTTAGACACTACTGGCTTGGATTTGATTTGAATCACAGATAAAAGAATTAGCTTTAAACTTGCTTTCTAGTTTTTTTCTTGTTTGAGTGTCAGTGGGTATAATTTGTGTTTCTTTCATACTAGGCACAACTCTCAGTGTTGATTAGAACTTATTATTTCAATTAAAATATATACTTTTAAATATTCTGCTGTCACATTTTTCCTAAGTTTGTAAAGGTAGAGGCTGTTAAGCATTCAAGAGGCTTGGGTAGGCTTTACATTCAAATCACTTTGTCCAGCCTCCTCTATACACCACATGGAAAAATTCACAAAAATATAACGTAACTTGTGAGTTTGTGTGAACAATTGCATTGCAGTTGTAGTCACCATCTCAGGACTTCTGATAGCTTAATTTGTTTCCCTGGTGTTTAAATTCATTACCTATGCAACATCACAACGTAAGTAAAATTCATATTGATACAACTCACGCTTCATTCCAGAGGAAGCCATTGAAATAAACATTTGGATTTTTCCACCTCATTATAGCCCATTCTTCAATTTCAAGTCACTCATATGTGCTCTTTCAAGAGAAAGCATATGGAATGACACTGGTTTTTGAGTTGTACATGAATTGCACACATCTCATTGTTCTGAAGGAAATGTTGAACAAGTATGCAAATATAATTAGAAAATTAATTAGGCTGTTTCTACATTGGGATTTTGGCTTAAACCCTTAAAGCAATTTTGAATCAAATTCCCCAGTTGGTCACACTTACTGCATGTTGTTGCATAAAAGGAATGGGGCTTGTATACACAAACTAGATTTTCGTCAGAGAAACTAAATCTCAAGCCCAACACCAGGTGCTCCCCAAATGTGCTCCATACCCATGCAGGCGTCCAAACCACAATGCCCAAACCTAACATCAGACAGTTTCTAACCACATGTGCACCAGATACATTTGGTCTGGAGCACCCCGTTAGACCCACTCTGAGTCAAAACTTCAGACCACATTTATTGAAGGCGTAGAAGGCTCAGGACCTAACAGTAAATCTATTGATCTGCTCCTCATGCATCACCTTGCTGACTGACATACACATGGCCTCTGCTGTCTCTGTACGTGTAGCCCTGGTACAGCCAGGAGAGATATGTCTGCGTGCCTTTTCCAAGCCACTGTGCAAACCCGTGTGCTGAGACAGTGGCTGTGGTTGACTGAATCACAGCTACTAAACCTTGCTACAAGACATGCCGATCGCCGCACTGGCACTGCTACAGGGCTACTGCAGGGCTCATCCTGCCTGCCCACCAGTAACCGTGCGTCCATCCTCAGGGCACTGTTCCACGTGTGCTGAATGTGATTCTGCACAGAGCTTCCTTAAGAGAGGGAAGATCACCCAAAGACACCGCTCCCAGGCTCAGGGCCTGTTCCTTTGCCCCTCTGAGGAATGTTCTAATGATGGCATGCAAAATTATACAACGCTATCAGATTTCAGCCAAATCAGACCATAGGTCACGTATAACACAGAGATGTCTGGAAAACAGATGCTCCTCATAGCTTTGGTTATCTAAATGCATGTTGTTGATTGCCTTTTTCATGTTAATGAAGAGAAATCATGGGAAGCCTTCAGATAAGAGATTAAAATAAACACGGCTGCAGTGGGTCCAAGAGGTCCAAAGATGTTTTGCAAACACACTTAAAACTGCAACAGCTCTGAAACTACAGTGAATACTTGACACAAAGAGTCATCTCTGTCACTATGCATAATATTCCCCTTATTGTTGCTGATGAGATATTCAAAATAAAATTCTGAGGCTTATTTTTAAGCCTATTTGCAGATTTCTTCCAGCAAGTCGGTTTTACAAAACAATCCTAACAAAAAGCACACGGTGTAGCTCTTTATAGCAATATATTTCCTATTCTCCTTTTTTTAACAGCTACTTTATAGTCCGCCCATCTTATCACATAGAAGGAAAAACATTTTCATTACTAAGAACTGACTTTCATATGAAATAGCATAACTCAATACTTTTCTGCTAGGTAGGAAAATTAATCCTCCCTTGTTAAAAAACAAACCCCTGTTTTCATTTCACTCTTTTCTCTTTATCAAAGAAAAGATTAGCAAACTTCAAACATATGTTCAGTGTTTCAGGTAAAAATCCACAGTGTATTTGGAAAAGTCAAACTTCAAACAGGCCAGAAGACAATTTCTTTCTTGTGACACAAGTTTGAAGGACACTTACTAGAACGCCCACTTGCTCTGCCAGAAAATCTTTCAGCAACCAGAAATGACAGTTCAAGCATACACTTAAGTGCTATGTACTAACGTCCAACATTAAATGCTTAGCCATCTATACAGCCACCATGCAAAAGAGCTTTGCTTTCTCTTTTTCTGTCTTCCAGTTAGTTCAGCTGCTCTTGTACTCCTCTGTCTTTCTTATCAGACATAGAGACAATGTAAAACTAGTATCTATAACAGCTCATTCAAAAAATTGCATTATTCCTGCAGGGTACAGAGAACTGGATGGCTAAGCAGTAAAATATATTACTTTGAGATCTATAACGTAAATGAGGAAGAAGGCAAGAAATTATGAATATCCCTTAAAAGAAAAATTCTGAACACAACCTTGAAATGCTTTTGAGCATTTTGCAGAATTCTATTTTCATAAAATTGATTGTACTGCTTAAAACATCAAGCAAATAAAGAGAAGAAAAAGCT
This sequence comes from Sclerurus mexicanus, assembly GCA_013396755.1. Classification (NCBI taxonomy): domain Eukaryota; kingdom Metazoa; phylum Chordata; class Aves; order Passeriformes; family Furnariidae; genus Sclerurus; species Sclerurus mexicanus. The sequence continues at coordinate 132,597 of VWZF01006522.1, forward strand.
GAAGTTAGTAACTCCTGAGTGTCCCAGCTCAAGACAAGTTATATTCAGGGTTCTAGAGATACTCACTGAAGTTATTTGTCACTAGCCAGAGATTCAAAGTCATTGTATGACTTAAGGCATTTTAAGGGGATATACAGAAGCAGAAATGTCACACAGGCATTTTAAGGAGATGTACAGAAGCAGAAGGTAGTTTATTCTAGTGCAACTCAATAGTGAAAAAATAGTTAATTGTAGGTAAAAGGAAAATGGCCTTTCACCCTCAGTAATTTTTCAAACACGCTTGCTATACAAATGTAAACACTCTCTTACTGTTTTTGAGAATGAGTCTTAAATCAGCCAAAATAGTCCCGTTGGAGTCAAGTGAAAATCAACACCACCTAGTCCTAATGTGACCTCAGCCGGAGTCCGGTAGGCAGCTCTGCCCACCCATGCTTAAGAGAGAGGGGCTGAAATTCCAACAGTTGCAAATGATATTCAGATAATCCAGGGAATGGAGAGCTTGTTTTACAAGAGGAAACTAAAAGGCTTTGGATTGCTTAGTCTAGCAAAAGGGTGACTGTGAGGGAATATGATTCATATGATGTGCTTGGGCTTGTTCCAGGCTATGTGGATTCTGACCAGCAGGCCAGAACACACATGCTCGTTGGTTAATGGGCAAGCTTAACAGATCAAAGTCACACTGGAGCCTCTCCAACAGTGGCCTGTTGATGTGCTTGCCTACCTAGCAAAGCTTTTACTTCCTTAAAACTCATGAAAACCTGAGCTTTCAATCCCTTTGATAAATTCAGCAGAACCTGAGCCATGGCTTCAAAAGATACTGAGTTTGGAGTGGACTGAAATGGACTGACTGACAGGCAGAGACGGAATCAATAGTTTCTTAGGAAAGCAGCTATGGATATCTCATTAAAAATGTATAGTGACAGTAAATATATCTTAAACAAGGAAACAGTGGTGAGACAGAGAGGTGAGGGAAAAGCAAAAGGTATTTGCATGCAGTGAATAAGCCAGGAGAGAAAACAACTCCTTTGCGACTTTGATCAACAGGAGCAGTAAATTACCTTTTGAGCTTCTCCATTAAACAAATGTAGACTGCAAGTAGGAACAACTATATAAAAGATGCAATAAACAGCATACTACTTCATTATTTTAGATTACAGCAATCATATTTTAAGAAATTGCACTGAGGGAAAAAAATCAGCAATGCGATTAGTGAATCTGCAACACAGTCTGCCTACAGTAAGTTTTACATTTTAGCATTTATACTCTTATTTTATGAGGGCTGGTTCACCAAGGTACCCTAAAAAAGAAAGAGATGGATGTCTCTGAAGACCTCTACCTCTTAACTTAAAGAACCTCAGACCTTACATTGGGAATGGTGATTCAACAGGCATCTAAAATTGAGCTACAAGTCAAATATCCAAGATGCATGAATTGAACATGATACTTATAGTGCAAGTATCTTCTCAAATGATATATATTTTTAAAATCAATACCTTACTGACTGTAAGAAAACACTTATTTTCATTAGTTTTTACACGTGCATTGTGAACAGCACTGTTTCCTGGTCCCCAGCATTGTAAGTGTAGATCCCTCATACATGCATTCAACATTTTAACCTCCCACTGAAACTTTTCTACTTAAGGAGGCTGATGCAATGATCAAATAGATATAATTTTCAGCTGCTTGTCATTCATGAGTTTGTATAAGAAAATGTTGGGGGTTTCTCCCTTACATGTCATGAGGGAATTGAAATATTTTTTCAGTAGATTTATTTACAGGAAGCAAGATAAAAATTTAAGACTCCATAGAATGCCAGACTGGAAGGACTCGTAGTCAAAAATTAAAGTCTATTTGAAATACTGAAACGTTGTCTTGTACTTATGGATTATAATCAGCAGGACCCATTGGTGGCACATTCTACTAATGTCCAGGGCTTACTTAGCACTAGGTATTGATTACAACAAGTTGCCAGTAACACACAGGAAGATTTTCTCAGGGGAATGAAAGCAATGAGAAATGGTAAAAGAAGACTTTGTGAGAGGGTCCTGTACAACCTGCAACAGGAGGACTGCAAGGAGAGATGGCTTCTCTGTACTTTCTATGGAGCATGGCTTCTGAGATGTATGCCCACAGCAGAGAACTGTAAAAAAAAAAGAGTGCAGGGGATCCCATGTCACTCGTGGTCAACTACAAGGAGGATTGCTGCATCACATCAGTCTGCAGAGTGATGTACGCAGCACTCCTGGTGGCTAGGAGACACCTTCCTCCAAACTGCTGAAGATGGCAGCTTCTCTGCCTTCTCAGTGCAAGAGGCAGTGCTTGCCAAACAGACTGAAATCTCGATGCTAAGATCTCTCTAGGGGCCCTTGCCTTCTGGATTTCTACCAGGAAACAAAAATGTAAAAGCATAACAGTGAACTTACTATGTTCATCTGACAAACATGTCCCCATGAAGAAACCATATGGACACACAGAATTGCAGTTGGACAGAGTTTTTACAGAGGTGGAGATTTCCTTTCAACAATATCCTAACTCCTTAAAAACAAACAGCCCACAAAAGAAAACAAAACCCACAACCAAACCAAACAGCCTATTCTAGGCTGTTTTGAGTCCAGTTCTTCACAGGAAACCTGTCTAATCCAGCAACTGCCTCTCAGTGACTCCAGGCCAGTAACTGGATCTGAGCAGGAAGACCCAGGGCATTGTTATATAGCCACACTGATCTGGACCACCATCCAAGATCAGGTCTACCTAGCACCATAATTATGGAAAAGTTTTTCAGATGAACATGATGTATTTCAAGGGATAGAATGTGTTTAATACTTACAGTACTCTAGCACTTGTGTGAGACATTAGAGAGTGAATAGCAAAGCACAGTCTGGGCAGGCGGACTGGATGATCCAATATAATGAAACACTTTAATTTCTAACATCTGTAACACTGTTTCTATTTCAGGCATTTGTGACAATAATTTTTACTTGCTGTATTTTGGATTAGTTGTCCAAGTGATATCCTTTCCAAGTATTAGCAGACAGAATAATAATAGCTCATACATGTAGATGGCAGCAGGCATAAACAGTAGGAGACATTAATTATCACCCTTTTGGTTTACAGCAGCAGAGATCACCATTAAAAGAAAAAAAAACAAACCAACAAGTAAAAGATAACTCTTCACTTTCAAAACTTCATTTTCTAACAAAAGGCAACCTAAAAAAAAAGAGAAGAAAGTTGAGATTTTGCCAAATTTGGGTTCATGTTTTGGGATTTGTTGGTTTGTTTGTTTGCTTCTCTTGGTTGGGTAGTTGGATGAGTAGATGAGTGGGGTTTTTTTAATGAAGTACAGAGGCAGTCTGGAAAAATATTTTTGATCTTCCTATTGGCAGATTACTTTTGAAATTATGATGTGTAATATGTAGAGAATAAAAGGAATCGTAGTCTGAAAAGTACCAGTAGAAAGTAAGCAAATACCAAGAGTGTTTGCTTATCCGTTAGTAGTGTCAGAATAAACTAAGACAAAAGGATAGATGGCATAAAGCCTAAAATACTGTTAAAACACCTTTTTTAGACAGCCACATTATCTTTTGCTTGGTGTGACAGTAGACTAATATCAACTCTTCTATTCCTCAATTAAAGTATTTTATTTTCATTATTGCATTAATAAATCTCCTTTTTACACTACAAATATTTTGGGCATTATTGCAGAGAAGACTTTCAGAAGTGTAGTAATTTTTGGTATCAAATCAATTCATGGCAGTTGAAGAAGTGTTACAGTCATCATAAGCATAAGGTTCTCTATCTGTGTCATGCTTCCAACTTTATTACTATTTCTGTGATTAGGTAATTTTTGTCAAGGTTTTAAGAAAGGTAATAAAAAGATCATGTCAGCCCTGAAGTCTCTCTTAGAAAGATATGGATTAGGGAATCTTCTCTCAAAGGAGATGTGATTAAAGCTGAGGTTATAAGAATATACTAGAAACATTTTTAAATGATTGGGATAGAATTGAACTGAAATCATGTAATGCTGCTTTACTCTGGAGATCTTTCCATGCTGAATCTGCATCTTGAGATAATCCTGAAATAATTCTGTTTTAGCAATTTCATCTATTTTAGATTTTATATATGTAATCCTTAAGTTGACCAGAGGTGTTGGATGTAAAGGCTGCATAGAAGCCATTCAGGAAAGAGTATGCATTAAGAGCAAAATCTTTTATCCCAGAGAAGATTCGACACTGATCCAATTGACCTATAACAGCATAAACAAATTGCTGCTATACCACATGAGCTTTTGCAAAACTGACCTGTGTGATTTATTGGATTGTGTGTTTGTGATCTCATCCTCTAGGTTTTCAAGGCTCGTGATTCTTCATCAGCCTATTGTTGGAAGTTTCCAATAGCCTTGGCTATGTATCTGATATTTTATATATATCAAGCCAATTCAATTTGTTTTTTAATGCAGCACCCCAGCTCTGCTTTTCAACAACAATCTCATACCAACATTTGGATTAAAGTTTTTGAAATCTCCCTTCTGATGGGAGTCCAGAAAGGACAATTCTGGGGCACAGAGAGGCACACACAGCAAACCCCACTGCAATGAGGGCTTTGTCTGTGACGTTCAGCCAAGGTATCCTCAGACTGTTGATTACAGATACTTCTGCATAAAGCTTGTTCTTAAAAAAACATCATTTGCCATTCTTAAAAATGGCTGTAAGTCAAAAAGCACTTAACAGTTTAAGATAGCACTGCTGCTGAAAGAAGGGGTCCCCTATCTGTGGCTCTTTCCCACCTCTGCACTACTGCCACCTTTTTTTGGACACAGCTGCTTCCACAGCTACATGCCCAGTCAGATGGGACATCGGCTCAGGCCCTGTGTCAGCTTTCAGCCTGGTCTGTTACCCACCCTAGTTCATGGCGTAACCACGCAAACATGTATGGCTCAATAAAGCAGCGAGTGAGCAGCTGGGGACTAGCAAAAGCTTATTTTGGCTTAAAGAGTTCCTCAAATTACAGACTTGGCTACGAGCCACACACAGTGATGACTATGAAGGCTGGTCAAGTCCTGAAAAGACCCCTAGGAACATCAGAGGGACTTACCCTAGTGAGGGTAAATAAACAGCACAATGTCAAACTAAGCTCAATGTCGCTAGATAACACACATGTGAAGGCAAACTTGGAATTATTTGGAATTCTTATTCAGGAAGGACACCTGTTTACCAACAGGGACACCCAAGTGAAAGCCTTTCTTCAGTAGGCAGCTATATTCAGAAACAAACCCATCCTTAGATTGCCTGCATGCTGAGAAAAAAACACAAAAAGCTCCAGCTATGTACCCATTATATTAAAAGAAAACAGGTTGCAGCAGTGATTGCACCATCTGCCAGTAGAACATGGTACAAAAGAGAGGTTGTGGACATTGAGAGGAAGGCAACAGGAACAATTAGAAGTACAAAAAAAACATGCACAAGTAGATTGAAATGATTGGGATTGTTCATTTCACAAAGCAGACATTTAAAAGAGAACATGATAATAGTATTCAAAGTAAGGAATGGTACAGGCAAGATAGATAAAAACCCTTGTTGAGACAGCTCTGTTCCTCGGCTCAACACAAGACTATGGAGACATTCAGTGAAATTGTAAGGTAGCAAATTAAAAACTGATAAAAACTAACACTTTTTAGCACAATATGTGATTAGAGGATGTGGTGCTGATGCAGGCTGTGGGGTGTATGAGGTAATTTTAGGTTTCTTACCCCTCAGTGAAAGAATGAGCTACTTAGCATGCACAGTAAGGTAAAAACCCACGGAGTGAGGCAGTTACTATAGCGCAACACTGATTGCCACCAGCTGCCAACCAACGTGAGCTTGCTATCGTTCCTGCCTTGCAACCATCTGCCTCTTGTCTTGTGGAGGGGTTTGTAATTTGACAAAGAACAAGGCTCCCATCTTCTGAATTCTGTGAGAGGTGTCTATTCAGAGGACATCAAGTACATTCACTTTATGGGAATCAATGTATGCAGGCACAGAATCACATGGAAAGGGATTTCCTAAGAATGAATGGTCTACAAAGCGACTTTTGCTGCACGTGGAAGAGATGCATCATCACAGAATGTGTCTGTTCTGCTCCAGAAGAGATAAACTGTCACGTCTAATGATTTAGGCCAATTTGATGCACCCAACACTGAGTATGGAGCTGAAGTGACAGCTCCTGTTTTCCCACCATTGGAAAAACAGTGAAGACCAATAAATGCAGTCATGAAAATAAATCATTTTGGAAAAGATCTAAGGCAGTATTTGTCATAATAAAATAATAAAAAAAAATCTGCACATAAAACACTTCATGGGGAGAGGGGGGAAGAGCCACATTTCAGAGCAGACTGCTGACAAGTGACATTATCCTGTGACCCGCTGAAGACAAATGACTCTCCGCACACAGCAATGCTGAGTGCAGCTGCATTCCACCCTTGGATTTGGGACAGAGACCCCGCAGTCTCCACCACAACGCGTGTCTGTCTGTGAGCTGGGCCCCATGGATACTGTTCCCACACCTCCGTCCTACCGCAAAGTGAGGCCACATCTCCCGCCAGCCCCACCGAGGCCGGGAGGGCTGTACATCCCCCAGGACATTCCACTTGGGGATGGTCACCATAATGGCAGGAAAGGGCAATGCAGCCATGGCTGGTCCCCAGCTCCAGTCCCAGGACACCTTCCCCCTGTGAAAGAAAGGAAAACAGCAGTCACTATAATTTTAGTCATGAATTTACTACTATTTTTTTAAGAGAAAGTGAGGCCCAGAGAAGCAGTAAAAACTATATTGTTTTTTCTGTCTCATCAGCTCTACCCACTTGTTCTCTAAAACTCTTCTCCACTTGGATGAGCTGGTTTTAACAGGGCAACCGTTCTGCTCCCCCTCAGTCTCCTCCACTGATGCGTCCTGCAGCTCTTTCGCCTGCCTCATCTGAAAATGAATTATCACACAATCACAGAATGAATTAGGTTGGAAAAGAGCTCTGAGATCATTGAGTCCAACCTTTAATCACCACCGTGTGAATTAGATTGTGGCACTAAGTGCTATGTCCAAGTCTTTCTTTAACCACCTCCAAGGACAGTGACTCCACTACCTTCATGGGCAGTCCATTCTAATGTCTAATCACCCTTTCTGTGAAGAAATTCCTGCTAATGTCCAATCTGAACCTCCCCTGATGCACCTTGAGGTTATGTCCTCTTATCCTGTCACTGGCTGCCTGGAAGAAGTGTCTGACTCCCACCTGGCTACAATCTCCTTTCAGGTAGTTGTAGAGAGTGATAAGGTCACCCCTGAACCTTCTTTTCTCCAAGCTAAACAACCCCAGCTCCCTCAGCCACTCCTCATGAGACTTGTGCAACCTGACTTATGCTACCTGACTTATGGTAGCAGCTCTATTGCTTCATTTTGGGATTACCTGCTGCTGTCTCTTTATGCAGCATAGCCTTACATACACGATTATCTGCTCTCTTCCTTAGCCCAGTTTTTCACCTTTAATAATGTTTGGGGGTTTTTTTCTGTTACATTACTCTGTTTTTGGTGGTTTGGCTTAGGAAGAAGGAAAGTTACTCCATCTAGCTATGGTCAAATTTTTGCCTTCCTGTAATATAATTTCGTATATATGTTTTCTGACTTCTCCCTTTAAACCTGTTTGTGAGGAATTGAGCAGCCCTGTGGTAATTTTTATATATATGGTATGCAAGGTGGACCTGTGCTTTTAGAAGTACCTAAGCATCATTTTTAACAGGGCTACAGTAGGGCTGAAAGAACTTGAGGATCGGGGCTTGGTTATTAGCACAGTGACAGACAAATTATGTTACTTTAGTTTGGTAGCAGTTTGTTGACACTCTGTGAGAACGCAGGCAGAAGACAAGGCAATCATTTTTAGCAAAGTCCTTGCAATTTGATATAAAGGACAGCAACTGTCCACAGAAGGTTAGGACCTATTTGCTGAAGAGCTCACCAAATAATTTTTTGCTAGCAAGGTCAAGAACTCTATGAAATGAACCAGAAAACAATCTAAATTGATGAAGACATTTTTCTACAGCGACCTGCGGAGCTGTTTGTGCAGAACAAGCACCTGCCTGAAAGGCTGCAGAATACTCTGGAAGAGTAAATTCTTGAGTTTTATGATGGCAAAGCTTTGCCAAACTAGGTACCTGTATCATCATTATAGTGTTTGGGGAATGGCAAATCCTTCTGAATTATCCTTTCCCTTGACTGTTAAAATTTAATCTCTGCATGATATTTTGATAAAAGACTCTTGTGTTCACAGACTGCTAAGGAGAAAGGTTACACCCAGACTGCCAGTATGTTTGGTATACAAGTTGATGGAAGAACTGGCACCCTGAAGTTGTCAGACATCACACTTGATGGGACATACACAGACAGGATGAGAGACTGCTTTCTTGATACTAACGGTGCCTGTGTCAAGGACTTTTGAAGTATCTTGAGTTCATGGAAATGCCGGCAGTAGCACTGAACAGTATCTCTATGTTTACTGAATGAAGGGATAAGATGGAGAGCACAGCAGTAGTTAATCCAAATGACCTATTTGGAAATGTAGAGGTCATCACATTCATTTTGGAACATCTTTTGTTAAGCAATATTAGCTATATAAAAGTGCTCAAAATTAATGTTATTCTAGGCATGTTTCTCTCTGAGGAAAGCTAAAGACCATTTTGACTCCTAACCTCAATGTATGTCCTGTCACTTTTTTGAAGGAGAACTACAATAAGCCAGTGAAGTCAAGCAGAAAATACTGGACATAAGTGAGAAAGATAAAAAGAAATCCACTGTTTCTCCACATGGCTAAAAGAAACCAACACTGTTTGGTAGCTAAAAAAGAAGAAAGAAGCTACCAGTTTTGTCAGTAGAAGCACAAGGTTAAGAGTTTACCAAAAGAACCAAAGGAGAGACAAACTGCCTAACCTTGCAATGTCAACACAACTTACGTTCAATAATGAAGCATGAGACCAACCTAATGAGACAGGCAATAACCATATTTCAGGTTCAGTTGTTCTCAATAACAGCACTGGAAGAATACGACTGAGACTGGAGACAAGAAGGTTATTTTTAGAAGCACTAATACTAGGGCAGTGATTAGAAAGAAGGATCCTTTTCTCAGGTAATGAGTATTTTAAGCAACAACAGTAATTCCCCATGTTCTGAGACAAGACTGTGTGCCAGAAGTCAGAACCAAAAGCTTATGTAGGGGCACATCTCTGCAAAGCAAAAAGTAAAGATTAACTTGCTTTCCTGCTTGAGGGAAGAGAAAAAAGGACGTTTATTATCAGAATTTCTATATTTTCTACAGCTAAGAACCTGCTGTCTGCTCCTTTGGACAGAGAAAAAAAGAAATAGCCCCAGAAACAGGCTAGAAAACTTCAGAAAGCGTATATGAAGGAAGAGACCATCACCGATGGTTAATAGAGCATGAGGATGGAGACTTCACTAGTGCCACATCCAGACAGTGTCTAGAGGACATAGAAAGTTTTTGACCTAGCTCTTTACTCTCAAGCAGATTTGCAAGAATAGGGTAACAAGTCCATGCCAACAGCAGTCTAGCAGCTCATCATACAAGCCTTAACTTAAAATTAAGCTTAAGAATGCAGCTGTAGTTAGTGGCTGAAGAATGTGAAGTTCCACACACATGACTGAGAATTCAACCTCAAGACCACTTTTTGTGGAAAGCACTGGCTGTGGGTTTTATTTGGAAGAAGGTGAACCCAGAAAAATATTGTCACTCTAAGCCTCAAAAAGAAATCCTGTGGAATGAAACATTGCCTCTGTGCAGCATTTTCTTCTAAACTTTAAGTGAGTATATACAGGTTTTGGTCTCACTGAAGACAATGAGATGATCAATATTTTTGAAGAGACATTAAAACTGTCTTGAAGTGTTTGTATCCTTGGTTTATTGGACTTAAGATGAGAATCAAACTAATCCATCAATATTTTGTGAACTGCTGTTTACAGCTATTAAACCTTTACATGCATTTATCACTGGAAACATTAATGGTGACCAGTACTGCTAAAAATTGGGTATTGCAATGGGACTACATGTAACAAATAAATTCTATTGACCCCAATGAATGTAAAATATTGCTGGGTTTTTAGTAATACCCAGTGGGATACAGAAAAACATTCCTGCTGGTATGCTAATCTGTCTGTGATCAATAAAAACTGTATGAGAACATGAGACTGGATAAATAAAACTGTTTCTATAATTAATGCATTCTCTTCTCCCAGAGTATTGCAATGCTCTTCTCTACCTCTGAACTTCTGTGCTTCCACTGCACTGCAGTAGCCATCTCACATTTTTATCGTCTGCTGTTTTGTTCTGCCTTCTCCCTTGTCATTGTTTTGTAGTGTCTCAGGGACATGGGAGGAGGGAAATAGTGCTATGGTTTTATCAAATGGCGACAAATGGGGGAACAAACCCAAACCCACTAACCAAAACAAATATCCTAGCTCTTTATCAGTAACCCATTGTGAGAGCAATAGAGGAGGAAGGAGACCTTGAGCTATCAACAGTGTGGTAATTCTCCACATCTACTTGTTCCAGCTGTGCAGCTCATCAAGATCCAAAGCACTTTTGATACAAAGTCCTAGGTCTGATAACAACTCATACTGTGCAAAATGACATTTGCCAACCAAAATATTCTTGTGCCTTCTCTTCCCTCTTACTCTTCCACTGACACTCCTTTGCCAGTCATATTTTCTCATCTATGGGCTAGTGAGTGAGTGAGTGTGCCCCCCAATACCCAGCACATCCATTCCCCAAAACAATGTCCTTTAATGGCATTCTACTTTTGGACTTCTGAAGAACAGAACCTAGTGAAAACTCAGATTATTAGAGTGGTATCATCTTCAAATCAACTGATTTGCAGTGCCCATTTAAACAGGTGAAACGGCCATACTTTAGCACAGGTGAAATGGCCAAGTCCAATTAGATCATTGGCACTCATGGATGGAATAGCCCTGCTCAGCAGTTATCTCAACACTTCTAGTAAATCTTATTGCATATAGATTAACCTAATTCTCAGTGTAAGTTGTGCTATGATACTGGTTTTCATTGTGTTGACCTGCTGTGGGGCAATGATAGCTGATGACTGCATATAGCGTGCAGTAGCTTTGTGGAAAGGAGTATGTTGAAGGAAATCCTCTGCAAGTAATACAGGTAAAGTTGGTTTTGGTTTTATGTGTTGGAGACAACCAGGGTGTGTATTTTCAGCATCTACTCTACAGAGATAATGCCCCTCTCCAGAAGAGAAGACTGGCTGCTCCCTGGGGCTGGAATGATGGGTGGGTGACTGTGCAGGGCCTTGTCAGCCAGGGCTGTCCCACAACCCCAACCAGGAGCAGGACAGCTGGGGACACCAGGGGCAGCCCCAGCCCTGAGGATCAGGCACCTTCCTGGCGATGGGTTGAAGCTGCCACGGGACTTCAGTTCTGGCTCAGCGTGCCCCAAGCAGCATCTGGCGGGGTAGAAATATTAGCAGCAGGGTGTCGAACCAAAGCTAGAGTACGGAAGCAGCACCACATTTTCCAAACTTCACTACTAAGAATTCTTATGATTTTAGAAACATCTTATAATAAATACATTAAACTGCATTCAATGCAGTTACTTTGAAAACTATCTTACATATATCTAAATAAGTGCATATCCTGCATTTGACATGGAAGTGTTTACTAACATCTGAACCAAAAGCCACTGAAGAGCTGTAAACACAGTTAATTTGCTGCTGAAAGTGGTTTGTCAATTCCTAGTAGGAGGTCTTCAAAGGTTAAACAGCTATATTTAAAGTAATTTAAACAGATTCATGATTGCTGGGAGTGTTCTGGAAACCCTGGACATGGTGAAAACTAAAACATTGCCTACTTAGTTTTACACAGAGAAAGACACCTGAATTCAGCTCTTCCTTATCTATGCATTAATTTTTATAATTATGGTATCACAGAAGATGATTCCGGGGGCAGGGGGAAGGGTGGAGAATGCTGCTAGTTTGGAAAGATTTAAATCTGGCAAACTGGGAGCAAGGGTAGGGGAGCAGGGAAGTTTCTGTCAGGAGGATTTCAGACTGTTAGGACTCACTGAACGGATGACAAAAAAACATATCATGATAAGATAGAAAATATTGAAGTATTCTACATTAGGCAGTATATTACATAGTTTCTTTATCCAATGTTCCATGAAATGAATTAAAAAAAAAAAAAGAAAACCCAAAACTTTGGGTTTTACTTCTGGACCACTGTGTTCACTGAGCACAATTGGTGATACACTTCCCGCAGGAACAACAGTGGTGGTATATATGTAACTGTGCATACAGTGTGTACTCAAGTGCATAAACAATCCCTATCTCCACAGGCATGTACTCTTCAGATTTTTCTATCCTGCTGAATGTGCAGTGTGGTAGTTGTACAAGTTCTAAAGAAAACAAGATTTGAATTAGACAGTGCCAGACCAGATACTTATTTGCTTCAGTGTCGAGCAAAAATATGTTTCTTGATCACTTACTAGAGGGAATTGGTGAAGGAAGCCTCATTCTTCCCTCTGTTTGAAGATCCAGCTTTGGTTTGCTGAAAGAGAGGAGAAATTTGCCCTAAATCTCCTGCAAATTTAAGTTCAACATCTAAGTCACTTCTTCCATATACCAAACTCAGAGAAATTTAGTGTCTAGTTGAAGGCATCTAAATGAGGCACCTCCACTGAAAGCTTAGTTCCCAATGGTCCCTGTAGGGAAAGTGGAGGGAGACAGCCCTCTAGAGGTGTCTGTTTTGCCCTATTGAGATACGAATTCCTTTCTGGAGATGCCATTATGGAAAACCTTAAGAACCTGCATTGTTATTCAGTCGTCAAGTATTTCAGTAAAGTAGCTAAAGTGAGAGAGCATGATTTTTTCCTAAAGCTCTCAAACAGAAATTACCTTCCTGAAATTTCTGTTATCCAGGTCTTTGAACTATTGCTCCAAGATGTCTTTAGTCACTGCCCATGCTCTTTATAGAATTTATTGCAGACAGAGGTCTTATATGCATCTTTCCTAATGCCCTGTCATCACTTGCAACTTAAGGACTCCTGAAGTGAACACAATGAGGAAACCTTCATGTCCAGGTCAGGCTGATGCATGAACAAAGGTGATGTCAAGCAACCAACAAGGCTCATTGTAAGGTTTTCCAGGGCAAGGGGAGGGGAACAGTGATATTAGCATGAATATTGTTCTGGAATGCTTTTGTGTATTCCATATTCTCTATTACCAAATCCTCAAAGGCTCCCAATTGATATTGAAGGACCTGAACTTCTACCAAAACCTAACTTAGAGTTAGGAGTTTGGTTGTGTCTGTACATCATGGCCTAATGACACTATGTTCAGGGACATGGAAAGCTTGTTATCCGTTTCTGAAAGGCCTTGTTTACAGGCTTGTAAATAATTCAGATAAATTTTATTTAATGATGAGAATAAATTTTAGTTCTGCTTCCTGTATTAACAGTAAATGGCTGCTGTTTGGTCTTGCTTGTACAAACAGTGGTTCCCACAGAACAAAACAGATCATAAAAGGCCAAATTAAATCAATTTGAGGTTCATCTTGCCCTAATGGAGTGGTACAAGATGGCAACAGTGTGACTTAGAACCACAAAAAGACTGAAAAGAAAAAGAGAAATAATACTACTTATAAATCATACTTCAAAACTCAGTAAGTTTTCCCCTTTTGCATCAACCTGACTCGAAAGTCCAAATGATTTTTACTGAGAGTTAGGCTGCATGATGCATCTGGCATCTTGAAAAATATAACTTGTGGTCTTAAAGCTTTGATAAAGTAATAAAAACCTAAAAGAATCATAGAAAACATTTCCAGAGAGTTGCTGGACCTGGGAAGGAAATAGCAACTCGGGATATTGTTGTCGCCTGACTATACATCAATGCTCGTTTCAATGCTGAGTACTGTAAAAGAGTGCTGGGGACTCATGCAAATCTGAGTCAAGTTCACGGAAAATATTCCACTGTTTTCAGTGAAGACTGGACTGAGGTCTCGATTCCGCAATAAGACGATGGTCTTTCTCACCCATGATAAAAAGGCAGGCTGAGTTGTAATCAACTTGACTTTATTTTTCCTTTTTGTGGTTTTTCACTTTGTAGATGCCCTTGTAAGCTTTTATCTATTCTAGGAGTCCCATGAGACAAGAACATTCATGCTGATTTCATGTTATGGACTGTGAAGTTTCAAGAGGCTTTCTGAGAAGCACTTTATGCCTCTGGCTAGAATCTGAAGTACAAATCTACAAGAGAGTAGGGAATTAGGCTAAGAAAAACAAACAAAACAAAAAAAGGAAAGAATTATACAAGAGAGAAAAACATGGCAACAGCAACAAAAACACATTTATCTCTGAAGCCATGAGCTATTACATTTTATTCTCTGTAGAGGGAAGAAAGAATTAGAATTCTACTTAGGTATCTTCAGTTGAAAGGCATGGAAGTAAGGAATTGAAAACAGATACTGATGGATCTAAATAATCCTTTTTGTAAGATAGGGAATAGAAAGTTCATCCTGTAATGCTCTCAGAAAACTGCTTACCTTACAGTCGCCATCATTTTGAGGGACCACACTACGTGTTCGTTACTGGAGAAAGAAATGCCATATAGACAAAGCTCAAACAAAACAACAACAAAAAAAGCAAAGGACAGACAGTGTTTTTTATCTAACCCCTCATTCCTGAAGGTCTCCATCACAGAAACATCTGAGCGTTCGTGAATGCCAGCCAGACCTTCAAAATATCCACAGAACATGTCAGGGTTTTTCTTATTTACTCTTAATGGATATTATTATTTCCTATCACAAATTGTTTCACACTGAAATTTAACCTCTTCTGCATGTGGGGGTTTTTTTTCACTTTCCATTGGTATATATTGACTATATTAGTATTTGGAGAGTACAGTGGAAGGAAAAGTAGTAGGATAAAAATCAATGGTGTTTATTTTTCTTTGATTAGATTGAACAGCAAACAGTGTGAATTTGGGTAGACAAAGAAGACTGTTGTTCCATTTTTGGGTGAGATTAACTGCTACATAACATGAAAGCTGGCACAATGGTCTAGAAAACTGCTATCAGACTAAAAGGATAATAAAATGTTTTGGACAGAAATACAAACAATGGTGAATAATGAATATCTAGCGATCTATAATTCTGACAAAGGTTTTTCTTCGAGGCTATGTGTTAGAATTGCATGCTCAAAATACTGCAGCACTCATCATGATTTATGTACTTGATAAAATGCCTCATAGTAGCACAAAAATAGAATTACACCAGGTGCACAACAAATAGACATGCTACTTTTAAAAAACTCAAGTAAGCCAACTGGAGTGGGAGCCAATGAGAGCAGATGATCAACATATTTATTTTGAAAGCAGTCAGAATGCCTCAGCCTTCTTCAGTCACAACCATCTAAACTAAGTTACGGCAGTCCCAGATTCAGCTAATCCCAGTTATGGCTCTGTTATCAGGTGAAAGTAATTCTTTTACTCAGGCCAGCTTTCTCATTTCTCATGACTGTTACCATTGTTTGCTTTACTGTCTATGTTCAGATAAACCCATGGCTTCCTGAAGTCATGACCTAAGTTCACTTGATGTCCAAATAAAAACATGGAGAAGTATACAAATACTGCTCCAATAGTCCCAGGCTCCAGGAATACAAGCAAATAAAGCAGTGACATGAAGAACTGAGTTGATACAAAGTCCAGGGGATGGGGACATAATTACTCTGGTGGGACTGAAAGACAGGAATGGCTCCTCCTGCCAATACAACAGTGTCGTTGAATGGGGTAGACTGCAATTCTAAATTAAAAGTAGACATCTCTTCTCAGTGATTTTTGCTAAGCGAAGAAAAATATCTTTGAATATTTTTATTCAAATTTTAGATTTTCATGTAAATGTTTGAGAAGTAGATGACTGACTTTAACTTCTCAGAGGGAAGTAATGTACAGAATAATCTTTTAAGAAATAGTCTAGGTAGTAAGGAAAATTATAAAATCATAGAGTGGTTTGGGTTGGACCTTAAAGATTATCTCGTTTCAATCCCCCACGGCATAGTCAGGGACACCTCCCACTAGACCAGGTTACTCAGACGGCCATGCAGTCTGGCCTTGAACACCTTCAGGGAATGGGGAGTCCACAATCTATCTGGGCAACCTGTTCCAGTGCCTCACAGCCCATATAGTAAAGAATTTCTCCCAAATATCTAATCTAAACCTACTCTCCTTTGTCTGAAGGCCATCATCTATATAATGTCTAAGTACAGTGAATGGTAGAAAACAGGGGAATGGAATAAACATAGATCTGGTGAAAAATAGCAATTTTCTAGAATCTAATTCTAGTATCAGAGTAACTAAGATTCAGCCAAGTAGAAATTCTGCTGATGTAAAGTTAACATTACTAAACATTTTAGGGAGAAAGTAAATGTCCTGTCTGTTAGTTGTAAGGACAATATACTATTTCACCAAACTGATATCTTGGCTTTCAGAATTTATGGATGGTGAAAGCAATTCTTGATAAACAACTTAGATGTGGAGATACTTCATAGTGAAGACAAATTAGTACAGGACTGGGGAGGTAGGAAGAGAAAATACCAGAACAAAAAAGCAGATCTCAAACTGACAGAGGAAAATCAGAAATCAAAAATTTTATGTGAGCAGATAAAAAGGTTTGGGGAGTGTGACAGACAGGTGAAGTACAGGAATCAGAGAGCAGAGGAGGCAGATTCAAGGAAGCACCTTAACTATGATACAGTGATTTTACCTTGAAAAACAGGTTTGGGATATTGGGAGAGAAGGTTAGGAAACCAAAAAAATCAGGAGAGGACTTGCACAAAACAGGTACAGCCAGACTGGCAGTGCACAAAGCGAACATAGTTTGTAGACTTCAAAAGAAAGCTGTTGAAGTGTTGTGTTGGCTCTGAGAAAGGTATCAAAATGGAGACCCATTTAATGATGTAGATCTCTCCTGGAACTGTGGTAGTGTACTTTTGTTGATTAGCATTTTAATGAGTCATAATAAAATATAATATGCGGATGTAATCTGTGCACAAACGCTTGAGGAAATGAAAGACTGACTAACAACCATTGCATAATTTCAACATGGAGAAGTTATTGCCCAATTCAGATGTCAAAACCATGCAAATAGAGATGCCTTGGTCCTACTAGGTTAATGTTCAATTTGTTTTATTACCATTTCAAACATAAAGGAACACAGGCAATAATATTTCTGATTTGGATATTTAACCTTTATTCCAGTAATTTCTCCTCTGGATGAAATGAATACTGGAGCTAAAGCAATCTAATTGGGAATAAAGTTTGCCACCTAGTTCTGTGGTTAGGCAAGGGTCTTCACGTAATAAATCTGACTATATTTTCCCTTAAATCAATATTTCCAGGACAAAAAGGGTTGTTCTATAGATCTTTGATTCTTAGTTTATTGAACACAATTCTTCTCAAGTCCTGAGTTCTTTTAGACTTTCCTTGCACAACAGTATTTAATACTCCCATGAATAGCATGAAGAGAAAGGAATACAAAATACCAAATGAGGGAAGAGATAGTTGGATAAATAGGGAATTTAAGACAAGGAGCCATTAAGCACACTCCTATTAGTTCAGGAGTGAGTCCTTTTCAAGGACAAGGGAAAAACAAAATGTACAATGCAGCTCCATGGCAGTAGGTTTAACATTTTAATAGCTGGCACGCTGCCTGTATCTGATGCACTTGTTCAAATAGGCAGATGCTGGATTGGATAAATGGAAGGGCATGTAAGGACACAGAGTCTAGCTCCTTGCTGCATTTATTATCACAATAACTCACTGACTACAGAATGTGGGAAGAAAGTTCCCTGGATGTTAAGAGAGGCTTTATACTGACAACCTGAGGGGGAGGCTTTTGGTATGATTAATGGACACTAGGGCCACAGAACAACTGAAACTATTCCATGTCCAACTCAACTACTGCTTGTAACATTTACCAGTGGAAAAGACTCTCTCTCCCTCCTATCAATTCAAATTTAACTCATGTGATTTATATTCTCACACAGGTAATTTTATATCACCAAATTTTTTACTAGCAGGTATTTTAAATAGTTCATTCTTCAATTTTTATAGAAAAGCCAAATACCTCTTTTTTTTTTTTTTGAGGGAGTACAACGGATGGTGTGGCTCATTAGAGATCCCTGGTCTATATTTCCATGCTTCATTTTTACTGTATAGGACCCAGTTGGTAAAGCCTGGTAATCAGTAAAATGATGACAAGAAAGCTTACAATTTCACAGCAGAAAGATGTCAGGTTTTCCTTCTTGTTTATTATGTTTTAGAGCTGATATTAACTTTTGTCTCACCCAAGCAGCTTGGGATATGATTTTTCTTTAAAAAATGGAAGGCTCTCCCTGGATACGATCCTTCACACAAATCTGTTTGAGCGCATTTGAAAAGAAAAGCTAATTTTTAACCAGTGTGTATTCTTTTAGTCTTTGATGGTAGCACACCACACATTTTAACTAAGTATGGTGTTTTCTTACTAAAATATGTTTCAAGATAAAAGCTTTACCCGTATCACCTGGTTTCTAAGGAACGATGCTGTGATTCACAGAGCTGCAGAGCACCTGCTTGCGCTGGGGTGAATTATAGTCACGCAGGGTGGGTATGTGGTGGCGCATCCCCCTCATTCGCGACAGGGTGCGACACCAGGCGCACAGGTACGCAAAACAGCTTCTTAGAAAGTGCATCCTCCAATGCCCGCCGCTGCCATGCCCAACGTCACAGGTGTCCGTGAGTCAGCACTGCAGTCCCTCCTGTCTAACGCAGAGAATGAACCAAAAACTTCCGCAAGAAAACAAACGCGGCGGCTGTAACGCGCACAGGGATGCTCCCGCCGGCTGGCGAAATGAATTAAAAAGCAAAGAAAATGTCGATTGGCCCGCGCAGCCCTGTTTCTGGTGGGGTTGGGGTTTGGTTTTTTTCGGTGAGTAAATGACTGCTCTCTGCTACTCGATAGCCGAGGCTGGCAGCGCTATGGCAACCGGGCTGCGGGAAGGGCGGAGGGGAAAAGTCGCTTAGCAACTGGAAGCTTTATGCTGGCAAGGCTGGTTTAAAGCACAGCAGTGAGAAAAAACCAAAAACCAAAACACAAACAAAAAAAAAATCAAAAAAACCCCCAAGCAATAAAAGTTCCCCCCCCCCGCCAAAAACCAAACCCGCAGTTGCTACTAGAATTGATTAAAATATAGATCAGAAGATTTTAGTATTCAGAAGAAAAGAGGCATGATAAAGCCAATAAAGAAGGAGATAACAGCTTAGGGGGAAAAAACCCGCAGAGATATTTTGCAGTGATGATTCTGGATACGAGCTTCATCAATGCAAACAATAGCCCTGAACCAGCCCTGCCGGTTCCCTACACCGTTCGGCAAAGCAGAACTCCACAGGCATCCCCTCCCTGGTCCCCCAAGTTTTGGCTGAGCATCCAGAGGAGCTGGGTGCAGCCCTGAGCCCCCGCAGAGACCCCGGGCACTCCTGGCACCCCGAGTCCACTGCCACTGGGGCCACCGCTACTTGGGGAGGTGGAAGGAGCAGGGCCTGCGTAATCTTGCCCTTTATTATTTATAGCCTTCCTCCGGCATGATAAGGACTCTACGGTCAAGAAAAAACAGTAATATGAAAGGTTATCCAATGCACCAATTCAGATTTTTTAGCAATAATTTTTCCCGAGATGTTTTTACAGTGCTCCAGGCTCCTTGACACTTCATTAATAATCCAGTAAAATCCCAGCAACATTACATTAATCACTCCAGTGGGAACCTAGCCAGTCAGGCACCTCTTTTTCAGCACTCCATCCTCAGCCTTCTCTAAGCACTGTCTCAAACAGACGTCTTTCACTGCATGCTTGGAAAGTTGCCCAATTCGAGCTATTTTGGACTAACAAAGGGACAATTTCATCCAAAGACACAGCACCCCCACAGAGCTGCTGCCCTCCCCCTCTCTAATGTAATGGGGGTTGGGTGTTTCTGCTGACCACAGCCCAGGCAGAAAAACATGAGAGACTGCGTTGGTCTGACCTTCCCCTTTAAAGTCTACCTGGAGGCCAAGGGGGAGCTAAGTCGCATCCGCAGGTATGCGGAGCCACAGACTCCTTGCGGAGTGCGGGGTCCGGTGGCTGAGCTGCGACATTCCGCGCATGCAGCGGGGCTTGTTTTCGGTGTTGTGTTGTTAATGCAAGAGAAATCAGTTTACTGTTGGAAAAGCCTGATCAGGCGAAAATCAAAGTAGGCGCCGGGAATGTGTCAGTCTGGTCAAATATCAGTGTAGTCAACTCACAGGCAGGTTGGCAGGCAGATCTGGATGGCATATTTATTTTTTTTTTCCCAGCCAAGCAACCCAACGAAACAGCCAGAACGAAGACGCTGCCCGAGCTCCCGGCAGCTCCTGTGCCCTGGCCTGTCCCCGCAGGCGGTCCTGTCCTGGCTGCCATCCTGCTCCCTCGAACCCCTTATCCAGCTGTTGTCGGCCAGCTGCTGACGGCCAGCCCGGCTCTCGCTGCAGCCTCGCCACCTCCCATGCTCCGGGGCTCCTGGCTCCTGAGCCAGTGTTTCCAGGGCTTATAAAGCTAGAGGATTTTTGTGTTCACGTTTACCGGCAGCATTGTCTCCCGAGCAGATAATGCTGACTAAATTGATACTTTACAAAGGCACAAAGGAGTCAGCTTGTGACTGATACACAATACTGGTTAACAAGACACATACAATGGTGGTATTAGTGGGAGGAAAGAAAAGCTCAACTTTCTGTCAGTCATAGGTTCATTAGAAAGTAAAGAGTTGTTAGCACACAGAAAAGCTCTTTACATGCATGAAAATGGTACCAGTTCTGAAAAGAGAAGCAAAGGAAAAAATAATCTTGCTTTATAGTGCTGGTGGTTCACTAACTTAAGCTGTCTTCCCTCAAGTAACTTTTCTTAATAGAATTCTGAAATGTGTACACTAAAAGAATAAGATCAATGAAAAACCTTTTATTTTTTTTTTCTTGTTTAAAAATATCTCAAAGCATCTTACAAACACTTTGGCCAGAGATGGCTACTGACAGCCTGAAGCTTCTTGAGGAATATCATACATTATTCTACCATTAATAACCAACTAAAGCTTCTAGATTTATAAGACATAAGTAATGTGAAAGGTACATCATCTTTTTCTTTTGTTTCCTCTAATGTTTTTTGCAGAGATCAGGGAGATCTTACAGCCAGAGGATATGAGAAGAAGGCATATAAAATGCTTTGAATCTTCCAGTCACACACAGAGAAAAGATGCTAATTATTGAAGGCAGTCTGAAAATTTTTCTTCAAAAATAAATTCAATGATTCTTGGGTTTAAAAGTCCAAGAGATATACCAGCATGCCCTAACAGCTAGGTGTTGATCTCATTTTTTTCTTTCCAACAGCTTTGTGCTCATCTCATGAGCTGTCAGAGCCTCCAGCACAGCCTGGGAGTCCTGCTCCTTTATTGCTGCTCAAGTTGTACAAACCTTATTGCAGTTCTTTTTTTCTTGGGGCAGAAGTGGCAAAATGTAACCCACCTCACTCACATGATCTTACTACTCAAATAGCCATTGATTTTAACATTGCCTGTGGAATAAGGTACCATGCTCAACCTGGGACAGAAAAATCCCGATACAACTGTGAGTATGTGAGTTCATTCATCTGTTTTCACTCTGACTCAGACCTTGAATTGAAAAAGTCCTAGCAGTAGAAAAGTCCCAATATCAAAAGCATCAACGTAAGACATAAGAATATTGTGAAGTGCACAGGCACTGTCATTTTCTGGGCTGCTGGCTGCTGGTGACACCAATGAGGTCCTAGATTCAGCTATATAAGCTGTAAGTATTAGGTTTGCCTTGATTTGGATGCCATGTATAGCAGCAAATAATGTATATGTTGGTGAGAACAAGCAAATATTTTTTTGTTTAATGGTAACTTTTGGGAAAAGAAAATGATATGATCTAATTTTAATGTAATTATTATAATTGGTTTTCTGTATCGATATTCTCAATTATATATGCCCTCAGAGGACAAATAAAAACAAAAACATAGAAAACTGAACATGATACGTGCTACTGAAGATTGTTGCAACTGATACAAAACAATCTGTAGTTTCTCAGGCCACCTGTTTTCTTTGCTAAATTTTGAGCATGTCATCTCTAAAGTTTAATGATCTTCACCAGAAGTTTCTTGCACTCTGAAAAGTCTGACCATTTTCTGCTTCTGTATGCAGGGACAGTGTTATGATTATCATGGCTGGGAAAGCCTGTGAAGACGAATGTGTTGCCCTAGTACCATCTAGTGGAGGGAATGCTGGAGAGTGGTTTAAATGATAGGTGAGGAAATTATTTGAGGTGGGAGCCAAGCTCATCAGGCCAGCCACAGTTCTTTGGGGAAAGAAGATGAGAAATAGTTGTCTTCAAATTGCACAGAGACTTTTTCAAGGCTCTCTCTCCGCAGGTCCCATAGAGATTAGTAAACCATCTAGGACAGAAATGCCTCTTAATAATACGGACCATCAA
This sequence comes from Sclerurus mexicanus, assembly GCA_013396755.1. Lineage (NCBI taxonomy): Eukaryota > Metazoa > Chordata > Aves > Passeriformes > Furnariidae > Sclerurus > Sclerurus mexicanus. The sequence continues at coordinate 155,189 of VWZF01006522.1, forward strand.
GCCTAAGAACATTTTGAAATTTTACTCTGTTTTCTGAAGAAATTTATAGGCAAACCACATGTCAGTGATGCCACCTGTTTCTTATTTGACAGGAACCATCTGGACAGCAACTACTCTAAAGCCAAGAAAGTAATTACAGTCTGCAAGGCAGGATAGAGAGCTGTAATTTAAATGCCCAAATGTCAACCACAATATGAAGGATTATATGTGGCCCAAGGGCATAAAACGGAAAGCATGCCTACAGCTATAAGCCTTGCATTAGAGGAAACAATGATTAAATACGTAATGTAGGGACTTGAAAAGCCTCCTACTCACCCTTTCTGTTTACAATGACCACTAGACAGCAGAGAAAGCCCTTCCAGAGATTAAACTAATTTAGAGATGCCACAAGCCTACAATAGAAGTGAATAGCCGAGTGGACACACCTTATGACCTTATTCTTTCTCACAACCTAGACAGCAGTGAAGTAAACAGCCTATGCATGCATCAGCTGACTTCTGGCTGCTAATCTGATATTCTCCTTCTCCTAATCGTCCTTCTCAGTGTCCCATCAGTCTCGTGTTTACCTTCTCCTCCTTATTTCCTTCTACCCATCTCTTTGGTTTCTAAAGTTTAAACTAAAATTCAGAAAAGCAAACAACAACAAAATCAAACCCAAAACAAAATAACTCCCCCAAAACCCCCAAATAAACAAACATACAAACAAACAAACTGAAAGAACACTAGGACAGTTAAGTTCTGTATCTCATTGTAGCAGGGCGATGCTCTGCACAAGTAAGAATAAAATTCAATAGTATGTATAGGTCAATAAGGCAAGAATAGGGAAAACATTGGAAATGGAAGCTTATAATATGCTTTTGGAAGGTGGAGTACTGAGGCAGGAGGAATGAAAAAGGGATGACTAGTGCTGCTTGACTAGCTGGCAATCCTCCCATCTTCAGACTGAGTGCTAATTTTTAAACTATCCAAAATGTCTTCTGGAGCCAGAGAGCATATCTGGAAATGAGACCCAGAGAGTGGAGACCAGGCTTCAGTGATGGGCACTAAGCGAAAGAGAAGATCCTCAAGGTAGTAGTGAGGCAAACAAACAAAACCCCCTTTATTTGCATTCCTAAATTCCTTACAATAGTAGCAGCCACATGGCAGTGATCAAGAGAAGAATTACCAGTGACAAAAAGAGAAGGGAATTACTATAAGAAAGCAAGGTAACAGTGTTCATTTTAGTTTTGGGCCATAGCTGTAGCATACATTAGTTATAGTTAGCATGATGAGTCCAAGATATTTTGGAATTAAACTTGAGTACCTAATGATTTCTTCAGGAGATGGAGTAGAAGGTCTTTCCTGTGTAATTTTCACAGACATAGATATCATAAATACGAGTGTTACGTCCATTGCAGTGGCCCATACTCCATGCCACTGAGACAGGCAGCCCTACCTGACACCTACAGCAATCCCTCAGAAAATTCTAATTTGGTCTCCACGTCCTTCAGCACCAAGGGGGAGCCTTTGGCAGCCAGCTCCGCACTGGAAAACCATGAGGGACAAGCCCAAGCCAACGTTTCCAGTACTCTCGGTGGTGCATGGAGATGCTAAAGCCCCAGCGTGGTTAGCTAGACCAAAATTCTTGCTGCACATCTCACACCAAAAATTCGTGTGAGAAGATCCTAGTGGGTCCCTTCCAGCTCGGAATATTCTATGATTCAGCTAGACTGGTGCCTCTGCAAAACATTAACCTAGAGGAGCTGGCATGGTCATGGTTTCTTTGCTACCGACTTTGCAGCTGTGCAATATCCCTAAGGCTTAGTCTGCCGTAGAAGGAGAGGATGGTGTTCAAGTAAGCACAGGCAAAGGGAATGGAGATAAAGAGGAGGAAGAATCCATCTGTCTCTGCCATATGATGAGTCCCATGGTGCTTCCCTCCTCTGTCTGTAGGCTGCACTGCCAAGTGAATGGAAGGGCTTACTCTATTTCCAGTGTCTTGCTGGGAAAAGGAGGGGATATTCAAGATCAATAATAGAGCTTTGGCTGGGTTTGCCGAGCAACTTCCTGGCAATGTGCTGTGCTGTTCATTGGAAAGATCTGGGAATGATACCAAAACCGCTCTGCTCTCTGAGAATTGCCTTTACTGGTCTGGAAAGGGTTGCAGAATGTCCTTCATGAGCAGTTTACTTCTTTCTCCTAACACAAGTGACTGCATGTAGCAGAAGGGAATAATAATGTTCCTGCAGGATTCTGAAATCCCAGGGAGCTCTCCTAGCATTGGTATAAAAGGTTTCTCCCCAGTCTTGGTGTTTTGCCTGACTGGAGAAGGCAGCAGTGCCTCTTTTTTCCCAGACAGCATGCAAGACTCTCCTCAGTCAAACCAGTTTCTTTAGGATCCTGTCCTACAAGTGCCAACCTCTGTCCCGAACAGAACCTGGAGGGCTCTCCATGCTTGAAAGTAAAAGATTGTGTGTTATGCAATGTCCTCCTCTTGTCTGACAGAGGTTTTGGTTTATTTAGCCTGGCCCAAATGGTCAGCACTCTCAGCTCATTGTTCCCCAGCATTTGAAACACTGGGCTTCTGGACATCTGACTCATGATATTATTCCAGAAAAAAGTCAGAAGTAGAAACATGGCCAATGTTTTGCCACTTTTAAGCTTTCTGGACACCAAAATAGACACCAAGTCTCAGGCTGAGTTGTGGAGACTTGTACACCTCTGTAAGCTGCATTGTACCTCTAGCTGAAGTCAATAGGAGATGGACTTCTCTGCTGAGCTTCTGGCTCTCACCAAGGCCTGGCTTTACCTCTGTAAACCAACATACTCCAGGACAGCATGGACAAGACTGCACAAAGTGTGACTTCTTCCACCCTACACAATCTCCAAATGCTATCCCAGCAGCTTTTATACTTGCACACATGCCTTGCCCATATGCAGCTTCATGTTGCAAAGCCACCACCCTGGCAAGCTGCAGCACAGGTTATACATTGCTTCAGACATCTTGAGCTGCTAAAAAACACATGAAAAGAACTATTTTCCACTGGACTGCATAGGCACCACATGGTATGAGACAAGCTGCAGGGACAAGAGCTGTGCAGCATGGATCAGTCTGTGCTTACCACTCAGCCTCTGCACTGAAGATTAGCTCCTGGCGCTCTTCTATTTAGCAGTGTAGCCACAGGGTCTAAGTAACCTTCTCCAGCCCTATCACAGCTAGAGTTGTAATAACTTAATCCTATTATTCTAAATATAGATGAAGCTTCAGAAATCACTGTGAAATTCATCCATCTTCCATAGGTATGCTTCCAGACTCTCTGACGGATAAGGTTCAGCATTTCTGAAGAATGATTTCAGGTTGGTTTAGATCCGTATCCTGCATCAATAAATACATTCTAGGCCAAAGAACACATCTGTAGAGGTGTGGTCCTTATTTTTTCCCATATCTTTTATATTTGAGGTTGATTTTTTTTCTTTTTCTGACAAAAAAAAGTACAGTGTGGTGTGCATATGGCTGGGGTGCTGCACATGGAATTACCAGAAAGATGAAATTTACTTGGCATTTCCTGAGCTCTTAGTCGGAAATAATCTAACATCATGGGTCCAGCAGTGCTCTCTTTATACTACAGCAATCAGAGGGAAGTTAATTCACAAAAGTAGGGCCAGAAGGATTTGGCTAAACACCTATTTACTTTAAGGAAGAGCTAAAAAAATAAATGCTACTTTGAGAAGATGTCAGATTGATACCATGAAATGCTGATAACCAAGAGTAAAAATCTACTCCATTAATGGATGCTATCTGTGTATTCTGGCATTTGGTAACATAAACAGCTTTTGATATATTTGGACTTAGAAGCAAAACTAGAACTGATGAAACTTCCAGAAATCATAAAAGACTATGAATTCACAGGTTTCAGCAACTCATATTTCACACTTGTAACTCTAACTTTGTTCCATGACTTTATGACAGAAACAAGAAGGACTATATTTGCAGCAGCCAGAAAATGTCTTTGTCATTGACAAGGATTAAGGAAAGAAACAGGAGAAGGTGGCTACAAGAGGCTCTGTGCCAGAATATAGCCCAATAGAGAGCCATGATATGCATCCAGCCTGCTATGAGCTTGCCTGAGTCATCTCTATTATGACTGGGCAGTAGCATTGGGACATAAAAAACATTTCTTCCATCACAGTTGGTTGCATGTGAAATGAAAACCTCTAGCGACTTGATTCACCCATTAACCAAATATAAGTTGGTCTGGTCTATGTTATGGGAACAATAGTTTAACTTATATGCCTGCTTAAATCTCTGTGCTTACCTTACTGAAATAGGTTAAATTGACTTTTCAGAAGTATTTTATATTTGTTTGTCTGTTTGTTTTGTTTGGGTTTTTGTCAGATGGAAACATGGAGGAACTTTCTTGATGCATATTTGCTTGGAAAAAAATAATGGCACTGTATAATTTTTTGAAAGCAGATCTTATCAGAAGATGATACTATTTACAGCCTTAGTTAATGCAAAATAATAGAATCACAGAATTGCTATCCCAAACACTGCCAGAATGCAATTGGCTTTCAGAGGCAGGCTGGTGACTATTCATACAAATACAGCAACAATATATAATAGTTTTATACTTAGCAGAGAGCCAAGGTAATACCACCAGTGTTTGAAACTGCTGAAGTAATATGCCTGTTGCCTGTCTCAATCCAATGTGAACACTGAAGTTAATATAGCTGCTTTGTAGGGCAAAAATAAAATAAAATCGGGCTTTGAAATAAAGATAAGTCAGGAATATGGATTTCCTTGCTCCTCATCTGTTGGCTTTCCAGGAGCATCTCAGTGCTGTCTGAATCACTAGGCACCTCTTCCCTTTGGGCTGGTAGGGGTTTGGTTGTGATGAATGGAGGTGGACCCTGCCGTAATCAAGCATGAGCTTCAGAGCAGTGGAAATCAGATAGCAAGTGATGAAAGCAGAGGTAGGTCTGTCTCAGATAGGTACCTAGGCATGGATGGGATGTATTACAGTCACAGGTGCTTTTTGTAAACCACAGGCTAGTTAATTTTATTCAAAGCACCAGAGAAAACATTTTAAAAAATAAACAATATTGATTTCAGTGTTTTCAAAGTAGAATAAGAAATTACTAGCTCCACAGAGGAAATCAGGCACTAGAGTGTTCTGTTTTCCATGGAGTAACTAACATAAAATGCTTTAATGTTCACTGCAGATGAACTGGGATTCAGGTTGCTAGTATACCATGTAATTGCCAAGGAAGCAACTGGCTTCAGTTTCTGAGAAATGAGTGCAAGTTGTAGCATCATGAATGACACATCAAAAGAGGCTGCAATGAAAGCCTGATTTATGGCAACTCAATTTTAACAGCAAAAATAATCTTCCTGTTTTGCATTCAGATAGGTTGGAAAGCCCTAAACAATACGGGCAATCTGTCCAAAAGTCTGGAAGCATCAGATATTTTAGTAAGTAAATTATAAAAAGGATTTTGCAAGGTATTTTGTGGCAATACTGACTGCCCTAAAATTTTTCAAAATCCCAATGTTGTGTATCTTTACTGACTAAGCCACATAGTAATTTATAAACTTAGCACTGAAGTTGTAAATGTAAATAGTGACATAGTAGCTGTGCTATACTTTTTATATGATACTGAAACATTAGTCTTGAGGAAAACAATCCTTCAAAGAGGTAAGCCTTGGTCCTGAATGCTTTTTATTATTTGGGGTTTTTTCCATTGAACTTGCTAAGAAGTAAGTTGAACACTGCAAAGGCAGAGGGACAGACATCATAACTTCCCTTCTGCCAGCGAAAAGGATTTTATGGGAACACTGAAATTGTGAAATACTTTGTTGAATATTTGGCACTAATGTCTTTTTTTTAGGAGCACAGAGAGAGTGTGGCAGTTCCTTTTAATTGTTTCTGAAGGACTTTAGTCAAAGGGAGACTCCATAAACAACTGCCATGCACAGGATTTAGTATGTGTAATGCTATTTAAACAGCTAATATAAATGTGAGATCCCTACACACTCAAAAGGTTTGTTTACTTTCTTATCTTCTGGTTTCCAAAAAAGAATCTTTGTCAAAATGTATATACAACCTATTTTAATATAATAGCAGAGATGGGTTGTTCTTCATCTAAAAACTAAAGAGCCCCACCATCATCATCATAAATGATTCATTACCTTTGAGCTTTGGCAGGCTTTTAAGGTCACCTCTCTTTAAATTTGAAAATGCTTGCTCACATTCAAGTCCTCCTGGCAGGAGGACTCAATTCATTAACTTGCACTTATATGGATGGCTATTTCACTGTTACTTTAACTGAACTTTTATGCTGGCCGCCTGCTGTGTCCTGAGTGCTGTGAGCACTTCAGACAGTACGTGCATGCTGTGAAGGCAGCCCTCGCTGTAAATAATGTTCCAATTAATAAGACAATTATACAGCACTGCAGTACTTTATTGGTGTTCTCTGTTACTGCAGTGTTGGTCAGAGCACAATAGTTAAGATAGCATCAATATTTTCATATAAGCCCTTCTCTCCAAAAGCTTAGACTTAGCAATTCATACCACTGGAAATTCAGCATAGCCAAGAAGCAGAAAGGCCTGCATTTTATGGTGTTCTGATATAAAATTGTTTATAGATTATATGAGTAAAATTAAGATGAGAAAAGGGCATTTGGTTTAGTGGCTTTTTGTATGAAATGCTTTCTACTTTATTGGTTACAAGAACAAAAGCAGAATGGAAATGTATCTTCAGTTACATTTTAAAATGTTTACTATAACTCTCCAAAGGCATTTTAAACTGAAATTTTAAAGGTCATTAGTCTGTTATGTGAGCGGGTCCTGCAACCAATGTAGACTGACATTTCTAAGGTCCAGACACCACCTGTAAAGACCTGAGTAGAATTTAGTTTCCTGACACAAAAGATACTGCACTCCCCTGCTGAGCTGCCAGTGTTCCTCTGGGGGATGCCTGTGGTCTACAACTGCTTTGCTCTTTTAGTTAAAAGTTCCCCAAATACTTTGGCTTGTGTTTCTGGATATGGAAAACATTTCTTTCTAAACTGCTTGGTACCTATGTCATATCTCAGCCCAAAAGAGATGCAAAAAGTAGCGTCTCTTTTTCCCTCTGGTCCCCAACACTGTAAGGGAGCCTCAGACTATTTCTTCATGTCTAATGATACCTAAAAATCCCAGTACTGCATTATTTTAGAGCATGTGAGAAGATTTTGTCCTTTTCTCATATGACAGCTTTCTCACCAAATAACCATGGAAGTAGTGGAAGAAGGAGGATATCCAAGGTGAGGCCAAGAAATAACTGAGAAAAGGAAAGCAGAAAGAGAACCTCTTACAGTCTTTTGGTGAGAACATGCACAGTAGGTGACAGTCTTGGCTCCCTGCATCAAATACAGATAGTCTTCCATCAGAGTTCACCTGTGAGTACATTGATACAGACACATATTATGAGAATTCTATAAAGTATGTTTCAGATGTGATCAACACTAAAATCACTAGTTTGAATAATAGCAGGATCATTCTTTCATGCCTCTGTTGCAGTTCATTCAGCCATTATGAACATTTGAATTTCATAAGATGTAGAATTCCTCTTTTGTATATTTGTGGAAAATCCAGTGCATTGGAGGTCTAATGCTTAGTTGAGATCCTTCAGATCTGTGATAATATTTAATAAGTATCAGGTTTGCCTATCGTGTGCACACACATGGTTATGCATTTTTCAGATCATCCATTTGGAAATCATGCTCCTTTTCTGTCCTTATCAGCTCTCACAGTGTTACTGTGGGTTATTTACTGTGGCTTAGATTTTACAGCATAAAATACAGAATACAAACTTCAGAGGCTTTTTTAATCTATTTGATCTGAAATCCACTGGAGAAATACCTGTCCTCAGCACCATCTATCTGACAGGGTGAAACTGTTCTTTAAGCGGACCATCAGCCAAACCACATGAATTTGCACTATAGTTGTCAGAGGATGGGGAAAAAAATAGCTGCTCATATCCCTGCATTCACTTTTCAGGAGCCCTCCAAGGTCAGCTACTAAAACCAAGCTGTGACCTTCCCTCCAAATTCATTTAGCCTCAATTTAGGTGCCAGTGGTGAGGGGATCCACACCTAAGCTGGGTATCTCAACTCCAATTATACCCAAAACTGGCTGCATCAGTTAGTAAAGTCACCGCTGTTTTAAGATCAAGTGGAATAGCGCACTGCAAGATGAAGTGACTTCAGCCTATACACTACTAACTGTATTGTCCAGCTTTTCATCCTCCATGAAGGCAATCTGGATTGTTTGTTCAGCTGTATTGAGGCGAAGTTACTCATGACTTTAACATTTTCCAGTCAGACTGGAAAGTGTCCTTGCCATAGATGCGTATTTATGCAGGTTTTTTACTCAGGATCAGTATCATGGAAATCTTGAGGAAAAAAAAGAGAACTCTGAATTTATTGCAGATATGAAAAACCAAGGAAGTGGAAGAACTTTTGTCCCTCAGCCCTGTCAAGGCTACTGTCAATGCAGCACAGGGCCCTTGAGTACCTATTACATCCTCGCTCATTTTAATCAGGCTTACTCAAGTGCAAAATAATGCCACATTTCAGAAGACAGATTGTATTAGTTGAAACACTGTTTTGTGCGTTTATGCATGAAGGTCTGTGCATGGACAGTGAGAACCATTAGCATTAGACTAAGAGTAAATATGGGCCAATTACAGATGATTGTTAATGGGTTTAGTCCACCCATACCTGCAAAATTATAGAATCATGGAATCATATAATATGCTGAGTTGGAAGGGGCCTATCAGAATCATCAATCCTGACCCTGCACAGAAAAACCCAAGAGTCACACCATGTGCCTGGGAGCATTGTCCAAATGCTTCTTGAACTCTATCAGGCTTGGTGCTGTGACCATTTCCCTGAGGAGCCTGTTTCAGTGCCCAGCCACCCTCTGGGTGGAAAACTTCCTCCTGATATCCAGCCTAAATCTTCTCTGACTCATCTTCGTGCTGTTTTCTTGAGTCCTGTCACCAGTTGTGAGAGTGAGGAGATTGGTACTTGCCCCTCCGCTTCCTCTTGTGAGGATGTTGAAGACCACAATGAGGTGTTCCCTCAGTCTCCTCCAGGCTGAGCAAACCAGGATACTTCAGAAGTTCATCATAAAGCTTCCCCTCCAGTCCCTTCACCATCCTCATAGCCCTCCTTTGGATGCTCTGTAATAGCTTAATGTCTTTTTCATATTGTGGTGCCCAAAGCTGCACACATTACTCAAGGTGAGGCTGCACCACTGCCGAGTAGGCATAATTAAAGGCTTTCATTAGACTTTCTGGGGGTGCAGATGTTGTTTTGTTGGGTGCACAATGTAGTACAAAGGCTGCGTACAGGTTTCAGCAGGGCCTGAACCAGAGGAAAGGTGACTGCGGAGAGGAGGAGGAGGAAGCACAACACAGCAGGAGACACAAATTGATCTCACTAATGTTATCTGTCTCCACTGGGAACATTTCTCCTAATACATTGCCTCATCTCACTGCTGTTGGTGCAATGGTAGGAAGTGAAAATTTCTGTGGAAAGGCATGAAGGCAGCTGGAGTGGGAGAATTTCCATGTGTGTATGGCTGTGGGGAAGAGGGCAATGGGGAGGAGTTACTCAAGAGGGATACCCAAGAGCCAGGCTATCCTGCAGGTCTTTGGGAGAGATGAATGTTGTAGCTCTGGAATTTAGGTGAAAAAAGCTGTGACAGCTGGAGAAGATTGGACAAGAAGGCATGAGTGACCCAACTTCCACCACTGATCTCTTCTCCAGGAGCCAGCAGAAAGCCGTCCTTGTCACACCAAAAACCCTGCTGTCCTGCAGACAGGGCACTAATGACTAATGGGGTTTATCCCTGTCAGCCAGGGCTCAAATAGTGGCTGCCAACCATCACATCATGCAGTAATTTTACAGAGGAGTATCGTGCACAGACCCCAAAGCCTGTTATGGTGGTTGATGTGGCTGGAGGTGCTGAGCAGAACAGCTATTTCTGTCCTGGTACTGTTACAGGGCTGAACAGCTGGCTCAGTGCTCTGACAGCCACTGAGGGAAGTCCAGCATGGCTTAAGAGTGAGAGAGCAGTGCACACGAGAAATGCTGCATGAGGTACTGTGATGCCCCGATCAGATTATCAAATTCCTTTAATTTCTTTTGGAGGTTTATAAGCGGAGCAATAGGAGCAGAAGAAATAGTAAAAGAATCAAGACTTGTATGTCTATTTTATAAAAAATATATGTCTCTATTTTAAATATCTTATTATTAGGTTCCTTCAATCATGTTGCTTTGGGTTTGTCTGTGAAATTACTTTTTCATTTTAGTCTTGTAGTATTATTCTGGAAACATTTACTATAAGGTCTATAAATTTTTACAAGCTTTTTAAAGGAAATCCCAGTCTTCTGGTGAACTTTGAGGAGAGAGTCTGTTACAGTTGGTCACTTGTGTAATTACTCTCCAGTCTTTCCTTTGCACAGCCTTTGCTGTACAAGCCAAAGACTTTTCCAAGAAAGCAGACCAAAATGAGGGTGAAGACTGATTACAACAAAGTTTTTTATAACAAACAGAAAAATTAAGTCTTCTCAAGTGACAGTATTTTCCCATGGTAGTAGAAAAATTCTTCTTTGTTTGAAAAAGCTAATTTGTATATAAAAAAATTCAGGCTGACAATGAAGCATAACAGTTGATGAGTGCAAAATTACTCGCTTTCCAAGGTTTAGTGTATTCATTGCAGCTCTGAAAGCTCAGGCAAGCCGTTTATGTGCCTAACCAGTGGCCCAACATGTAAGATGTTTTCAAGCCTCATGTTTCCAGCAGCTCCATTTCAGGCTGTTGAAAACCATTAGTAATGCACCACAATAACTGGTTAAAAGGAAAACATACTGTTCAAACAAATCTCCATCAAACTGTCATGTTTATTTTTATCCTTTTTTTATTGCTGTTATGGGGATTTGTATGATTTTTTTTTAGTTTTTTTTTTTGTCTCTCCATTAGGAAGAGGTAGCAAGAACAGACTTTTGAAGTGTACACAAATTGAGCAAGCACTGTGCACAGAACATGGAAATAACACATAGCAGTGCCGCTTTTGTTTGCAATTAAGCGATGTGGAGTAGTAAAGCAAATTCAGCTACATCTCCTGCAAATATCACAGTGATAACTTAGATCTGCTTCTTGCTCACAAGCAAATAACTTTCACCTGGGCCAAATAAATGGCAATGCGTCTGGCCCATGCATTAACAGCAAATAAATGTCAAGGTGGAAGAGTAGGAAGTTTATTAGATTGAGGTACAAACAATTAAGGGCATCATAATGAAGCTTTTAGTATTTTAACCATAAATGAAAACAAAATGACAGAAAAATGCTGAGCAGGCTGTCAGAGGAGTGGGTTTTTTTAAAGGCCAGGGAAAGAGTCCTTCCCTGCTTTCCCTGAGGCAACAGCGTCCCTGAGATCCCCATTGCCTCCTCCCCACAGGGCAAGGAGAGAAGCATTAGGCTGCCCCACTGAAAAAGTTAGTCAAGACCCACAGAAGGGATGATCAGGGTTGGGGGCATGTCTGGGCTGTGCTGAGAGGAGAGGAGGCAGATTTCAGCTGGTGAGAGAGTGAGGAAACCCATCCCTTCTCCCAAGTCCCCAGCAAAGGACAAGCTGTGACACAGTCACTAGTGGCATCAAGGAAAATGTCAGTGGTACGTAACAAAACAAAACCTTCTCCATGAAGGTGGTTAAGTATTGAAGATGTTTGCCCAGAAAAGGTGGTGGATCCTTGAAGATTTCCCAAATTAGACCACTGTTTGTTATTCCCATTTTCTGTACAAAGTGGAGGACACTGGCAGCACCACGTACTTTTTCTCTGCACTTTCATCTAGCCCTGTTGGTATAGAGATGTTCTGCCTTAGTATAGAGATTTTGTTTAAAAATACTGTGCCCTGTAGCAACACGTCTCTGGTAAATATTTCTGTTGTCGAGGTAGCCTTAGTCGCCCATGCCTCCGCAGTGCCTACTGACAAGTGAGACTGTGAAGGTCAGAATATCCTATAAACTGCACAGTATCCACCATGACTTTTAGCTCCTGCCAAGTCACTTGCACGTGACTGCAGGGGGAAACAAATGAGTGCCCTTAGCAGACCTGTGGCTTTCATATACTACAATATTTAATCACTTGCTAGGCGTAGCATTGGATACTTTGATACATTGATACTCAGCGTTGGATACAACCCACCCTGGGTTTTTTTGGTAGCTCTTTGACAATTCCCTTTCCAGTCATTTTACTGGTTATCTCGCTTTGGGAAATCTTTAGTGTAGCACTAACTCTGCCTTTTCATTTTCTTGTGTGAAACTTCAACCTAAGTTTCTAATAGACAAATTATTGGTGTCATACTAGCACCTCCAAGTTAATTGTTTAGTATTTCCTTTTAACAGAACCAGAAGTCTGTGTTGCACTGGGACAGTTTTCCAGCATAAACCCCTGGTGAAAAAAATTTTCAGTGCTTTCCATGTAGGCTAGTTTGGTGAACAAGGTTGGTCATTAAAACCAGCTAAGAATATATTTTTGGTAAACACTCTTTTTACCTTGAAAATACTGCAGTATCAGCGGCCCACTGAAAAGTATTTTTAACTGTGATACATAAAGTTTGCACAGTGTAAGAAAGGTATTAAACTCTAATGTTGGGAATGTCAGTTGCCATTGAAGGATATGGTCAACAATTCAATCAGTGATTTGAAAGCACTGACTGAAAATACCCAGTTGTCAGCATTAAAAGATCATATACTCCGTAAAAGACAGCAAATGACCAAAGAGTTAATTCCATTCCAAGCTGCGCCTTTGTAACATTTTCTTGACTTTCATTGAAAATTCCAGTCTTTGTTCCTGTTGAAAGGCATCCTGCTTGTGAAGGTTAATCAGAAACGTTAGATGTTTGAACAGGAAAAATACTGGGAAAAAATATGTCTTCTGAGAAATATATATATACAAACATATATTGTACATACATACTTTAGTGATTTTCTAAATAACTATTTAGTCAAAGGCACTGGGGAAAGATACTGAAATTCGATCAGAATATAGCCAAAAAATATATGCCAGTTCTGGGCCCCTCAATACAAGAAAGACACTGTGGTGCTGGAGTGAGTCCAGAGAAGGACAGTGGAGCTGGTGAAGGTTCTGGAGCACAAGAATTGTTATGGGGGGCTCAGAGAGCTGGGGGTGTTTAGCCTGGAGAAAAGGCAGCTCAAGAGAGATTTAATCACTCCACTACCTGAAAGAAAGTTGTAGTGAGGTGGGGATCAGTCTCTTCTCCCAGGTAACAACGGACAGGACAAGAGGAAATGGCCTCAAGTTGTGCCAGGGAAGGTTTCGATTGAATGTTATGAACAATTTCTTCACAGATAGGGTTATCAAGCATTGGAACAGGCTGCCACGGGAAGTGGTAGAGTCACCATCCATGGAGGTATTTGGAAGACATGTAGATGTGGCACTTAGGGACATGGGTAATGGTGACTTTGGCAGTGTTGGGTTAATGTTTGGACCCGCTGATCTTAGAGGGATTTTCCTCCTTTTTCTCAATGATTCTATGGCTTTTTAATAACATGCAGCTGTACTGCAGGAAAGGCTAGCAACCAGCCAGCCTTAGACATAGCATTCAGGTAGCTAAAGCAGGCAAGTACATCTCTACCTTAGGACAGGCAACTGTGTTCTCCTCAAACCATTGGGTAAAAATTAGTGTTTTATTTCTTTTGTTTGTCTTGATGGTCAAACATTTAGTTTAGTATTTTATATTGCAACATACCTTAGGTTTTTTTCTTTTACTTGGTAAGTGTACACTTTATCTGTGAAAAGTGAAAGAAACAAGATGTGTTTCCAGATCTCCTTTTTTAAATTGTTTTTTAAACAAAAAACACAGTGTGAGATTGAAAGGAAAATCCCCACAACTATTGCCAAGAATATAGTCCATTAAGTGTTCATACAGTACTACAGACACCACTGTGGTGCCTGAACACTGCCCAAAGGGCTGTAAGTGGCCTTGAGACAATTTCCTACATACAAATTTGTGTATGTTTTCTCTCCAATGGAATTAGTTTCTAATAGGAATTCAATAGGAAGTCTCTAACATGCATTTTATTAGGGTTTCTTTGTTAATATTTTATCAGTATTCAGTGCTGAAGTCAAAATGAGGAGCAGAGTACCTATGTGGGGATGGAGCTGGCATTACCAACATTGCTGATATCCAGGGCAAAGTGGGTCTTCAGTGAGTCAATCCTAGGGCCTTTTTGAAGCCTGTAGGAGCAGTTCTCCAGCGGTGAGGTTCACTTTCACCATGGAAGTCTCACAGTGTCCTGCCTCCTCTCAGAACAGGTCATGACCCTTACCTCAGTATTTCTACTGCCCAACACTTGAGGATAAGCTTCACCAAAGTGTTACGAAATTAAGTGTTACAGGCTCTTTCTGTGAGCTGCTGTTGAGTGGGAAATCACTGTAAGTGAGATGTGGCACAGCCCAGTCCTCACTGCTGTATCCTAGGAGAGAGACAAAAAACTCAGCAATATTGCCCTTCAGCATGGTAAATGTGTGTATAGCTACTGTATGACATTTATAGAGACATTACAGTCCTGTATAATAGCTCAATTTCAAGAAATATAAAAAAGGAAACACTTGCATGATGCTTTATAATCACATATTTGATTCAAAATGTCTACAAAGCCCAATTTTCCTGTCCTACCAAACATCTTCTCACAGTAAAGAAAGGTGTGAGGCCAGCGTAAGTCTCCCACGTCTTTTGTTTGCTTGACAGGCATGTGGCTGTGCAACGAGCTGGTAATCAAAGGCTTTGCATCAGAACAACCTCAATTTTTCTGATCCCTTCATAAAACATATAAGCCTTACAGAAATAATTCAAGTCTGAGCCTATGCCTCCAAAGGAGGGATGTGGGTGTGTTTTTGTGTTTGGTGTTTTGTTTTAAGGATGACGACATTACCACCTAGTGGCAAGAGTTTAGAACATAGCAGATTTGATGTCAAATCTTGTACAGAAAAATAAGTATCCTGACTTTCAATGCTTA
Source organism: Sclerurus mexicanus (assembly GCA_013396755.1). Classification (NCBI taxonomy): domain Eukaryota; kingdom Metazoa; phylum Chordata; class Aves; order Passeriformes; family Furnariidae; genus Sclerurus; species Sclerurus mexicanus. The sequence continues at coordinate 170,263 of VWZF01006522.1, forward strand.
ACAAAAGAAGATGAAAAATGATTATGAATTCAAACAAACAGCAGAAAACTGGGTGTAGATATATGGGAGGGGGGCAGTAAATTTCTGAAATTCTTAAATCAAAGCCTCCTGCTTTCCAGCTGCTACTGGTATGTGCTGGCTTTAAATTTTCATCCCACCTTAACTGAACAAACATGGCACGTCCTCTGATTCGTAATTAGATGTGAGACAAACCTTGGAGTTAGGAAGCTGACCACATGTTGGAATTCTGCACATGGACTATTTAGACTAGGAAAATTAGGCTCAGGGTGACGCAAAGAAGGGCTGGTGCTGATGAGAGGGGATCCTAAAGTGAAGCAGCTGTCTCAGAAAGAAGGGAGCCTGGAAAAAATGAAAGCAAATATCTTTCCTGAAAGAATAACCCAGCAGCAGGGAAAGATGGAGGAGATGAGGTAGCTTGCAGCCCATAATGCCCAAGACTGTTAATGAAGAGCAGCAACACAACATGAACGAATCTGACTTTCTGCTTGATCATCCTAGGTCAGCAACAACCTCCCTGCTGAGATGAATGGTGAGACTTTGTGACCATAGCACTGAGGTCAGCGAGGGAGTGCGTGTCTCAGAAAGTAGAGTAAATCTCTAGTTTCGTAAATAAACCCCATTATCCAGAGCCACTGCAGGTTGTTGTTCACTGTACCTCACCCCTGAGAGCATCCTATTTCCAAATGATCCTTTTCAGCCAAATACTGTTCCCAAGTAATGTAAATAGTTGGATTCATAGATTTCCCTTTATGTTACCTAAGTCCTTTAATTAGACTTGCACACTTGCCAATATTTTTCTGCTGACACATTACCATCATTTTGAATAACTTCCTAGATGGATGTGACTCACTGAAAGAAGCTGTACAGTGACTTCCTCTGGAGAAATTCAAGAAATGCCAGGCAGACATATATCCCTGTCACTGTCTTCACTAGGGTTATTAATAACACTGCTAATTTGATAAATCTTACATTTTTCAAAGATTCTTCTGTAAACAAGCATTTAATGCTTGACTGAGATCTCTCTTGGGGTGGTCATAGAGTGGGATTCAGAAAGAAAGGAATCTGTGGCAGATGCATATTAGTGAAATATCTCGGCTTCAGCATCTCTCTTAAATGATGTCCCAGTTGTGTAATTTTTCCATTCTGCCTTGCTCTTGAAATTGCATGTCCACAGCAGACACTAATAGTAAACAAAATTGGTGTTTCTTTTTGTAAACACATTCTAGTCCTGTGGGGTGAAACTTAAGGGATCTAGATACAACTGGAAGCATTTATGTAGTTATTATATCAAAACAATGGATTTGGGGGGGGGGGGAGGAGGAAAATTGTTGTATGTGAAAAGGCTTTAAAAAAGTCACTATTTGAAAGAGAAACTGATTTTGATAGCAGACCACCAGCCAGATCTCTAGAGGAAGTCAAAAATTACTGTGATTTCCACACATTTCTAAAAAAAGTTTACTGTGAGGTACAGTGAGAAATTTTCATCCCTGTGAGAGCAACTAATATTCTTTTCAAGGAACCTGTTTCTTAACTTACTAAGAAAAAAGACTAAATAGCACAGGTTGCAATTTTGCAGGCATTTTACAGCTTCGTGTGTACTGGTCTGGTCTCCCAAGGGACTGGTCTTCAAGGGACTCAATATGTTATTAAAAACGGAGACATATTTATACACTTGATTGTGGTATGAATTTCTCTGTAGCCTTTTGAAAGCTCCAGCCCTCAGTGCCTGGGGGATAACTACAATGAAGTGGTTGCATGGCTGCCGGAGAGCTGCTGAGCAGAAAGGAAAACAGGCTTTACCTGCGTGGCTCAGACTGGCAGCCTTCCACTGCCAGACACTGTCACAGATATTGAAGTGAGTTTGGCTCATTCCTCACCCATCAGATGGATGCACAAGAAATTCTTCTTCCCTCAATATCCAAATTTACTGTTAAGTTTTCACCTATTAATGCATCAAAATGGTGAGGTTTTGACGTGTTGCATAGCTCTGCATAATTTAGCAGGCTGCCAACACACATTTCAAAGACTGAGTTAAAACAACCAACCAAACAAAAAAAACCCGAAAAACAACCCAACTGTAAAAAAAGCCCCACCTGAAATATACCTTTCTTTAGGGTCTAAGAACAAGGTGTAGGCACAATATCTTGCCTAGGAAGGAGAAGGCTCTGAAGATACCTTATTGCAGACTTTCAATACTTAAGGTAGGCTTATTAGAAATCTGGAAGGGGCTTTTTACAAGGGCTTGCAGAGATAGGGCAAGGGAGAATGACTTTAAACTGAAGGAGGGCCATTTAGATTAGATATCAGGAAGAAATCCTTTACTGTGAGGGTGGTGAGACACCAGAGCAGGCTTCCCAGAGAAACTCTAGATGCCTCATCCTTGGAACTGTTCAAGGCCAGGTTGGTTGGGGCTTTGAACAACCTGGTCTAGTGAACAATGTCCCTGGCCCCAGCAGCGAGGGGCTGGGGAATAGAACTAGATGATCTCTAAAGGTCCTTTTCAACCCAAACCATCCTGTGATTGTATAAAAGCTATGGTTTCCTATGTATATATGTCTTCATATTTATCTGAAAATAAACTTTTCACGCAGTAGCATTTATGATCAGCAGTCACTCTTCCCTCGCCTCCATACATACTTACAATAAGACATTTCAATAGAGGAACCCAGAAGTTGCCCAGCTCCCACCCCTGGAAACATCCAAGGTCCGGTTGGATCGGGCTTTAAGTAACCTGATCTAACTGAAGATGGCATTGCAGTGGGGTTGGGCTAGATGACCTTTAAAGGTCCCTTCCAACCCAAACGATTCCGTGAATCTATATGTTGGGCAAGAGTGACATCTACTGTCCGTCACCACCAGCAGCCCAGAATGGATGCAGCGCTGTCCTGCTGGCTAAAATCCTCGGGTTACAGGGACATAAGGACACCGGTGGAAAGAGTCTCTGTACATTTCTACCCTCAGGTCTTTGGTTCGTACTGCCAGCTAAAATGAATGAGAGGCACTAGTAAATACTCAGTCCCCCAAACTTCTGGTTGATGAACGAAAATGAAATTTGGAGTTGTTAGTCCCAAAGCTAGGGCACACATGACTAAAGCAATAAAACTAGCAACCCAAAATGATAGATCAAGAGAGTGGAAGCCCTCAGTAACTGGGGGCAGGTAGCCAGAGAGCCAAATCCTCTTTCATTTTGAAGAGGAGTCTGCCGGGAATGAAAATCTGAGCTGTGAAATCAAATTCAAATCATCATTTAATCACTGAAGCATTTTGATACTGAAAATAGATTACAACCTAATCTGTGAACACAGATTTCAAGGCTTCCCCATCAGAACATGTGTGCACCCCTTGCCTTGTTCTACTGTGAAATACCACAGTGCAGGCCTGTTCCTGTTAAACAGAAACTTGACAATTTGCTTATGAGAAATTTGATTAAACAATAGAAATATCTTTCAGATCACAAGTCAAGTCAAATGAGTAATTTCAGGATACAAATTTCTATCTAAATACAGACTGCTTTCTGCATGTGAGTGCTGAAGGTAACCAAGCATGCAGTTATGCACACAGCCATACATATCCAAATCCCAAGTAGGAATAAAGCATATAAAAGACTGCATAATCTTGAGGACTAATAAAATAGAAAAATTAAGGTATTTCAGCTAAAAACTATGGTTTTGCAGCCTTCAAGACTCATGAGAAACAGTGAATAAACAGACAATCCTGGCTGGTAAACAGAACTCTCCAGGTGTGAAAAGAATTTGCTGCAGTCTGTGGTAGCTTTGCTATATATCATGGTCTGTCTTTCCTGAAGCAGTAGGACACTTAGATACTTCTCACTCTTGAAACAATGGCTTGATTTTACCCTTGAATTTTACAGCTTGCAGACTTCAGAGGATCCTGGAATCAAGCAGGTTGGCAGGGGCATCAGGAGGCCTCCATTGCAATTGCCTGCTCAGAGCAAGGTTAGCACTAATTTCAGAGCAGGTTTCTCAGGACTGGATACATCTGGGACTTGAAAATCTCCAGGGATGGCACCTGCACAATCTCTCTGGGTGGCCTGTTCTACCTCTCAGCTGCCTTGTTGGAGAAAAAAATTCTCTCCCAATCCTGGCAAAGTTTGACTGGATAACATTTCCAATTTTAACCACAAAAAGGCAGTGACAGAGGGAATAAAGGACAACGCAGGTATTTTCAAACACTCTCTGGCCTGTGGGCCATCTGAACATGCAAGGGTGAATAATACACAGACACCAGCAGACTTACTCAGATGCTGCTTAGGACTAAGAAGTGTTTCACAAGAGGTGACCATCATGCCTAGCTGTACACTCATCTGCTCTTCCACTGAACATGTCCAGTGTTTGGTAACTGGTGTATATGCATGACAAGGATGTCATATGCAAGACATCTGGTATTTCAGTGAAAGGACATAAAGGCAAAGGTGATCCACAGCAATCTTAGCTTTTTACCTGAGCTAGTCTTCACAGAGCATGAGATCTTATGGGCTTCCTGAGCCTCATCTTCCTCCCTTCACAATGAGCTCCAGGCTTTACTTCCCTGCCTCTCTGTTGGCCACAACTCTCTCCTTCTTGCCTTTCCACATTTACACTTGTCTTCCTTTCCCTAAACAGGACCTTTGCAGCTGTGGAAGAACAGCAGGTTAAGTACTGTTAAGTGGGCATGTAACTAACTGTGCTGGTTTAAGGGTAAACCAGCAGGAGAAATGGACCCACCACAAGAGATATTATGAGTCAGAGTTACAATTTAATGAAAGGTATTACAATAAATACACTGACACAAAGAGAAAACTGCTTTCAACTCACCAAAACCCAGCAGTATAACCCAGTGTCCCGGGGCACAAGCCCAAAGGGGTTTGTTAGCCCTTGTGCTGAGACCCGCGTGGTTCCCCCAAGTCTAAAGCAAAAGGAAGTGAAGAACCCATTGGTGCAGATGATGGCTGGGGTCTGGTCGGGAGTAATGGTTTTCTCCTGTTGAGGTCCTGCTGCTCCTCTGGATCCGACAAGAGTAGCCCCCAAGGTCTTCTTACTCCCACTTATGTACCTTCAGGGAGCACCCAGTCCCTCCCCTAGGGTGGGGACTTACACAATGGGTGATTAACTCTGAGTCATGGGGTATTGTTGAACCATTGATGGCCCATTAGCAGCCAGGCCCCCTCAGGCTGGGTGTGAAGGTGCTAACAACTCCCTGGGCAGCTGCTGCAAATGGTCCATTGTTCTTGGGAAATGAATAGAGGGGGGTAGAATACATAGCTTTGATCAGCCCCACACAGTGATAACTGGTCCCACCTGCTGAACTAGGACACTAACTCTCACTGCAAACTCAGTAAAGGGAAAGGGAATGAGGAAATAGTTTTGAAGGATTTACCTGAGCTGCAGAAAGATCAATTGATACCACCCACCCTCAGCAGAACACACACCCTGACAACCTTCAGCAGGGTGTAGTATAAACAAGGCAGGAGGATTTTCTCAATGTCATTCCGGAGACAGATGGAATAAAAAAATGTCAAACTGTTGAGAGTTGAAGTGAAAGCAGAGACTAAAACTAAGAAACATGAATTTCTAGTTAAGACACAGACTGTGGGCCCCAGGTGCGATGTATGATAACCCATCCCTGCAATATATGTTCTGCAGTGGTTGTTTAATTTGAAATAGCACCACAATCCCACTGAAATTAAAGAAAGAAAAAGTGCTGCAAATAAAACGTAGTGAAGACTAATGTTTTCTATCTTTCTATATTAGACCTCATGCGTACTTTTGGCATTCTTCAATTTTTATTTTTTGTTTCATTCCAATAAACAATTATAAAACATGGGAAAATAAACAGTGAACAAACTTACGTCTTTGGAATGTCCACATCTCACTTGCAGATCTGCCATCTGCCCTATTAGGTCCTGTAGTCACACTCGTACTCCCCTGGGGGCAAAGATGTTAAACCAAAAGAAAGAAATAGAGGTGTTGACATCATATTTTAGCACTCTGAGTTTCCCACTGAGTGCAGGAAGGAAATATTCAGTGCAGGAAGGGGAATGAATAGCCGGAAGAATGCATGGTGTAGGTATTTTAGTGGTGAAAATTGCTAAGACGCCAACACTCACAGCACAGCTGCACCCTGGGAATTTTATGCAGAATCAAAGGAAAAGGAAAGTTTTTCCCAAAGGCAAAACTATGGGTGTGAATGAAAATATATGCATGTTTTGAATCACCTTGCTGCCAAATGGTGGATGCATTTCAATGGTAGGCCCTTAAAATGTTTCAACTTCAAGTATAAAAACTCTCTGTTGGAAAAAGAGACAGAGGGAAACAACACAGCAGGAAGGAAGAACATGCCAAATGAAGTCAGAAGATATTTATTAGAAGAATCAAGGGCAATTAGTATCCAGCCTCCACTGACGCCCATAACACTTTTGAAAACTTCATATTGATGTGAAATCTGCCAATCTGACACATAATATCTTTGAAGTCTTCAGTTATAAGGGACCCAAAACATAATGACAGAGTAATTTCAAAGACATTCTTTGCACAGCATGAACATTGTTCAGAACTGTTTATAGGGAGATTACACAATGGATCATGTGGAATTTGTGTAAAAATACATGCTAAAGAACATCTAGATTTGAGCGGAGTTCAAAATAACTGAATTATTTAAGAAAATCCCTTTCTAAGGAGAAAAAACTGGGAAAGACAGCAGGGGGTTCCTATTTATTTTCTGACAGAAGGAGGCAATCTCTGACAATGGAATCATCTTCAGGTATTTATATTTTTGAAGTGAGCTGAAAGCTAATAGCACAACATGGTCACACCTGAAAAGCAGTAGTGACACTTTGACAAGGGTTATGATATGGAGGCTTTCTTTGCTGACATTGTGTGACAGAGGTTGCTTTGCTACATAACTTCACTGCTCTATATGATAAAAGTGGGCAGAATAATACATTTTTTGCTCTGTTGCTGATGGTGCAGCATCAGCATGGATTTTTTGTGATTCTTAGACTCTATTAATCACAATTCTTTCTGCTTTTCCTACACTGGGTGATGATTTCCTAGCTCAGTTCATCTCTTTACAGTTCTGGCTTTTCACCAGAAAGGGGTGGAAGGGAAGATTTTCTCCATTTTTAGATTTTTCAGGAGAACAGGGATACAATGATCTCTCCTTTCTCTTTCTCCCTGGCAGAACAGAAAGTGCCCACAATCATCAGTTTGTGCTCCAGTCACTGGAGGAAGGAATATCTATGTGATCAGTGGATGAAGAGTCAGAGAAGCAGGAAGGATTCACTGATTCCTGCAGGAGAATGTTAGGGCTTGGGAGGGTGGAGTGTGCAAAACAGACCACCTTTGACACCCCTCAGCAGAATCCTACAAGGTAGCTTGGGCAGACCTGACTGGTGCAAGCACACTGGGGATGTCTGGGGTTTCTGTGAGTCTGGTACTGCACACAGACACATGGCTGCAGCCACATTGCCTGAGACACAGAAACCCAGGATGGAGGCTGGAGGACCTAGCATTCCATCTCACAAAGCCAGTGGGAGGAAGAAGAATAGGTAGAGAAGACCACATGCTATTTTAAGATGCCTAAGACACCAAACAATCAAAAAGAAGTGTGAAAGGGGTTTGGATTATTGTGTTTAAAGAATACCACAAACAAAAACCAACCAAACCAGCCATTGCCAAACGGGCTTCTCTCTCATTAAAGCAGAGACATGTATGAAGGCACTGAAGGAATGGAAGTACAAACTGGACAGTCATAATAAAGCCTAAGTGTGATTCCAACTGTGGCATGATTCACCTTTAGAACAAACTGTCAATGGACTAAGAGGATTCTCTCTCTCTCTCTCACTTCAAATCAAGATTGTCCTCCTATTGATAACTACTAAACCCCACCACCCCATGCTAAGTACAAGTTACTGGGAATACAGAGCTAAATCCTATGGCCTTGAATGTATAAGGCTTTGTGGATATGACCCTTTATACTGTGTTTTCTAGAGGTCCTTCTAGCCTTTAAAACCTATAAATATGTCCTGCAAAGTTGTCTGACTATCATCTCATGCTTCTTTGTGACTGCACCAAATATTTATGCAAAAAACATTTGATATTTGTTTAAAAATTCCAAAAAATCTACCATATTACTATGGGGAACTGTTTTACTAGCTACCCACCCTGACTAAGAAATACTTGTGTTCTTATATAATACTTCACTGCCAGCCTGCATTGGCACAGCTTTAGCTGTGCTGATGCCATGAGTCTCTTCCCTTTAATGGGATCATGGCTAACCACCTGTTTCTGTTTAAATCTGCTCTCAAATAAACTAACCAGAGGGAATCTCTAAAGCCTCAAAATCTTGCAGGACATGTCATATCGCCTGTGCTCCATTTATTCCTAAAGCTCTTTTCCAGCTCCACACTATTTTTCAAAATGTTACTCCAAAATACCATACTAGACCCCACAGTTGTTTCTCAAACAATGAATTAAAAAATAAAATAATAATAAAAAACTCCATGCACCTTGATATCCCTTATACATTGGCATATAAATAAAATGCAGAAAGTTCTTCATCTCCGTGTGTAGGGATAAACTGGGACTTCTGACTACATACAGCTTCACACCCCTGGTCTCTCCATGACTCCCCACGTGCCCTTTACAGTATGTACAGTTTCCACGATGCAGAGTACTGAAACTACTACCAAGTGGTAGCTAGTCACATGATAAAAAGTAGTTTCAACTCTTTCTGTAAACAGTGGTAGCTCATATCAGCTGTTACTCAGGGATATGTTGACAACTGATGGTTTATTTCAGAATATTTCTATTTAGTAATATTTGCATTCAAGGCTGATGTGACCAAATTTATACCAGAAAGAGGTAAGATGAATAGATTGTTTATGATCAATAAACTCAAAGTCATTCATGTGAAGATAGCAAATACTGAAAGCATCAGGTAGAGAAACGGGACAGTTATGCAATCATTTAAAAAGTTATATTTACTAAATAATTTAAGCCTGATTCACCATTATATTATGCAGTGCATAATTGCTCATATATCCAGGTTCACATCTCTTATCACCACAAGAAAGTAAATAATAGCTTCAAATGAGATCTGAAATGAAGTTCAGTGTTGGAAAACATTCAAGTTTTTTTTCAACCTTGTGTAAACATTTCCCTCTCAAGATATTAACTTTTCTACCAGTTCACAAAAGTTTGAAAATATTTAATTAAAAATCAAATCTGGAATGCTTGTGCTTTTCAAAGTGTTTTCCTTCTGAAAAACAGAAGCCTGAAACCAGTGAAAGGATCGCTACTCTGAAACAAAGTGGAAGTCAACACAGAACAGCACAAGAGTCAAAACCTGTGGAAGACAGAGGAGAGATCAAGCAAAACGTGTAAATACTATAGGTCACTATAGGAGACCTCTGCAATAATAAAATCATAGAATCATAGAAAGATTTGAGTTGGAAGGGACTTTGAAATTATCTAGTCCAAACTCCCTGTCATGGGCAGAGACAGCTTCCACTAGGCCAGGTTGCTCAAAGCACCATCCAACCTGGCCTTGAACACTTCCAGGGATGGCAGGTAGGTGAGAGGTGTCAGAGCTGCTCTTGCTTAATACTGTGGAGCCCACTCTGTCTTCACCTGGCAGAAATTTGGGAATGGAGTCAGAGTGCACTGGTAACCCTGCTGATAACCCATGTGGGTGGCTACAGCTTTTCCAGACAGTGTCACTGCTCAAACCTATGGAATTTAAAAGCAAACTCTGCCAGGTGGAGTAAGGTATTTAGGAAACCAGCCATGAAGAGAAGACAACACCAAGGATTTACAGGTAAAATCCACCTTTTGATTTAAAGGTATGAACTTAGAGGCAGGGCAAAGTGGAGTAAGATGAGCAAAGGGTTACAAGATGATGGAGGTATGGAATAAAATAGACTTATTTGGGATGCATCGAATACCGGAGTTAAATCCACATACTCTTTCTGCATGAAAATACCTTCCTGAATTATAAAGGGTAAGGGAAGGAGGGCTCACATTTTGATCCCTATATATATATAACTTGCATCTCTTAAATCTGAGTCAGTTGAAGAGTTGAACACTGCGAGCCAAATCCTATTTAATTTATTCAGCAACACATCTGTGTGAAATATAGTCCAATTACAGGCATTAGGTTGCTTTACCATGGTTGCAGCCATTTGGCTTTTATTTCCAGCAGGCTCTAATTAAATTATCACAATGCAGAAGCAGACAAGTTTCCCTTATACGTGACTGCAATTAAAGACATGCAATCACAACATTTTTTAAAGTGACTCCAATCAATTGGTTACAGTAAAGAATACCATGTAATAAAGCAGTGACTCCACTGGTAAGATTGAAAGAGAGTTTCTATTTCAATAATCTAGTTCCCTTCTATTACAAGTTCTGCTCTTGGATAATTTATTTAAAGATCATTATGTGTCTACAACATATATCATTTGCCTTCAGCTTGGGCTGCAGAAGTGCCATTATGGCCAATTACTTAGTGTGATAAAATCTGCCACAGTACAAACTGTTTCTTAATTAGATTTAAGTTTTGTCTAAATTCTATTTGTAATTCCGGCAGCAAAACAGTCAGGCCAACAACAAAGACTTGCTGTCTCCTTCCTTTGGTCCCTGTTATAACCTGTTGTAATCTTAAGGCAGTTAGAACTGACGCCCCCTGCCACGTGCTTTTCTTGCAATACTCACCTCCCCTTCATGTTTCCATAACCAGTGCAGGGCTTGGAGCGTGGACTGGCCTCTGAGGGAGTTCCTTGACCTGAATCCAGCCATATCATACACATCACCAATAGCAAAGGCTCTGAAAGCCCCTGAGAGCATGGGGCCATCAGAAAGGACCATATGGCTGAGTGCCAGTTGCACTCTGATGATTACAGGTATTTGCTCTCTGGCCTCCATCATTTGCTGCAACAGCATGCTGGTTGGTGATAAAATGACAGTCGTACCAAACACAAGGAGGTGATGTGAGGAACAGCACTCGTCCGTGCCCTTCAGCTCACTTGATAGCTCTGTGCTGTAAACAGGCTGCTGGGCACAGCACTGGTGCTTCCAGTGTAGGGAGCACACCATGGCTATTGCAGGATGGGGCCTTTGCTATTATCCTGGTTAACCACTAGCCACACCAGATGCTTCAACTTTGTTTGGTGATGATGGTATTGCTGCACAACTTCTTAAGCATATTAGAGCCACTGGATTTATCCAAACTACCCCTGCACCATTCCCAGCCATGAATAGATGTTTGAAGCCGTTTTGGTCTTTAAAAACAATTGCCAATGTTTGCCAGGTGTCTTCTCAAGCTCAAAGTGTTTTAAATATGTTTGAACCAAATGTTCTATGCAGATTTGAATAAAAATCCTGCAGCCTTTCTCTGTGAGATCTCACAAGTGAGGAAGAGTAGAAGTTACAGCAAGAAAATTCAGAGTGAAACAAGAAATAGAAGCAGTGGTTCAGTAGAATCCATTTTAACAGATTCAGGCTACAGTAATTTGAGGACGGGCATCCTCCTGTAGGAAGCTGCATTCCTCTGGAAAAAATTGCTCTTGAGATTTATTCCTTTTTTTCCAGCAGAACATTTACTCCACCTTAAAAGAAAGAAGACACTTCTTTACAACAAATGCACTTACTGAATGCCATGTTAACTGTTATTTGCTATGTGCATGAGCGGCCATGTATTTTCTGTTGCACAGACTGTATACTGAGCTCTCTTTACTTTCCTCAAATCCTGTTCAAGTCCCATATTGTATCTTGCAAATGGCTGCTTTGCAAAGTTGGATGAATTTATTCTGATGTTTCAGAAAACTTCTATCTAAGACTAGTGTCAAAACAAAACACCATTTAAAAATTTTACAGGGGAGGAAATTTACATAGCAGCTAATAACAAGCCTAAAAGTTACCTATTTTTTTGCAACATCAGTCTTGTTGTTGAACTCAAAGAATGAAATAATCCTCTATGAATTGTTTCCAAGGATCAGGGAGAAAAATGTTAACCAAGTCCAGTATTGAAAAGAATATGAAAACATTTCAACATCTACCCTGGTTTCTTCCACTTAACCAACCAGGCTGCAAATACCTTGATGGAGCAGTTGTGTTCTGGACATTCCCCTCTACACTTGTGGTCAGTAGTGTAACATGACTAGTCTGTCCTTCTGCTCCACTTGACCCCTGATGAGAGCAGAAAGAGAACTTTATGTACCAAGGGACACACATCAAACACTGTGGGGCTGGGAATCCTTTATATTGCAGCTTCATTGTGCCTGTCTGTTACAAGTGGCCCCAGAAGGCAAGGGCAACTGAGGTTCTTGTTAATAGACCCCTTGGGGTGGATTAGAGTGAAAGGACACCGAAATATCAGTGTTTGTAAATATATATATGTAGCATTATTTTAAAACTGTTTGGTATGTAGCCATTTTGTTTATTATCTATAGTAATATAAAAAGCATAAGAATAATGCTTAAGAAAATGTATAAGGGAAAAGAAAGGCAGAGAAAGAAAGGATAAGAGTTAGAAAGATATATAGTCACCACCCGTGGATCTTGCAACAAGACTTGATTGTTTCAATTTTGGTGTCCATTGGTTGAAGTGATGGTCATAGTCTTGATCTGTCAGGAGTGGACGGAAAGCGCACAAAACGCAAAGTCCAGTGGGTTAATATACCTTCAGGTTCAGGTGGAAAAGCCCAGGTATCTCCCCTGGGCCAAGAAGTTTCACNAGCATTTATTTTAAAACTGCTTGGTATGTAGCCATTTTGTTTATTATCTATAGTAATATAGAAAGCATAAAAATAATGCTTAAGAAAATGTATAAGGGAAAAGAAAGGCAGAGAAAGAAAGGATAAGAGTTAGAAAGGTATATGGTCACCACCTGTGGATCTTGCAACAAGACTTGATTGTTTCAATTTTGGTGTCCATTGGTTGAAGTGATGGTCATAGTCTTGATCTGTCAGGAGTGGAGGGAAAGCGCACAAAACGCGAAGTCCAGTGGGTTAATATACCTTCAGGTTCAGGTGGAAAAGCCCAGGTATCTCCCCTGGGCCAAGAAGTTTCACATTGTGTGATGTAATGCTGTGGGTCATGGGACACTTCAGGAGTCTTTGATGGTTTATGACACCTTCTAAGACATTAGAGCTGCCTCTCACATCAGTGTAGTTGAGCCAATTCACAGCAATTTCACAGCTGAGCCGTTTGTGTAAGGACATTGACATGATAAAAAGCACTATGCCACCAGGATCTGTATCTTATTGGCCTTTCCCCTTATCTAGCTCAAAACCCAGTTTGTAGCCTCCAGTGATGGGTGTGCATCTCCTCTGCATGGGTTAGTTCCTTTGTGCATGATCGGCAAAGCACCCACTGCTTTTGCAAATGGCTGATTGTTTGAGCCATTAACATTCCAGTCTCTCACACTGTCCAGGCCTCCTCCTGTAAAGATGTAATTTAAAATTAAATTGCATCTGTATGGATCCAACATTGGATCTATGTATATTGGATCATATATGTGTGATAAAAGGCCTCTATATCAGGATCCATTCTTATCAAGGCAGCAGTCTTTCCTTATTTATTAAAGGCACTCGCAGTGGGCCTGGTAAGAACTTGAAAGGAAAGACCTGATTATTAATTGGTTTTAATGGGATATGAGAAGGTCTTTATTTATCAGTGAACAATAAACATTTATCTCTTCCTTAAAAGCAAAGGAGAAAACATGAACACTACAAATGATGACTCAGTCAAACCCACCACCTGACAAGACATGGAAGGTGACTTTCCCAACCTCACTGGTATGGAAGTTGGTCTGAAGACTTTGTACCTCCCCATTATGTATAACATTATATTCCTTAGTGGATTGTAAACCACCTTGAAGGTAAGTTTAAAACCACACAACCAGATTGTTTCCCAAGATACTTGGGAAACACGGGATTCTCTAGCTCTGGGCTTTGCTATTGATTACACAAACATGAATAGCTTAGTCTGAGCATGAGAACAACTTCCTTTGATTTCAGTGTTGTCACTGATGTAGTGCTTTGTTTATTACAGCCTGAGCAAAACACAACAGATATTGTCACAGTTGCTGAAACCACTGAATTGCATACTTAGAAAGCTCCTAGGTAAACCAGATGTTTTCAGACTGGATGGACCCAATGAACTTCAGCATAGGACACTGAGCAACTGAATGGTGAAATCTCAGAGCTGGCCTAGGGGAGGATGAGAGGAATACCAGAGGAGGACATACATGGTAAATACAAGGAGATATATATATATATATAAAGGACATATAATAGAATCATAGGATGGCTTGGGTTGGAAGGGACCTTAAAGACCACCTAGTTCCAACCCCTCTGCCATAGGCAGGGACAACTTCCACTAGACCAAGTTGCTCAGAGCTCCATCCAACCTATCCTTGAATTTATAAGTGTGTGTATATATATTTATATGTGGAAAATAATGGAGAAAAAAGAATTTATGTTAGTTAGTTAGTTAGTTAGTTAGTTAGTTAGTTAGTTAGTTAGTTAGTTAGTTAGTTAGTTAGTTAGTTAGAAGATGAATAGAGGTCAGTACCATCCAGTACGACTCTATCAGTTATGCATAATCCCAGATCATTCTGATTTCCTACTACAACAAATCAACAGGCTCATACATGAGGGAGAAAATGATGTCATAAATCTTGACTACAGAAGAAGTTTTGACACTGTCTGAGATGAATCTCTTGTGTGTGAGCTAAGGAAACAGTCTGGAGGAAACTATTTTTGCCAGTTCCAGAGTTTATGCTCAGACTCGAGATACTAGTGATTTACTATTAGAGTAAGGGGAACCACTGAGTGGGGATTTGATCAGTTTGTCTTAGGTTTAGGGATATTTAGTGTTTTCATTATAAACTGGATGATGAAGTAAAGTCTGGTTCTTATATTTACATGAAGCTGAGAGGACGAAATTAAATTCACATTGCAACAATGATCTGCAAAGACACAGGATGCTCTTAAACAGTGGCAGGTGCAAAGTTCTGTGTTTCAGGAGAAATAATAAACAGTGTAAACACAAAAGGAGGAAAAAAAATCCCACTATTTAGGTAGCACTTTGACAGAGAAAGATCTGTGTTTACTGTGAATCATGGGCTGGACAGGAGCCAATGGTTTCAGTGGGCTGACAGTGTCTGCTGTGGCAAAAAGGGCCAATGTATAAATGATGTGATGTATAAATAAGAATATAACTTGTGAGGGTTGTGTAGCAGCCCTTACATCCTGTGCAGGGTCTTTACCCTCCTAGCTAGAGCACTGTGTCCAGCCTTTGTAGACTGCCCTTCAGAGAAGACACAGGTGAGAGGAGTGTGGTGAAAACACTCAGTGAAACAGACAGAAACCCAAATGGTACTCAACCTCCTCAGCAGTGGATATCTGGATATTGGGAAGGACTTTCTCTCAGGACAGATGATGAAGCCCTGATAAGGACAAGAGGAGTCTCCAGTGCAGCATGTCTCCAGGAGCAGGCTATCCAGACACTGAACAAGAAGGACACAAGCCTGCTGGGCCTCTGAAGGTCCCTTTGGGCCATGAGACCCTGCGATTATGCATACATGGTAAATAACAGTGATGCAAAGCAAGTGGTGCCCAGGAGCATCACTGGCACCAGAGCTCATCCCACCACAGTGCCATGACTCTTGGGAGCCTCAAGCAGGCAGATCACTGGCAGCAGCCAGCGTCCTTCTGGCAAAGCTCAGGCTCCTGCCACGGGTTAGCACTGCACCCCTGTACACACAGGAACCCAAGCTGGAAAAACCAATGACTCCATAGTATTTAAGATGTCTTGTGGATATTTAAAATACTTTGTTTAAGGATCACCCATCAGATACATCTTTCAGAAGCAGTGGCACAGGCCTTTTGACCTGTTTGCTATTTTAATTTCTCCTCTTCTGTACTGTTGTCAAAGTCTGAATTTTACAGGTTGCCATCAGGTGGTGACCAATCATGATCAAGTGACCTGGTTTCACATATGTGTTGTTCATTCAAAACCTTAAGTTACAAAAAATACACAAGGCTATTCACATGACGTAAGTATTTTCTGTCAGAGATTCATAACATCCCAACTCTCCAACATGGGCAAAAAGTACAAACATGCTGCACAAATTCTCTTCCTCTTCCACATCAGTGAAGGCACAAGATGTGTCTACCACTTACACATATACATCTGAAGAAGTGGATTAAAAATTATCTTTTTTTCCTCTGTCAGAGCGTTTTTAATTCTTATTCTCAGAGGTTCTTCCTTTTCAAGCCCAAGCTGAGCTTATCACACACAAGCAGAAGCTCTTCAATATAACTACCATACAATGTAAAATGAACAGCGAAATGCAAAAAGTATGGAATGGAAGTGTTCAAGGCTTTCCATCTCTAAGAGCAAGAGTGGCAGTCTCATAGTTTCAGTGACTCGGAGAGGGGCTACCTTTTGCCTCCTCCTCGTCTCTTTCTTCAACATAGCTGTTGTTTGATTGTCTTCATATCTCACCTGCTCATCCACCACCTCTCTTCATTAAGTTTGTGATAAAGTATCTGGTTTTAAAGTGCCAGAGTAGAGTAGGAAATGTTCCTGAGAGCTTCGGTTCACTGGTGGGGAAAGAACCTCCAGGAGAATGGCAGGCACATCTTCCAGTAGCATGGCCAGGTCTGAAAAGGAGAAAAGCTCAACCTTAACCACAGACGCTTTTAAAGTATTCAAGGACTGCTCAGGTGCTTTGCAGGACTGAGAGATCATTATCTCATGTGACTCATTTCTTTTGCTTACTGTGAAGCTTGATAGCTTCTATTTTTAGCCTGTTAAGTTTACTGCAGAAACAAGGATAAGTGCTTCAATTGCAGTAAACAAGAGACACTTTCCAAACTGTACAGAGTGTGACAACATAGCTACATAAATTACTAAACTATTGCAGGCTAATTCACAGCATAGTCATGCTCCAGTAACCAAGGTTTCCATCAAAAGTCCCTAGTAGGTTTGTCTGCAAGGACAGTCCAGTCAAATCAAGTGCTTACCAGCAGGCTGCTCTCTGCCTGACACCACAGAAGGGCCAAGAGAATTACTGCAAGGTAAAACTCTCAAGGGGTTGTCAACTCCGGTGATACTAAAGACGAAATTTTGGAACTGCCAACTGTTTTTGTAGACATGTCGAACCTTGTTCTTTACAGTGACTCATGTGCTGCCACAGATTGCAGCAGAGCTATTTTCTACCCTTGCTTGTTCAGGAAAGCAATCAGAATTTTTTTTCCTTTTCTCCCCAGTTCATGTCTTCCTACGAAGAAAGCAAAAAGGCTTTCCTCATACTTAAACCTCCCAGAGAACAAAAATACTGACTGTGATGTTCTACATAAAAAAGAATTCACAAAATGTGTCCTAATCTGGCTTCTCTGCAAGCAGTTCTGTCATCCTGAGCTCCTAAGAAGAGTGTGTGGCAGACTGCATGTAGCATCAAAATGAATAGCTTGATAAACAGCTAATAAAGAGAAAGGCTAAAACAGCTTGAGATTTTCTACCCTTACAGTCTCTGTGTTGGATATTGATGTGACAATAGGCTGCAATTTCATACTCTGTAATGCTATGTGCAGTTGGGCGGCTGCTGCATTAGCTGTGCAGTGTAACTGTATGATAGTGATCCATTACACGAAGTGGAGAGTCGTACCAGGTTCACCACTGAGTCATTTAGGTCTCACATAGATGCTGTCATTTTACTGATAAGGCTAAGTGAGCAAAATAAACTTTGAATGACCGTTTCCATCTCTCAATATTTTCTGCTCTGGAAGCGCAGGTTGAGTGAACCTAAACTTTAAGGAAGCAAAGAACAAACGAACACATCACTGTTTAACTCCTACCAGGTCCAAGCTCAGTTTGCCTTTCCCTGCCAGCAGAAAAGGAGAAGAGATGTAAAGGAAAATACTTTGTGCGTTCCCCTAAAGCTCTCTTACGTTTTGTGGCAGTAGAGGCATTCAACAGTGCCTGCTGATGCCCTTCAATGTAAATGTCACACAATTGAGTCTAGGTGGAGGAAAAAAGTTTACACTAAAGAAAATGTATTTCAAGGCCTATTTTCTAAACAGTGACTGGAAAACAGCAGTACTGGAAAACAGTGATTAAGGTGTCTTTCTGAGTTAAAGCCCTAGCCTACAGGGTGCTGTGCTGGAGAGCAGAGTGAGTTGGATGCCTCCTAAAGCAGGAGAAAAAATTACATTCCTGCTTTTAGTCAGAGCTGTACTTTGAAGAAAACTAGAAGGAGAAAATTAAAGTTGGTAAAGCAAGGCTACATATCTTTCCAAAATAAAATTTAAAGCTGAAATGTTGATTTTTTAAAATACACAGATGTTTGATTTTTCAGAGCTGCTGCAGGCAAGTATAATTCACAGTATGTTTGATACATGACTGCTAAAACCTTAAAAGGTATTTGAATTATAAGGCATGTTACCTTCTAACTCCTTGGTTTCTTTACTCCCCCAAAAGGTTGATATCATTGATGTCTTAACCAAAACAGAGGTGGTTGCCTGGAAGCTATAGTACTAATAGTGCTTTCCACTCTTAAAAGGAATAAAAGGGTCAGAGCTTCTGTGTTTGTTTTTTTAAAAAGGAAAGGTGTATTTTCCAAATTACTTTATGAATTTCGAATTTCCTTCTTTCTTTTTTTTTTTTTTTTTTTAAAATAATTTAAATTTTTAANTTTTTTTTGTAAAATAATGCAAGATGATAAGGTGAAGAAGAAAGAAACACAACTTTGGGCACAGACAATGTCATACTAATGCTAATAAAGTAAGGCAGCATGTATAGTTCCTGGAGAAATCTTCCCTTCATGTGTTTTTGTTAAAAACAATTGTATTTCCAGCATGCTTTCTGCTACCCAAGCTAGCAAACTTGATAGCAGGTTACTCCCTCCTTCCCTTTCCCTTCACTGCATTCAGCCTGTTGCTGAATACCCATCAGCTTTTTGGAAAAGTGATTTTGTCCCTTCTAGCAGTTCTGCTAAAATCTTTGTGGTTCTCATTTGCCTGTGATTGGCACAATCTAGTTGACTGCATGCCAGGGCCCTTACAAGACAACTCCTGTGTGTCTGGCACAATTGGTACTTTGTTGGTGGATCTGGGACAAGGTATTCTGGTATTACCACAAGAATGCCTTGTGACATTCTCACATCTCTCCTCTAGTTTTCAAGGACTTTCATGGTGTCACCCACTGTGAAAGCGATATCCTGGACCTGCAGCTGACAGGGCTAGAAAACACCTTCTTCTGTGGATGCCTCAAAGGGTATCCAAGGTAAAAACTCCTGCTCTTCTCTGGTTACAGATCTGTTAAGCTGGGCAAAAAGGAGGCAACTTGACATAAAGTGGGAAAGCATTATGGGTGGATTTATTTCCAGCCCCAAATGATTCCAAAGGGGCAATTTTCCACTGAGTGAGCCAGGCTGGCCCAGTCACTTATGGCCTCGACAATAATGAAGAAAACCTAGCAGACAATGGCACACAAATACCCTGTGCAACAATTTCAAGCAATAAATCTTTTTGAAAATTCTCTTTTCCCTTCACTTCATGATGTTTTTTTATCAACGGGAAGTTATCTTAACAGACAAGGCAGCAGACCTGCCTACAGGAATTTCCTCACATTACCTTTCTGCTAGTAAGCTGCTCTGAGATATTTATTTATCACCCCTATTTCACAGGTGATGAAACTGAGGCACAGGGGAATTAAGTGACTTGCCTCCAGTCACAAAGCAAATTAGCAGCCAAGCAGAGAAGAGATCAGTTCTCAGCCCAGAGCTTTTACAAAGTGCAGTTTAGGCTTAGGGTAAGATTTTCAAGGGAGTCTTGATTGCTCTGTGGTGGCACTCCAGTAATAAGAGTTGAGTTAGAGCAGTGTCTGCACTAGTCAGGCCCTAGTTCACCCTCAGCATCATACTGCGGATGAAACACTTGTGTTTTCCTTCAGAGAAGGTTTTGGGGGGTCAGCTCTTTATCACCAGTTAATTGGCTACCACAGAGTGTAATCTTAGCCAAGAGCCAGTAACTAGCTGCACTCATCCCCTTTTGCCAGAGACTGAAATAGTTAATGGCTTAAACATTGTAAGATCGCCAGAAGACTTTTGTCCACTGTAGCAAACTGAAAAGAAACAGCTACTCAGCCAGCAAAGCCCACCCTTCCCTGAAGATGCCTACTGCAAAAGGACCTTCACATCAGATAAGTGGGTGCCATTGTCCAACTGTCCCAAGTGCAGAAGGGTATGCACACCTGAATGCACAAACTGGATTTCCAGATGAGGGAAGAGGCCAATAAGAGGCAAATCCTGTGAGGTTGGATAATCCTTATCATGCCAATGTCCTCCCTTACATGATGACTCTGCTGTAAAAATCCCTCTGGGGAGCCTGGTTTCGCATCTGGCCTAGGCTATTCATCCCAAATGTTGGACCATGATGGACCATGATTGATGCTGACATAATAGGCAGCTATAACATTTTAGGAGGTGTCAGAGACTCGTGAGGTATCTGGTAACACTATCCACTGTAAAACTCCCCGCCCCAGAGGAGGTACAAGGTGTTCCCACCTGAGCTTGAGGTGTATAATAACTCATGAAGTCTTTGAGTTTGAGCCCCAACAAATCAAGACCACCACTTCAACCAATAGACATGGAAGATGCAACTACCAAGTTTCATCGCTGGATCCAGTGGGTGGTGACTGTGTATATCTTAGGACCCTTATAATTTCTTTCTCTTTCTCTCCCTTTATAAATTTTCTTAAGTGTTATTTTTATGCTTTAGCATTGTTGTATTACTGTAGATGATAGCACCCAGAACAGCAACATACTTGTTTACCTTTGAAACAAAGTTGTTCTAAAATAAACCCTACCTATATATGTTTACAAACACCAGTTATTTAGTGTTGTTTCACTCTAAACCACCCCAAGGGACTTATTAACAAGAACCTGGGTTACCCTCCTGTTCTGGGGTGGGTTGTAACACACTTACGTATTTCTATTAAGTGTTTCCTAATTTTCAGGTTAACATGAAATATTAGCAGTATATAGGGAAAGCTTTCAGGCTGAAATGCGTGCATGTCACCACAGGTCAGGAACTTGTTCTGCGTGTGGTGCAAAGGTCAGAAACTGGTACCGTAACTAGCCAGTTTCCTTCACTCATGGGGAAGGGTATCACTGATCAGCATGCGTAAGGGTAGCTAACCTTCCTCGAGAATTTGTAACGAGGAGTTAGGACTTACTTCACTTAGGAAGTTTTTCCTTCCTAAGAGTACCTTTCTCAAAAATAGTTGGATGTTTTATTGTCTCCTTTTGCATTCCAGAGAAAGCTCCAGGCTCTCTTTCTCTAGTATGTGAAGAGATAAGCAGGTGTTACAGGAAGGCCCAGTGGAAAGGTTCTGGGGAGGGGAGGACAGAGAAGATAAGAGGCCTGGAAGAGAACAGGAGGTGCCTTTTCTCAGGCCCAATGCTTTGCTGCACTGTAGATGTTTTTCCTTTGTAAACCTAGTGTTCTTGACTTTTTGGAATAAACTTTCCTGGACTTCCACTGCCAGGCATTTTTAGGGGTACCTGTGTATTATTTTCCTTCACACCATGTATGTATGCCAATGCAAGGAGAGCACATGGGTCCAGCTAACATGCCTTGGAGCTGGAGTCAGGCGCCTACCCAGCAGACATTAATATAGATCCAGCAGCCCATGTTCTGCCTTCAGATACTGATGCTAACACTTTTCTTCTATTGGCAGGAAGGCAAATGGAGTTAAGATGCCGTTTTATCATACGTCTTCTAAAATTCCATCCTTGCTTTGACTCAACATGATTAATACAGATCTTCCTGCTTATCAGAGCTAGATATTTGTCCAACAAATATCTGTGAAAGTCTAAATCTATCCCTCTACCATAACAAAATTCCAGCAAACACAGTTCCCATTCTTCTTCCAAAATGCAAATCTGTATCTCACTAAGGAGAGGAAGGACAGGAATGAGGCATCGTCTCTGCTGGAAACACCATGAAGATCAGTCGTGCAGTAATTCCAGGGTGAGGGAAGAGGCCAATAAGAGGCAAATCCTGTGAGGTTGAATAATCCTTATCATGCCAATGTCCTCCCTTGCAGGAGGGACAGTCCAGTCGTCCGTAGTGCTGGGCTCTGCAGGTGCTATAATTCAAATTTCCACTAGAGGGTAGACAAAACTCTTCTAGTAAAAGGATTGCCCTGGAAAAACAAGAATGCAGGAGAGAACGTCTGAGCTTGAGAAGCAGCAGAGAGTGGGAAAAGGAAGGATAAAATTATGTTGATACCATTTGCGAGAGCAAGGTGGGAGCGTTGTTCTAACTTTCTCTAAAGAAACAAGATTTCTTCTTTATACTATTAAACCAAATACAGCTGGAGTGGCTGTGTGGTTATAAACATGTAAATCATAAATCAGATACAGCTGGTATTTCCCCTACAGATATTATCTTACAAAGAGTGATAGGAGCCAATTAAGAATTTCAAACAGTTAGAAAGAATAAATACAGGGAATTAAAGTTTATCCACTGCGGGAGTGAATTTACACCCTTCTGGTGGCCTAGCCAGAAACATCAAATGGTGGATTTCTCTCTCTCTGTTCTTATTGACCACTTTACTATTGCAAGAAATAATAGCTTGTGTTTTCTCCTCACACGTTTCTCCACTGCTGAAACGCAGACAGATTTCTCTGTACCTTTCTGCTTGAGGGGGAAGTATGGCTGCAGGCATCAACACATCTTCCTTTTCTTGCTGTTCCTGAAAGGGCAGATTCTTCTCCAGGTGAGATTGGCTGTCTCAGGGAGCTCCCTGCATTGCACTGGGAAAACATTTTCTCACCACATATCCGATTTCTCCCAAACAAACTTTCACACTGCTTCAACAAGCCACATGCTAGGGAAACTAAAGCAATTCAGAAATTTCAGATCAATGAAAATGTCCTAAGACCCTGAAGCATCACCTATGTGAGCTAAATGCCATCTTTGAATGCTAAGCGAGGACTTGCTTCAATCTTCTTAAATATAACTTTTTTATGCTGACAGCGGCAAGAACCCATCAAAGCAGCAGAGCTCTCAGAGGCATTCCTGCAGCTGGGACACCTCCCACAGGTAGGATAATTAAAGGTTGAATTAACTGTATTTTGGAAGACCAGCATGGCAATGTTTGCCACCACAAGCACTGCATTGTTTCATCTGTTCTGGATGGGTCCCATCTGTTGGCCCCACATAGTCCTGTGGGTAGCAAGGACTCTCTCTCCAGTCAAGTGAATTGATGAAACCGGGTGAGAAGCAGCACTACAGGCAGCAGTCTCAACACTTGTCACATCAAAGGCTAAATAAGAGATGTGCCCAAAGAAGGAATACATTTGTGGCCCTAATTAGCTGAAGAGAGGAGCCCTTCAGGCAGCCACATGTGTTTTCACTGCAATAAGGCACGTGAATCCATTGCAAAGAGATTTTCACAGCACAGTACTGGCGGCGAAGGAAGGAGCATTAATGCTGAAATACAGCCATGCCAAATGAGGTTAAATTATATATTCTTTATCTGACCTGTACTGTACAGTGTGAATGATGGGTCTGAGGGATGCTGGCATAGCATGGAATTTGAAGCAGGGCTGCATTTGGTGTCTGCTACACTATTTCACGTTTCTCTACCCTGTGGTTATCAATACCTCTACCACCTGTCTTTGCCATGATAATTGGGAGAACTACTTCAAATGATGCAGGTCTCATGCAAAAATCTCCTGTCTTCATCACTTGGAAAAAAAAAGTAATATCTTATTGAAGAAATAGTTACTGTTATACAAAAGTCTGTGACAGCAGGTGAAAAGTAGGGAGCCAAGAAGCTGGATTTGGTAATGAACAGATGGATCTTGGCAGCTGTGCTCTTTCTCCAAATAGCTGACTCAGGGGGGCAATTGATATTAAATTTTGCACAAAATTGCCTTTTCTTGCATGAATTAAAGATACTGAAATAGAGAGATGACCTTTTTTCTGGGACTCTCTTTTCCATTTGTTTTTGAGGATTTTGGAGAAATTGGTGGCTCTTCCATCACTTTGACAAAGCTTAAAACACACACTTGGCTTCAGCTATACAGTAAATCCTCTTTGTTGCTCTCTTTCTGGGGTTCATGAAATGCATTGTCTCATCAACGCAAGTTTCCACACTAAACTTTTCTGCTCCCAAACAGATGAGCTAAAGATACTCAAGGGTGAAATGCTACACTAAGTAGTTTCTGAACTAGGTCTTCAAAGAAAGGGTAAACTAAATCACTGCTGAACCCTTCTTCCTATTACTTTCATGGCCCTCTCTGGTAGAGAAATTTAATGTTAGTGTTTTTGATTCTTGGAAAAGTAAGAAAGGGGGTCAGTTGCTACCTTGGTCTTCTGGAGGGCAGACTTTGACCTATTTAGGAGCCTGATTGAGAGACTTGTTCAAGAGGCAGTCCAGAAGGGCAAAGGGGTCCAGGAAGGCTGAACATTCTTCATGAAAGAAATCTTAAAGGCAAAGGAGCAAGCTGTCCCCATGCACTGAAAGAAGACTGACCTTGCTGAACATATAGATTTGTCTGGAACTCAGGAGGAAGAGGAGAGTGTATCACCTTTGGAATAAGGGTCAGGCAACTCAAGAGGACTACCAGAATGTTGTGAGGTTATGCAGGGAGAAAATTAGAAGGGCCAAAGCCCAACTAATCTTTTTGGATTTCGGTAAAACTTTCAAAACAGTCTCTCACAGGATCCTTGTGGAGAAACTGTCCAGCCCACATCTGGATAAACACATCACGTAGTGGGTGAGCAATTGGCTCACAGGTCAAGCTCAGAGGGTCATAGTGAATGGGGTGACATCAGAGTGGTGACCTGTCACTAATGGGGTTCTGCAGGGCTCCACCTGAGGCCCTATGCTCTTCAACATCTTCATAAATGACTTGGGCACAGGACTGGAAGGGATACTAAGCAAGTTTGCAGATAACACAAAGCTGGGAGGAGCTGTTGACTCCCTCAAAAGCAGGGAGGCCCTGCAGAGAGTTCTGGACAAATTGGAGGGCTGGGCAATCACCAACCATAAGAAGTTCAACAAGGGGAAGTGCCGGATTCTGCACCTGGGATGGGGCAACCCTGGATGTTCATACAGACTGGGGAATGAGATGCTGGAAAGCAGTGCCATGGAAAGGGACCTGGGGGTCCTGGTCTATGACAAGCTGAATATGAGTCAGCAGTGCCCTGGCAGCCAGGAGGGCCAACCAAGTCCTGGGGGGCATCAGGCACAGCATCACCAGCTGGCTGAGGGAGAGAATTGTCTTGCTCTGCTCTGCACTGGCGTGACCTCACCTTGGATATTGTGGGCAGTTTTGGGTGCCACAATATAGGAAAGATATTAAGCTGTTAGAGAGTGTCCAAAGGACAGGAGAGGTTTAGACTGGATTTTAGAAAAAGGTTCTTCACCCAGAGGGAGGTTGGGCACTGGAACAGGCTCCCCAGGGACGTGGTCACAGCACCAAGCCTGCCAGAGTGCAAGAAGTGTTTGGATGATACTCTCAGGCACATTGTGCAACTCTTGGGGATGGCCCTGTGCAGGGCTAAGGGTTGGACTTGATGATCCTTGTGGGTCCCTTCCAACTTGGCAGAGTCTGTAGTTCTGTGATTCTGTTGTTCTGAACTTGACCTGGTTACTGACATAAAAGATAATTTAAAATGTTCCTATAAATACAGTAAGGAAGAAAAGAAAGGCTTTGTCACTTTTCCCCCTCACATCCAATAAATGAGGGCAAAGGATATAAATACAAAAAGATGAAGGTACAAAAGGATTTAGTAGCACTTAGTTGTTGACTAATTTAATATTTATAAATTAAGTCCATAGGTTTTGCTACAGTGACTTAATTGTAGGTTTAGAATAGTCACAAAATTCATCCCATAATCAATTCATACAGAGACATATAGGCACAGAGAGATGTATACATTTATATCTATGTGTGTAAAGGTACTTATCAAAAGTTCCCCTTGGGTTCAGTGAAATAATTGCTTCAGATCCCTCAGCATTTCTCAACAGACATTGGTTGCACCTCACAGAGAATGTTTATGTGTGGGGTATATCAGCCTAGTCTACTAGGAGCAGCTGAGCGAGCTGGGGTTGTTTAACCTGGAGAAAAGGAGGCTCAGGGGAGACCTTATCACTCATTACAACTACCTGAAAGGAGACTGTGGTGAGGTAGGGATCTGCCACTTCTCCCAGGTAGCAAGTAATAAGACAAGAGGAAATGGCCTCACATTGTGCCAGGGGAGGCTCAGGCTGGATATTAGGAAAAATTCCTTCTCCAAAAGGGTTGTCAAGCACTGGAACAGGCTGCCCAGGGAAGTGGAGGTATTTAAATACCTCCTTGGAGGTATTGTGGTTTAGTGGACTGTGGTTTAGTGGTGGACTTGATGATCTTAAAGGTCTTTTCCAACCTAAATGATTCTCAAACTGTTCCCCACCCAGGCCTGCAGAGGGAACACGATACTTTACTGCTGTTTAAAAAAGTGATCAGCAATTTATCCTTGCTGTCCTGGGGACTTCATCTCAATCCAGCTTCTGGCATGTTAATGCTGAATATTATCTGTGTGTGTGAACCTCTGAGGGAGAGTTTTAGGAAAAAAATTGCCCTACCCGAGATGAGAAATCCATTTGCTCCCTGAATTAGGATTGACTGTCTCTGTATCTGGTTTATTTGGGAAGAAGTCAGATGTGCTGATTTCAGCTAATCAAATAATTTCTGACAGTATGCTTCTCCACTGCAAACTGCTGAATCAATGGAATCAAAATGTTTCATGTGAATGTCTTGAATCTATCAAAGATGTTGACACTCAGGCTAGTTCCCCAGCAGTCGCAGACAGAGAGTAGGGTAGCTGATGATGGTGGAATGGAGAGGTCTGCTGCATCATCCATCAGGATGCTCCAGTATTGTCCAGCTCCTTTCTTGGGATGGAGCAGGTTTCCATCTGAAATGCTCTGTAAGACACACAAAACTTGGGATTTTTGAGAAGCAAAACTTACTGCTTTTCTCAGATTTTGCACAGAGCCAGTGCTGCTGAGAGCTGTGGCTAAGCTTCTAATCCAAGCACAGATAGTACTGATGTGATTTTCTAGAAGAGAAGTGCAAGGCTCAGCTCTAGGATGTTTAGAATAACAAAATTTTCCATCCAAGACCAGATTATGCAGCAGGTTCGCCCTTATTATATTCACTAGTGATTTGGGCAATGGAGTAGAAAGTATAGCCTTTAAGCATGCAGATGACAAGTGAGGGGGCTGCTGGCTTGCTGGAAGACAGCGTGAGATTCAAAGCAATTTACAGAAAATGGAGAAAGGTCTGAAAAAACCAGGATGCAATACAACGAGGACAAATTCAAAATTTATGTTTGTAGGAAATTAATCAAAACTCCACAAACCTAGACTATCTGCTTAGGCAGCAGTACTGCAGTAAAGAATTGAAGGGCTGTGCAGGTCACAAGCTGAACATCAGTCAGATATGTTGTGCTGTTATGAAAAGGGCAAACAGCAGAATGGGATGTAGAAGTCAGAGCACAGACTTCCAGGATATATGATTAACCCTTTTGGTTTTGTAATGTATCTCATGGGGTGGCATGTCTGGTCCGACACTGCACTTCAAGAAGGAGGGGGATCTGCTGGACAGGGAGAAGCACAGAGGTTCAGAAAAACAAAACAAAAAATAAAAGTTTCTGAAATTGTGTTGTTCAATCCAGGAGAAGGACCACTGAAGGAAAAGTGATGATGATCACACACCTGACTTGTATCCAGAAAGCAGAGTGACCCCAGCGAGGACTAGGGTGGGAAGATGTCAGTCATGAGACAACACATCCTTTGGGCACAGAGAAGCAGAGTAGTTTGGTAGAGAGAAAAATATAAAAGATGTTGGAAAAGCACCTTCTAGGACTGCCAAGAATATGATCCTGTCTGGGGCAGCAGATGGACTGCATGTCTTGAGCTTCTACTCCATCTCCTGCAATGCCTTGGGCAAAACCCCTTTGAATCAGGACGGAGGATTTCGAGAGAGACCAGCATCTCACTGCATGTACCAAGATAGTCCCTCAGAAAGGGGAGATGTCTGTGCTTGGTTCTTTGCATTGACTCTGCCAGGAAGCCAATGGATTAGACACTCTTCTGAGGTGGATTAAGTTGGCTCCAATGCCCCAGTTTACACCTCTTTAGAATATCATGTACAAAACCTGATGCAAAAGTCTGGTTAGGGATACCCTCCTCAGATTTCAGCAGGCCACGAATCATGACAATATGCAGTTGTTAATTGGCAAAAGGCCGAGTACTGGCTGAAATACCTGACCCCAAACAGCCTGAACACACACAGCATTGTATTTTTTATATCCCTTAACACATTGTATCATTTCTTTTTATCAGCAACTACTAAGCAGTTCCCTTTAAAAAACTAAAAAGCCAGGGTCAAGCACACACAGAGCTTCTTCTAACTGTCTTGTGTCGTCTTCTGTCTCATGGTGATGTTATTTCTTCCCTGTTTCTCTACTATTGCAAACCTTGATAAATACAACAGGTTGAGACTCACATTTAACAAAGTTCTGGTGTTTTATCTGAAACTCGAGTCCTGATGGAGACAAATGTGACACATCAGCTTATAGCAGAGCTCCCCAGCTGATCCAGGGGTGGTGGGTAAACCCGGTGCTCTGTTAAATCCAGTCCTGAAAAGCTCAGAGAGAGAAGATCTAACCAAAGCCCTCGAGTGCCCCTGAAGCACTTGGTGAAAGGTGGCACAAAAAGACAAAGCAAGAGAAAGCCTCTGCAGAGAATAGCACCTCCCTTTCATATTTAGATGAGCACAAAATAGCCAGAGGAAAAAATAGATTTAAAAAGAAAAAAAAAGAAAGAAAAAAGACAAATGTATGAATTCCACAGGTTCAGTTTGAATGAATTGTCTCTTTGAAGACTATTTCAGCTATCCCTCTGTCTCCACCCAATCTGAATTGCTGGAGAGCCATTTAATTGTCTGTGCATAATAATTCTTAGCATTTAAATATCGTTTAAAGAGCACAAGACTCTGCCAAATGCAGGGAAACTGTATGACTCAGGGAGAGGCCAGCAGAGCTGCCTCTGAAACGTGGGAGCAGAGGGAGATACCTTCATACTCCCATGGAGATAGAGGAGCTTCTGTATCAGGAGGGATAAATAGGAAGGGTTTGGGATGAGGAACCTGAACACCTTCCATGTTGTACAGCTCTCTTCCTGAAAGCAAGGGAAGTTGTTCCAAAAAATACAAGACTTTTGACTCTGTGGTCAAGCAGGGCATTTCTGTGTGAATTTCTAGCTGTTTATTTTGTCAAGCACCCTTCTAATTTCATTGTTAGTAAGAATTACTTCTGCTTATTTCTTTATAATACTAAAATTCTACTTGATCATTACCTTACCTTATCAGAAACCAATGCAAACAACTAATTTACCAGTTTATGATGTCAGTGATTGTGTGAAGTACAGAATTAGATTATCTTGGGAGAGAAATGATACTTTTGAAATATGAAGTGTGTCCTACATGGCTGAGCATCCTTCCCTGTCTTGTTTGTGCTCCTCTTGGCACCAGCCCCACTGGAAAAGGCTCCCTTCCAAAGTAGAAGTGGAATTTTGGGAGGTGGGAACTGGGCCCAAAGGGATTAGGAGTGCAGGTAGGAGCAGGCAGGGGGCTGGTGGCTGCAGAACTGCCCAGGGTCCCTCTGCCAAGAGTCAGGTGTCAGCTAAGGACTTGTGTTAGCTGAAGGCTCATGAAAAGCCTTATCTTTGCCTGTGTATATTAATTTCACATGTAGAGGGCTGTGATAGTACAAGTCACCTTCTGAAGACAAAGCTTTATTAGTGACCTAAGGCAAAGGGCAGACTTTCATTCACGTGCCACAGCACCCTGCAAACAAATTACAGGAGTAACAGCACCACAGAAGCAGAATATATCTTTAGTGACTGAAAACTTGCCTGTGCACTGGAGGCCACATTAGCAGCATCCTTTACTGAATCCTGTACTGACACATTACTGAAAGCCAAGGAGTCTGCTTCATCTTGGAATTGAAAAAAAAACACACCATCCCCAAAATAACAAGGCAGCAAAATGGTTCTCCGTGTTTTCAGAAGGACTGAACTGGCTCATTTCCAGGAAATGCCCCATTACCTAAAACAATTACAACTGTTGCCACAACTCTGATGAGTTGAGTATGGCTTTTAGTGTCTGCTGGGAAAACTAACTGGCACAGCTGCTGTGTTTAAGGCCACTTCATAGCTGGGTGCTCCTGCAGTGCTTTTTATTCACTGGATTATAGTCTTGAAAGTACTGTACTAGAGTACTTGAGCACATACTAGCTTTGAGTAAGCAAATTGTCCCATTATCTTTCTTTTCCCTACTTCTTGTGGGGCAACTCACCTTCTGAAAGTTCAGTTGTACTAGATTTTATTTTCTATGCCCTGTAGTCGATGAGCATCAATTCACTTTGAGGACTAATATTAGCCATAAAATAGTGCCTCTGATCCATATGGACTATTTTTGGAACTGTATTGAACTACTTCTGCTTAGCCAATGTGGCAGCAGCACTGCTTATATTCCAGATTATATATGCAATTTTCCTAAGGTAAAATATCCCTTTCCAGAAGTTTTCATTAACAGTCTCTATTACCTGCATAATTAGATGGCAGCATTTAACTGTGATTAATTTAGAGTTACAGTGCATTTAGGGATTAAAAAACGCCGCCTTTACCATTCTGTCTCAGGGAAGAAGTACGAAGGGAGAACTGGAGTTGATTTCTCCATGTGGTGAAGACACATGATATCATTCTCGACAGAACCGAGCATCTCCTGAGGGTGGTTTGATAACAACTGTAATTAGGTATTCAATCACACAGAGTAAGATCAGCCAAACTAATGTATGTCTGCTAAGGGAAATAACCCATGGAAAGATTATATGTTTGCTGAACCAAAAGTAAAATGTATAATGAAAGCTCTTAACACTCTGAAGCCTAACCTTTGCCCAAAAAACTGCCTGTTTTCCTGTATAATTATTTATCAGAGTCATTTCTACTGCACCACGCTGTGTGCTGTCATGTCTGAAGGTCTGAATGTAGTCTTTCACTCATGCCCATGGATTTTAGATCAGGCTTTATGAAATTAGGATGCCCTCTGTGCTGGTGGAGCAGACTGTGGACCCTCATGCCTGTGAGGCCTAATTACAATAGAGTTCAGCAGTGATGCTGAGACACTACAAAAAGCCATGCTTGACCTCTTCCACCCCACTGTCTGCTAAAGCTAGCAGCCAGCCCATTTGGAGGAGTGAAATATTGTTTGTAATGAGACACAAAGCAAAATAAAAGTACTGGGCTTTGTTTTCCGCTTCTGTATTTCAGACTGGAAGTGTTTGAAGCAGATTGTGTGGTCCAGGTGGATAAACCCATCTGTCATCCTGTGCATCCTGTTCACCCTGCCATCACAGAAGGAAAAATACAGTATGAAAATTGATCCTCTTTGCACCATGCACTTTGTGACAACTGACCTGGCCTACAGTATGAAGTTTCAAGAGGAAAGATGTAATTAATAATCCTGCCACCAAATCATTCCAGTTTCCTTTCTACACAGTGTAAAAGCAACATTTATGTACGCACATGAACTCTACTTTTATAATAGTTGTTTCAAGAAAGGGGCAAATGGCTGGCTTTTTGCTGTTGGATCACTGGTCTTTAAAATTCTTACCAATACTTGCCAAATTAGGGAATGTTACAGCCCATGTGACCAATGAATCCAGCCTGCCTGGAAAACTGTGGGAACAAGAGGTGAGTGCTGTCTCTTGGGGGAGCACTGTGGGAAACCAGCTTCAGCTGAGGTTGGCTGGTTGCTGGTAATGGTGAGAGAAACACAACTTCATAGCAGGAACTCACGTGCAACCTCACTGCCAGCCCCAGCCATGGTACCTCCTCTTGCCCTGGAAACTACACACCCATGGAAGGAGCCATTGTCCCTCACCAAAGTGACAGAAAGCCAACACAAGAATAAGAAAACTTCCTTGGCTTCAGTCAGCTCATTTATCCAACACATCCCATGACTGCACAAGCACTGGGGCCATTGAAAATGTGGTTTAGGATGAGAGGATGGAGGTGGTGCTGCCAGCTCTTTTGACTGCAGCCTGCGGTTAGAGTCACTTAAGCTGACTGTGAAACTACAGGGTATTTTGATTTCTCTCCACTGCTTGTAGAGGGGAGCAGAGTAAGGATGGCCTTAAAGCACAAAAAGGGCCTTGTTTTTGTGAAGGATTACATTGATCTACCAATGGGCAGATCTAAAAGGTCCATGGACATGAGGTGGAGAGATAGCTGATAATGACAAAAGGCCTACAGACTGAAAAGCTGAAAGTCACACTGCAGAATTAGGCTGTAGAGATCCCACATGATGCCACATAAGCCATTTAAATAATATATTTGCATGTGGTCCTAGTTAGTTTATTCTCAATTTCCCGAGTGCCTGACACCAGCCTCTGCGCCAGTTGCATTGCTCCAATTGAAGCCAGTGTTTCCAAAGGTCTCTGTGCAATGAGGAGCTGTTGTAACCATGGTGAAGGGTACAGGGAGGATGGGGGGAGGCAGGAGCCACATGGTCTTTCCAGCTGATGATGAGACAAGATTTGAGTAAGCTAAAGAGCATAGCTCTATCTCCATGCAGAGCAGCTCTGCATGAATGACCTTCTATTAGTCACGGTCTCTCAAATTTGGTCTGAAAATGTGTGTTTTATTTTCTTTTCCTGTCCAGAGTCAGAAATTTCAGAGGTGACCCCAGTGCACCAAATCCCTGGCAGTTCTGGGTCACAGCACCAGGAAACCCATTTCTGCTTTACCTCAGGCACTGCCACTGCCAAGGAAGGATAAAAACCAGCCACTCTGAACAGGTTCCCCATTGCTCAGGAGTATAATGGATTAAGTAGTGAATGCATTAAATGATCCCTAACTATAATTAGCTCCCTCTGTGCTCTTAACACTACAGCATCATACAAATGGTTTCTAATGACACATGCAGTGTATAGGAACAGGTTAATAGCTATTTAAACAGTTGCTGGTACATGACAGTGTATTTTACAATTGTTGAGAAACTATGGACATTTTTAAAAAGTGCTCTGGGCATTGACTTAGAGAAAAGCTTGGCTAGATGAGAGCAGAGATAGTGCCCTTTCCCTAATGGTAACAGATAGATAATGTTCCAGTTGTCAGACATTACTGCTGTCCCAGTCTTGATTATCCCTATTACCACTCTTTCTCTGCAGTATGATTAGCAAAACAGATAGCCTGCTCCCAAATCATGTCCACAGTACAGGCACTCAAGGAGAGTCAAGACAGTCTTCTGAAAAATATTCTTATACGTGTGGTTCTCAGTAACCATACCAACATACCTAATGTTCAGAAATGAAATCTTGCTCATTTAATACTGGATCATAAGCTCAGCCATGGGTAAGAAATATCAAATGTATCAAGGTGGCAAGGCTGCCAGCCACACTGGGCAGCTGGGGCCTCTTTGAATGGACCAAGTTTTAAGTTCGGGTTGAAGCCTACAGTTTCAAACTTTAAGATGCTATGACTTAAAAAAAAAAAAAATCCCTTTTGATCTTATTCCTTGAGCTAAGAATAATAATGAGATTTTTATTCAAGAACAGTCCTTTGGTTCAAGACACACGGAAAATTTCAGCTGTTGTGAATTATGAAACCCAAAATAAAAAACTGAAAACAATTTTGCAACTTCAGCTACTCCAGTAATGATCAGCCAACACATTGTAGGTATTTTATTCACCAAAAATAAGCAGTAAGTATGCCACAGTTCCTGAAAAGTACATTGTGCCAAAAGAAACATTCATTTCTTACCTGAAATGAAAATTGTACTCCATTAGAAATTTGTTTTTAATGAAGACAGTGTGTCATAACACTTTTCAACTGACCTTGAAATGACAACACGCCTTATTCATTTTGGTGATCAGCTTTCACTTCACAGGAAATGGAGAATAAATTTAATTTTCTCTTTTATAAACACTTGCATGCACACATATGCGCTAATTTAAATGTGATTTGCTGCTATTTGAATGCTACAGGTCTATCTCAGCACTCAGAACTGCTGCCAGCAAAGCCTGATCTGCCCACCAAAGGCAAGATGGCATGAATGACAGGGCAAAAGAGGACTCCTCTATCTGTCCAGGTCTAAGAGCTGATACCGGAGCCAGTAACTGAGATTTTCTACCAGTTTCCTAATTTACGACCACATGGAGTCTTGAGTCAGACAGGGAGTGAATGTATATGGCTGCAAAGCCATACTAAAACCTGCTTCACTGTAAGGAAGACATAAATATATTTCATTTGTAGTGCTCTTTGCTCAAAGCAATATCAGAGGGAGAAGCAGAATTGCAAGTTTTCAGGTAAGCAGTATTTCTCTATTTTCAATTTGGAGGGCTCAAGGTTGCGGCGAAGAACCGATCAGCAGTGCAAGAGAGCTAAACTGGGGGTGAATCAAACATTTTAGTAAATTTTTTCTAACTTTACTTGAAATATACCAGTGAGAGACATAGCTGTAGGTGACAGTGGCATCACTGAGCAGTAGAAAGGAGAAAACATGCACATTCCTAACTTTTTGACTGCAAATCTGGGTTTGTTTAAAACTAACCTCATGGTCTTTACCTAATGCATCTTTGACTGCAAAGCTGCTATACCAGAGCTAACATTCATGTTAAAAAGTATTAGTGCTTGAACTAAATTATAGGCAGATTTCAAAATTCTCCTAAGCAACAGTGATACTCAGCTTTCTGACTGGCTAGATCAAATAATTCCTGTTGTGTCCCAACTTTAGTGGCTGGCTTTGTCAGAGCAGATTGGTCATGTTCCACCATCATTAGGTTAAAGAAGAAAGTCATACAGATAACATACGAAATGCTGTTAACTGAATCACATAAAAAACTATACATAGGCTTTCCAGAATGGAATAAGGTGCAATTCTGTCTTTTTTTTTTTTTTTTTAATGTGTTGATCTCACCTTGAATGTTCAACATAGCACTGGTTTAGTTTAAAGATGCTGTTTCTAGTAAAAAAGAGAGTATCTAGGCTTGACAATACCCTGTCTAGCACTTTATGAAGTCTCTTTAAAATGTTTTCTTACATGGAATTAGTTAGAATCTGGAGGAGGGGTACTCACCTGGGATGCTGAAGACAGTGGCACACTTCTTGCGTCACTTGGGATATCCAGGTCTGAACTAGTCACCTTGGGCTGCCTTTTGTATCAATAGAAAGAAATAGGTATGCCTAAAGAGTAAATAATTTATCTTAGAAACCTCAATTATGGGTAGGTATATTCTTTCCTGGAGGAACTTATATCCCTCCCTTAGGGGCAGCTTAGGATGACTGGCTCCACTTTAAGCATCTAACTTTCTGATACCTGACTTTTGATGAGATGATTTTCATCCTTGATTGCCATTCTTTCAGGTTAAAACACTACCCAGAAAGGTTATGTCTGGAACTTAATGTGGAGACACCCACATTGGCTATGGCAGACAAGAAACCATTCCGTATACATGTCTATCTTGCTCAAATTGGCATGAAATGGGAAGCAAGATCAGTGTTTTCCCTCAATATCTGTGCTTTCCATTTTCCCTCTGCCCTTTGAAGGGTATTTAATAATTTCAATCAGTTTTATGCCATTATGAAGCTTGATTAAAAAAACAAAACTAATCAAACCCAAAACATTTATACTAGTTTTATACTTTGATGGCTCCAAGAGAATAAAATCACATTCAGGGAACAAGCCATGACTGTCGGGTTATGGGAACATCAGGTCCTGAGATCTGTATCTAAACCTAACATCTTTAGCTTTCATGAAACCAGAACAGCTTCACCGGTTCATGAGCATGAAACACTGATTAGCTCAGATTAATGAAGATAATATATGGATATGGGTCTGCTTTTTGAAAGGTTAAGACTAGTTCACAGTTTCAAAAAATCTAACCTAGACTTCCTCTAGCTCTCTAAAGGTGTGCTTCCTACTCCGTAAAGTTTACAGATAAGCAGTAATCATCTTATTCAATGTAGAAGGCTAAATAAAACAAGAGTAAAATTAATAATTATCAAAATTAAATGTAAAGGAGAGGAAGGGGTAAAATTAAACATTTGAATAGGTCAGACTGGGTATGTTAGCAAATCCCCATTTCTTCTCACTACTATGCCTTCTCAAATATACAGCATTTTCTCCAGTGACAAAAGGTTTAGATGAAAGCTTTTGTCCCAACAAATCGACTAAAACTAAACATCTGATTTTTTTAAAGCCTTTAAGAAGATTTCTGCAAGCATGGAATCTGAACACACCAGCAATTTTACTGCTCAGCCAGACCACGCATTGACAAGCTGCAAGGATGAAGATTTTTTACAGGTGAAATTCTATCTCTCTGTCCTTTACAGCCTAATCTTCCTGGTGTGCTTCCCAGGAAACATTGTGACAATTTTTGTTTACATTGTGAAGATGAGGCCCTGGAAAAGCAGCACCATCATTATGTTAAACCTAGCTATCACTGACCTATTGTACGTAGTTACGCTTCCTTTCTTTATACACTACTTTGCTAATGGAAATAACTGGATTTTTGGAAACTTCATGTGCAACTTTATTCATTTTTGTTTCTACTTCAACATGTACAGTGGTATTATCTTCCTTAGCTGCTTCAGCATTTTCCGCTTGTTGGTAGTTGTCCACCCAATTAAGTGCCTTTTTCTTCAGAAGCAGAGATGGGCAGTGGTGACTTGTGTAATGGTTTGGGTGATTTCCCTGGTGGCCCTCAGCCCCTTGGCCATCTTGATTGTCCCAGTTCGTAAGCAGAACAGGACAATCTGCCCAGACCTGGCTAATGCTGAGGACCTGGACAGTAGTCGGCGGTATAACTGGATACTGACCGTGTTTGCCTTCTTCTTGCCTTTGCTGACGGTCACTCTGTGCTATGCGCTCATTGTCTACACCTTGGCTACTGGGCCCCACACACGGGCTTGCTACAAACAAAAGGCTCGCCGACTTGCTGTTGTCCTCTTGGTGGTCTTCTACGTGTGCTTCCTCCCATTCCATGTCTTTCGAGGGATTCATCTGGAGCTCCGAGTACGACCAGTTGGCTGCCACCTGAAGGAAACAATCCTTTTAATGTTTATTCTAACTAAACCTTTAGCAGCATTAAATACTTTTGGAAATTTACTGCTTTATGTAGTGTCAGGAGATAACTTCCAGCAGGCGATCTTCTCGCTCCTCAAGTTCAGGGCAAACAAGAACCTGAAGTAGAAGAGATTGATGCCATAAAAGGGTCCAAACCTGCCCTCAACCAGCCAGGCAGAATCTCCCTGCCATTAGAGTATGCAGGTTAACCCTGCCAGTGCTAAAGGAAAGTTAATCTGTTCTGTTTTGAGTTACAAATTGATCATCAAAGGAGAAAACTTATCATTTAAAATAAAAAAAACTTTAAAATAAAATGCTAAAAAAATAAATTTGAAACTTCTCAGAAATTTTTCTGTGTTTGCTTCTTGAATCCTTGGTAGCTCTTTTGGGGAATAGCCAGTTCCAGAAAAGAGTAGTTGCTCATTAGTGGCAGATACAGACTAGATACTTAGTACTTAAGTGTCTAGTCCAAGCTAGGG
This sequence comes from Sclerurus mexicanus, assembly GCA_013396755.1. Lineage (NCBI taxonomy): Eukaryota > Metazoa > Chordata > Aves > Passeriformes > Furnariidae > Sclerurus > Sclerurus mexicanus. The sequence continues at coordinate 207,965 of VWZF01006522.1, forward strand.
ACTTACCTTTGACTTCCTTCTGGAGAAGTGGAGAGGCAAAGAAGCTCCAGAGATCAACACCTGTCTTAGGCCTGTAAGAGGTTCATCTCACCAGCCTGGAACAAAGGCTGGTTATGTGCATGCACGTAAATTAATCTCCTTGTTTTATAATTTCCTATTCTGGTGGAGAGAAATGAGCAGTTTTAGACTGAGTCACCAAATTATTCTTGATATCTGCATTTGGACAAGATGGATCATGACCTGGAAGTGCCTGTTTCTCTCCACTGACCATGAAAGATAAGTAGATGAGACACACACTCGAATGTTTTTGCCTGCTTTTAAACAGCTGAGGCACAGCTCTAGTACAGACTGGGATGGATCCAGAAGTGGCTAAAAGTGGGGCTTAGACAATAAGATCCCATTCAGTACTTTTTAGTGATCACCTGAAGATAAAAGGTATAAGATCACTCTTATAAGGGTTTTCCACACTACTAATGTGGAAGTCATAGAATCATAGAATAGTTTCTCTTGAAAGGGACCTTTAGAGGTCATCTAGTCCAGTCCCCCTGAAATGGTCAGGGACATCTTCAACTAGACCAGGTTCTCAGAGCCACATCCAGCCTGACCCTGAATGCTTCCAGGGATGGGGCATCTGCCACCTCTCTAGGCAACCTGTGACAGTGTTACACTACCCCTGCTGTAAAAAATTTCTTCTTTATATCTAGTCTGAATCTATCCTCTTTTAATTTTAAACCATTACCTGTTGTCCTATCTCTACAGGCCCTATCAAAGAGTATCTCTCAGTTTTTCCTAAGACCCCTCCTTTAACTACTGAAAAGCTGTGACCAGGCCTCCCTGGACTCTTCTCCATGCTGAACTCTCTGCCCATCTTCATAAGAGAGGTTCTCCAGCCTTCTGATCATCTTCCTGGCCCTCCTCTGGGCTTGTTCCAACAGGTCCACATCTTTCTTATGCTTGGAGCCCCAGAACAGGACACAGCACTCCTGGTGGGGTCTCATGAGAGTGGAGTAGAGGGGGAGGATCACCTCCGTGGACCTGCTGCCATGTTTCTTTTTATGTAGTCCAGGATATGGTGACCATACATTGCTGGCTTGTTTTTCATTCACCAGTACCGCCAAGTTCACCTTCACAATCCATAGCCAATATAAAGTAATTTTTGCCCATTTCGTTATTCAGTGAAGTTCTGCTTTGTCACACCAAGTAAGGAACAGCTTTAGGTAATAACATATCTGAGAGGCAATATAGGCTGCTTCATGGGAAAAAAAATAGACTTGCAGGAAAGTCTGAGTCCAATACTTGAAGATATATCTAGAGAAGTCCCAGGACCAGCTGAGGTATCCCAGCTAACAGCAATACAAAGCTATTAGCAACATAATATTCAGAGCCCAAAAATATGAACACAGAGTGAATCCTCCAATATATTTTTATAACAGCCTTATTTCATGTTTCATTACTTTTGCTCTCTGCTCCAAAATGTCCATTAATCAATGGCAACACATGCTGACACAGGGCTCTCATGTGACCCTTCTCCTTATCCAATCTCCCTGTGCATGACCCAGTCTTCAAGTGACCACCAGACCAAGAGCACTAGACCACCATTAACATTAGGCACATGACTGGGTGACTGGCAGACAGCCTGTGACTCCTCTGTGGCATGGGGAGCCATTCTCTGCCTATCTCATGGCTGACTTGGGAAGATGAAGTGGAAACAGAAAGCAACAGGCTTGTTGAGCTAATGAGAGGAGATAAGAAACAATTCTCCACACAGGAAGTAGCAAGATGGGGAAAGTAAGAAGAGCATGTTTCTGGTATAGGGTAGAAGATGGCCTGTAAAGGAAAAGTTCTGTCAGAAAACAGAAGAGGAAGGCATTTTGCTCCTGAAATAGCCCACTGGATTTTAATCCATCCCTAGGCATTCATCAAGGTAACTTTTAAAACTTCTGCACAGTGCAGCATGATCTCCCCTGTGACCACTATCCAGCCCTAAATTGTGGATGAGGTCTTAAGATTTAAAAGGAATTTAACCTAATGCTGGCCTGGAGAGATGTTGCATGATGCAAACCTCCAACAGATGTAAAGAAAATGCCTCACACAACACATGCTGCATTATTTTTGCCAGTCTTCAAGGGGCAGTTCCTCCTTCTCCACTGCACTTAGAGTGCTGCTCTCAAGCACTTGCTCCTGAGACAGCAGGGACAGCTGATTCCACCATGAGAAGGCAACACTGAACATGGCTTGTTAGCTGTTTTTTTCAGTTTAGGTTTAGTTTGCTATCAACAAACCACCAAGGGTTTTTTAAAGCAAAATCATGCTTATACATTATCTTTTAAGCCTCTACTGCAAGTCAACACAAAAGTTTTATTAACTCCAACTGAGTCCTGCATTACAGTGTTGAGTTTAGTATGTTTGCCTTCAGGAGAAAGGAACAAATGATGTTGAAGGAGTAAAGGACAGGCCTGTGTACTCCATCTGCTATGGGTAGTGCACCAATCCTTGAACAAGTATCACACTGTGATCATTACTGCTTATGTTTGCAATGTTCTCACAAGACCAGAGCATTGACACATCACCATACAAACCACAGAGACATAAAGCAAAAATACACATTTTACTGTTCTCCATACCTCTAACCCCAGCACCCATCTACATAGATACACAGGAGGAAAATATGTACCAGAAGAGGACAAGGAGGACTTTTTCTTGACAAATACAGAACTACCCTGGTGTCTGATTCCCAGAAATAATTAAAACAAAAGTGTCTGTTTATAGAATAATTTCTTCCACAAGGCAACTAACAGCCATCTCTCTTGCCAAGCAAACAGGAACTCTACCTTGAGTCACTGTTTGTACCATCTTACATGTCTTCTACTCTTATCTTCAGACTGATTTTCGGGGTCTTTGCAGCAGTGTGAGAGCAAGGGCTCTGGTTTGTTTGAGGCCATCTCTGGAAGTGTGGAAAGTAACACTTTAACCCCTTGGGCAGATCCACCACCTTCATTGCTCCAAAGAGCTCAGCTATCAGAAACCTGGACTAGAGGGAGAAGGTGCAGGTTCAAGAAAATGTCAGAGAGCAAAACGTTGTTCTCCACCTGCCTATCCCAAGTCACCCTCCAATGGCCAAGAAAAAAGGAGCAAGAATCACAGAATGGTTTGGGCTTGAAGGGGTTATCTTAAAGATCATCTACTTCCAACTCTCTGCCATAGGCACCTTCCACTAGACCAGGTTGCTTAAAGCCCCATCCACCCTGGCACTGAACACTTCCAGGGATGGGGTCTCCACAACTTTGCAAAACTGTTTACACAAAAATGGGAGGAATTCTTTCAAGAAGAAACCCAAGTGGTGCCACCAGCATGATGATGGCAGACTGTCAGGCATAACCTGATAGGAACATGGGACTTCAGGACCTTACAACTGTGCCAGTGGAACAAGGCTAGTTTTGCCAGTTGTGCAAACATAATTTGATCCCTACCTCTAAGGAGACAGAAATACCAATTTTAAGAATGCTTAAAGAGCTCAGCAGATAGTCCATGCCTACCTAATCAAATATCCTGTACTTCCTACAGGCCTGTATGTGCATCATGTCTGAGAGTGCATAACAAACAATGAAATGGGGAGGGGAGGAAAACACGTTTCAACTTTGATGAGACTCTCACCTTCTCTGAATGAGTATGACACACACACACCCCCTTTCCTTTTGCTTCTTTAATATTTTAATTTTTCTCCCGCAGTCCATACTCTGGGATACCTCTACAGACACCACAAGCGGCAGGAAATATGGGTCCACCTGCCCAGCACACCTGTGGGGAGGGAAGGCACTGTGCACAAAAACTTTGTAGAGCAACCTACAAAACCAAGTTAGCTGGTTACATTTGGTTTAGAAGTGTAACCACACAGGGATGGGCATTCAAAGTGCTCTGTGGTCTTGCACCAGTGGTGGAGGACAAAGAAGCTTATGGCAATTTATCAGCTGTGTCTATTCCCAAGGAGTAACCTGAACCTCAATTAAACACATCATTATTTGAGCACTGTATTGGAAAACTATGACTGCCAGTAACCTTTCTTCTTCTGTATGTACAAATCCAATGCAAATAGCCATCTAGAATATCCCCACAGATCCATCAGCAGATTTCCACTTTATAAAACCACCTACCCAAACATTAACCTCAGTGGCTGCTCATGGGTTTGCATATGCAAACCCTGAGGGACGGAGACATGGATGACTTAACTTGCAAGAAAATACATGCACTAGGTTGAGAGCATTAGCCACAGGTGGTAGCACAGGCATTCAGCCATCAGCCACAAATTAGGTTGACATTTTGAATCTATTCTCTAAAGTCTTCCCATACCCCTATGATATGTTGGGCCAGGATGACAGCGATGGTGACAATACCAAAATAAAGTATTGGAATAGTTTGGGTTGGAAGGGACCTTTAAAGGCTACCTAGTCCTAACCCCCTGCCATGAGCAGGGACACTTTCCACTAGACCAGGGAGCTCAATGCCCCATCCAACCTGACTTTGAACACTTCCAGGGATGGGGCATCTCCCACCTGTCTGGGCAACCTGTGACAATATTTTACCACCTTCATTGTAAAAAACTTCTTTGTTATATCTAATCTAAATCAACCCCCTTTTAGTTTAAGGCCATTACACCTTGTCCTATTCCAACAGGCCTTGCTAAAAAGTTTTCCCCATCTTTCTTACAGGCCCCCTGTAGAAACCAGAGGGCTGCCAAAAGGTCTTCCCAGAGCCTTCTCTTCTGCAGGCTAAACAGCCCCAACTCTCTCAGCCTTTCCTCACAGGAAAGGTGTTTTAGCCCTCTGGTCATCTTTGTAGCACACTTCGGGACTCACTCCAACTTTCTTATGTAGAGGTCTCAGAGCTGGACACAATACTCCAGGTGGGGTCTCACAAGGGCAGAGCAGAGGGGGAGAATTGCCTCCCTCAACCTGCTGGCCATGATTCTTTTGATGCAGCCTCGGACATGGTTGGCTTTCAGGACTGCAGGCACACGTTGCTGGCTCATGTCCAGCTTCTCAACCACCAGTACCCTCAAGTCCTTCTCAACAGGGCTGTTCTCAATCCCCAGCCTGTATTGATACAGGGGGTTGCCCTGGCCCAGATGCAGCACCTTGCACTTGGGCTTGTTGAACCTTATGAGGTACCCACAGGCCCACTTCTTGAGATCGTAAATAAATCATAGTTTCATATAGTATAAGAAAATAAGACTGTCAGAGATTTCTGGATTTTATATAATTCTACCAATGGAGTTACCGTGGACAATCATCCCAGTTTGCAGCATTTATTCTCATTGCTGCATACCACAACCACAACAGAATGTATAGTTCCTACTACTCTTGAGAAGTGATCTGAGCAGGCTTAAGAGCCATTTTGCTCACTATGTTGATCACTCGGGCAATTTCTCTGCAGAGATACAGAAACACAGGAGCAACAGAAAAGGCTAAGCATTTGTATCATTGTGCTTCTCCTCCACTGCCCACAGTGGGTCTGAACTGAGTAAATCAGTGCTGATCTGGCTCATCCTCAAGACAGCAGGGCTGACAATCAATGCAAACACAGAGAAACTAAATTTCTGCAAGAGTCACCAGTGCAAAATTTTCAGGATGGCTCTGGCACCTTGGCTCGAGAACGGGATGGGGGTTCAGAGATGTCCCTGTACCTTGCTTTTCATGTGTCCTTGATCCAACGTTAAAGGTGACATCACTCCTTCTCTGCCTGGCTATAATGCATGTTGGAGATGAGGGCCTGGACTTTAGGCACAGAGATTCTGGTGTTTTGGGAGAGCATTGTGGAAGGTGGACATGCAGAGCCGACAAGGGTGGCATGTAGGGATGTGCCAGAACTCACCACTCCTTGAGGGTTCCTGGCTGAGAGTGATTGTCCCTTTTGGAAGAGATGTAGAGGTTTGAGATATTCCTTTTACAGGTCCTTCCTTTTATGTGTGATGAAGAAACATTTTCTTTCTCACTCCTACCTCAAAAATAAGTCCAAGAACAGCAAAATCTTTTTCTTACATGAATTGAAGTGTGCATGTGGAAAACCAGGGCAGATTCATGCCATGAGGGGTCTTCTCTGGGAGGGGATGATATTGCTGTGCACCTCAGCCAAGGTCAGGGACATCCTGATGTCCTGCTTTCAGCACTATAGGGGGGACGATCTGGCTGTGAGCCCAGTATAGATCTGGGTTGGTGCTCTTGATTCACCAGTAAATTAATGCCAGACAAACACAAATACTTGCTCTGGTCTTGGAGCCGACTGACCATCCTATCTAACCAGATCTTTGCATCTGCCCCTAATGATTTCCCCTGCTACATTTTATCCTCTTAGATGTCCTAGTATTTGCACAACAGGACCTGAATCTCAAATGGACCCTCCTGGCATGATGAAAATTCAATCAAGGTCTTCAGCCATAAAAATGTAAATGTAAAAATGTAGCTACTTATCATTTGTGCTTATAAAGACACATAAACACACATATGCAGATACACGTGCATGGAGGAGCAGTGCCTAATGCAAAAATATAGCTGTTTTGAAATAGCAGCACTATGTTGTGCTCAGGCCTCTTCCTCTGAATATGAATATACATTTTACTTGTTCCTTTTCTCACCTGTAGAATAAAAGTGGTGTGACACTGGGGACAGAAGTCAGCTAAACATAAATTCCTCTTTGGGACAAAAAGCAATTGCTACCAAAAGTAGTTGCAGCAATGCACAAAATCTTCTGAAGCAGTTTTCAGAAGTTTTATATTTCTCAGGCATAATTTTCATAATTTTCTGCTATATACAAATTACTACCGATTTGAAGACCAGTCTTTAAGTGTGATTTCTACTTATATTTAATATCAATAGCACCTGACTATTTAGCTCTTTTTTTTGTGCTAGGGAAAGAAGCTGTATTTTCCTGTGTGATAAATGGTAATGTTCAGTACTAAAATGGATTTGGATGTATATTCAAAGATAAGTTATTCAAGTCTGGGGGATTTGCTTGTGTAAATTTTGATGTAAATTTTGCTGTTCAGATATTGCTCTTTCAAGAGGGTTGTGTGGCTCATTCCCATACTGCAAAATTGAGTGCATCTCACCATCCTTATTCACATACTTAGAATATAAAGAACATTCTCATCTGACCTGTTTTAAATATATATCTTACGTTACACTTAGCTGCATTGCCCTCTTAAGGTGACTATTTTTGCCTCATGTACTATAAAGGAATTGCTTCTTTCTTCTCTGGGGAAAAGAAAAAAAGGTGTCTCTCCATTAACTCTTTTTGTTTTATTTTAAATTTTCTCTTTTTTTCTTAGCAGTTATTCGGAGATAGCTGTCTAGGGTGTTTTCATAGTCAGCAGACAGAAATGGGAGCTTGAAGAGTTCAATTATCCCCTACAAGGTTGGTCAGAAGAACTGTGCCTTAGATGTGCCTTCACAGGGAGTCAATGGTGTCCACACTTCTGATTTTGGCACAATGAACATGCTCCACTGTGTTTCATCTGCAGATTGATTGTTACTTCTATACAAAAAATTTGGCAAAAGGAAGAGGTGTGGATTCTGATATTATGACTCTTTTTAAAAGTATATCTGCAGGGCACTACAATGAATTTTTACAATGCCTTCTAGATCAGCATCTTCAGGTAACCTAGTTTAAGAAGTCTGGATTACATTCATGTGTCTTGCTAAGTGAGAGGCTACAGTTATGCAAAAATGAAGAATATAGAACATCCTATATGTATCCTCTTTATGTATTCTACGTATTGAGAGAATATATAATGGAACACATGTAACTGTGAAGAAATAAAAATAAATGTAAAAACTTTTAAGGACAAGACAGCTCAAATATGTGGTACATGACACTTGCGGTGCCCCTCATCTCCAGTCCTCAGGGAGCATCCCATGACACCCCTGCACGTATCCACAGGGAAACACACCATCTTTAAAGGGTTGTTTAATTTGTGTAAACCAGGTGCTGATGGGACCCCACTGCATGGGGGAGTAAGGTCAGGCCAAGGGAGGGGACTGTCCTGGGATTTATCTTTGGACTCCAGAGAAGAGAAAGAACAAAATTGCAAAGGATGACTGGAGCCCTTCCTAGAGCTAAAAAGAAAGAGCCTGCTGAGTTACAAGGTGGGAAGGGGAAAGCAAAAAAAGTAAAAAGAGCTTCCAGAATTCAAAAAAGGTATAAAAAGATACAAAAAGTAAAATAAACAGTCAGGAGGACATCAAAAGGAAAGACAAGAAAGACTCCTGTGTATCAACATAGGTGCAGATACACACGCACAAACACACATATGGAGTTAAGAGACGGAGAAACTGTTCAGACAGATTGCCTTTGCCCAAGTCCTGTTTGCACACATTTGAAGGGTCACTGCTCTCTACCTCTCCAAACTTTCTGAATCCACTGGAGAACTTTTCTGAATGGCCCTTAAAATAACTTGTCAAAGAAGGACTTCTCATTAGACACCTTTAATTTGCCATAGCTCTGAGATGGAACACACTGTGACTGACACCCTAAATGTGTTATTAAAAAAATATTAAGGAAATTCAGAAGTACAATTTATGGGAGATTCCTCCCTGTAATGTAACCAAACTATTAAATTTCTTCATGAAAGTTCTGAAGCACATAATCTTCAGCAGTAAAATTGAGGAACTGCCAAGTGCTGGAGAAATATAGGAGACAGGAAGATTAAGGTGAGTGGCAGCCCACAGGATGACAGCTGCTGGAGAGATATCTTCACCACCTGTGGAACCTGCTCCTGAGCTGACAAGCATTAATACTCATTCCTAATATTCAGTAATCTCTAAGCTACATGTGTAGTTAAAAACTGACACAGCTGAAAATTTGTCTCAGTTGCACCCAAGCAATGCCCACATCAAAGGATATGACACAAAAATACCCTCCATTTACACACGGATAATGCAACATAATAGTTTAAACAAACATTGCAAGATTAACAGGGAGGAGGGAGCTATAGAGGGATGTATGTGACTTATTCCTCATGTCACCAAGCTTTCACTCTGTCTTGTTGATCCAGCTGTTTTTACACTGTCTGTTCAATATTACCTTTGTCCTTTAAAATTTACAGAGACATACCTACCAACCACTGCAGCAAATTAGGAGGAGATTAGAGAGCCCCTTATCTACTCACAGGATCCTTTTTCAAATAAGCTGCCTTAGCTTTTCATAATCTAAGTTTATTCAGACACCCAAAAAGGCTCATAAATAAAGGTCATTCTGATCATTTTTCCTATCATGTTTACAGTGTTTTTTCCTTAAGAGAATTGTGCTTTTCTTCCACCCTGGGCACTCTTGTGAAATCACAAGCTGGGCATGTTGTGGGATTCCCTGTACCACACAAGGAAATTCGTCTGCTCAGGATGGGACCTAATATGTGCCTACAGCTCAGAGAGCGGAAAATCAGTGGCCAAAACATTACATCTCTCTATCAGCAAGAGAAGAAAGGCAGGTACACTTGAAAGTTGAGGGAGGAAGGACCCTCTCCACAACTATGCCCCATGGTCTGAGCTCATCCTCTTTGTGGTGCCTCCAGTTACTAGAAGGAGACAGGCATGCTCAAAGGGACTTGTTTCCTCCTAAGCCAACTGGCATGAAGCACTCATGGAGTCTCTTATCCAGGCAACTGGATGTCCACTGTTTACACATCTGTGCATGGACAACACCAGGGAATCATAGAATGATTGGGTTGGAAGGGACCTTCAAATATCATCACCTTTCACTAGACCAGATTGCTCAAAGCCCCATACAACCTGGCTTTGAATACTTCTGGGCACCCACAGCTTCTTTAGGTAACCTGTTCCAGTGTATTTTACATACAGGTGACTATATCACCCTCAAAACGTATTGAAAAGCTCAGACCTTGATCTCACTTTAGTGAGGCCAAGGGCATTTCAGCCTGAGTATCTCTTGCGAACAGCCATAGCTCACAGACAGTCCATGCAGGGGGACAGAGTCTGCAGTGTCATCCTGTCGTTCCTAGGTGCTGTGACAGCCACCAGTCAGCTCCCTATCAGATTCTTAATCTCTTCTTTTCCCCCAAAATGCATGCACTGGGAACCTTATGTTCTTCCCTGGAGCCTCTTAGTTTCAGGTTTACCTTCATTATTTTCTTGCATACCCATGTGATGCCTTCTATTTTTATTTTAAGATGAAGATTTACTTATTAGTCAGTTTTCATTTCTGAGGCACTAGTCATTTGTCTCAAAGTACGTATGTCTATAAATATTACCATGTGTTTTTCACCCCCACTTGTCTGGTAGGGGGCTTTCTGACACAGACTAATGACACTGGAGCTGGCTAGGGCCACCAGTGCCAGCTCTTGCCTCACCAGTGAGACAACATATTTGAGTATAACTACTGACTCTATGGCAAGGTCAATGAAGGTTTAGAAGAATGAGAGCAGTGATGAATACCAATACAGGATAGCTCCCAGCTAGTGCCCGCATCTTCATTCATCCCTTTAAATAGCTTCACCAGGACATGTTTCTTGCACATGCTTTGCAATCACAGCAGCACTGGTAGAAGATGTGCTTCTGAGATGTGTGGAAAGTACCACGCCGAAAGCATCCCTTGGAGCAAGAGAATTTATTTACCTTATTTTAGGCAGATAAATGTTTTGTTAAATCTGGCTGCTGCTGTCATAGGATAATTAATGTATATATCTTCTAGCCATGACTTATCTGAATAAGTACCTGTGTCTGCCCCCAAAATTGCACGTCAGTTACATAGATTTGTCACCAAGAGATAAATGAACCCTATCTTCAAATTTGTGATTCACGTGCTACCTCAGAAAACCAAATGCTAAGTTTAATTAGTTTCTGAACTAATTACTTAATTTCATTAGAAAAAAAATCCTTTAAAGCATTCCTAGCAAGCATCTGGGAGACTACTACTTGTCTGAAAGGTACTAATAAGCCACAAGCAGAAGATAAAGTCAACAGCAGATCCAGTGCTTGGGCATGCAGCCTCCCTCCAGCACAACACTGGAGTGCCATGACCAGTGATGTTTCTCAGATTGATAAATTTGATATACACTATTAAATAATGACTAAATAGTGGACACAGTACATTTATTCAATGCTTTTCCTTATTAACCCCAACAGGACCTAAGAGAGGTCAGGACTTAGTGAGCCTGAACATTTAAGTAGTCCAAAGGAAAAAGTACACCAGAATCTAGTCTGCATACTGAAACCAGGAATGAGTATCTAAGTATACTGGAAAAGGTAATATTTATCTGTGGGTTTTTTAATTGATTGCAATTTAAATTAGCAAAGGCATACAGAACTTTCGGAAAACTCTGGAAAAGAGTCTGGTGCAATGAACACCTGAAGAAAAGTACAAAGATTAGTGTCTACAGAGCCGTTGTACTGTCTACTCTTCTATATGGTCTGAATCATGGGTCATCCAGCACCACCACCTGCGACTCCTCCAACGCTTCCATCAGCGCTGCTTCTGTACAATCCTAAACATCCTCTGGTTTGATTACAGGACAAATGTGTCTGTCCTTGAACAGGCAGAGATCACCAGTACCGAGGCCATGCTGCTGAAAACGTAGCTGTGCTGGCCAGGGCACGTCTCCAGGATGGAGGATCACTGCCTCCCTAAGATTGTGCTCCACGGTGAACTCGCCACTGGCTGCCACAAGAGAGGAGCCCCAAAGAGGAGATACAAGGATTCCCTGAAACAACACCTCAGCCTTGGCCGTATTGACCACCATCAATGGTCCACTCTGGCCTCCAGTCGGGAGAAATGGAGACACACCATCCATAATGCTGCTGCTTCCTTTGAGAACACACACAGAATCAGTCTTGAGGAAAAAAGACAATGCAGGAAGAACTGTGCCTCACCAATACGCCAATGGAGACTTTCCACTGTGCCTTTTGCAATCAGACTTGCCTATCTCACACTGGCCTTTTTAGCCACCAGTGTGCTTGCAGCAAGCGTAGGTAAAGCCCTTCCCAAATCTTTGTTCATGAAGCCTAGCCATGTTGAATTTCAATTAGAATTTCAATGCTCTGCAAACTCGTTAAATAGAGATCACTGCAGGCTCTTTTTGAAGTGCTGGACACCTCTGATGAGAGTTACAGATTTTCTCCCTTCTGACCTGACCTTTGGACTGAAATACGAACTGTATCTCTCTCTGTAGTGGCTTGAGGGCAATCCTCCAAACAGCTTCAAAGTCACCTGACTCCTGAAGCTGGGGCTGAGAAGCAACCAGTAAACCTCTGGTTCCCAGGTTCCCCTGCTAAGCCTAGAGGGAGTATCTTGCACTCAGGTCTGTGTAGAAGTGATGGATGATGTCTATGCCTGACAGCTTCAGGGAGAGCCCCTACACCAGTGGCTTGCAGAAAAGCAGAAATTATCCTTGACCAATACTGTGAAATAAACTGGCCATAAGACACAAACGCCAACTATTCAATACTTAAAGTAAGCTGCCATGTATAGACCTAATTCAAACTAGCTCCTGTTGGGCTTGCACAAACTTTGCCAGCAGAGATGCACAAAGCCTCAGAGCAAGACTGGGAGCATAATAGTTCTCAGCAGTGTATTTCTTGCAGTCTGTAGCATATGTGAGCAGACAAGAGTCAGTGAATTTGGGTATCCACTGTGAAAGCCTGGTCTCACTCCTATCTGGTTTTACTAGGAGCACTTTTTGTTAGGTAATAAATGGTGTTCTAATTAAAGACTGTGGACCCAGTCCTGAGGTGTACCCTGTGCACTCCCAGCACTCTTGAGGGCTGCAAAGTTTGGCTGTGCAGTCCAGGTAGGTGCTTGATTGCTGCACAATGCATAGGCATACACCTGCACATTTATATCAAAACCTATTATTTAAATTGGAAAAAGTCAAAGTCTTGAAAGATCCCTTTCAAGAGCAAGCAGTACAACAAAGTAAAGCAGAGGAAAAGAAACAGAACCAACTTGTGTCACACTGTGTGTAAGGAGCCCTGGCCCTGTACAGTGCAAGAACTGGGGCATTTTTATCCTCTGGGATATTCAGTTACAGATTGGACTCTACCTGTTGTGAATAGCCTTTACTGCTCAGCTCTTTGGACCTGTGGAAATTATATAGTTGGTGACTAACCCAGAGCCACTGGACTTCAGCTGAAGGTACAGTCCTTGTCTGAAAGATGGGGCATATCATCAAGAAGTTACCGCCATAACTAGGACACAAACAACAAAATATCCCTGGCTCCAACTCCTTCTGCCAGGTTGCTCCTCACTGTCATTTCCATCAGCTCCTTGTGGCCTTTCCTCTCATGTCACAGATATTTTGAACATTTATTTTGCCCAGATACTGGAGAATTGGAGCATAACAACATGAGAAGCAACACCACTATCTTTCTGCTCAGTAATTCAGTTCCTTGGATCATCAGGATAAATTACGCAGCCTTGAAGAGTGTTCATCCACTTGAGAATTGGATTGCAGTCTCATAAAACACCACAGTGCTCCTATTATCACCCAAGTAAAGTTGCCGTAATTTTAGAACAAACAGGTGGAAGTAGTCAGCCACCAAGTATCCAGACGTGAAGTGAAGGATAATAAACTGACATACAGGTCTTAAGAAATTCCTCACAAGGAGGCAGATTTAATGCCCTGAGAACTAGGCTTTTATGCTCACAAAAACATACACTCATCTTTTATATCACTGTCTTATCTAAGGCATTGAGAGCTTAAAGACAGGATCCAGGTGCAACATTTTCTGAATAGCTGATGATGACAAAGCAGCCACTACATTATCTTCCCTCACAAGAGGAAACTCAACAAGTTTCTCAACATTTATAAGCTAGAAAAGGAGCTGGTTTTGTTGCAGCTACCCAAGATTGTACCTGGCTCAATACAAAATCCTGAATGATTAAAAACCTCTCACTGCAGGTTTCTGTAGCTTGTGGTTGAAAAATGAGCTGGTGAAAGATAAGTTCTTCCACAGTGTCAGCTGGACCCTGTTCTGATTCCACAGCTGAGCCCCTAAGCAAATCAGTTTAACTTCTTCCTGTATCTATAAAAGGGGACAGGCTCACTTTTTGCAAAAATCTTTGCACAAGTCCCTATAGACAGTGGTTTGTAAGTGTGATGTGCTGTCACTATTTTTTGTCCTCCAGGTATGGGGATGGAATTGTTCAGCTCAAAGTCACCACAGAGGACAACACATTTGCAAACTCAGGATGGACAACCCATTTAAAGGGGCTTTTAACCAAAGATGAGGCCCTTCTCTTTTCTGGAAGTGGTCATACAGCTATTTCACAAGGATCATCAGGAAAGACCTACCTTCAGGACTAGGTCACCGTGGTAAAATAGCATCATTTAAGACTTAGTCATCACTGTTCACAAGCTCTTACCTTCAATATCTAAGAACTTGGGAAGGGGCAGGCTTCCCTCACAAGGACCACTTTGGTCAGTATACAAGCACAAAGAGGGCACACCTCCACTCCTGCCTCCCCTCTGCCCTCTCCCCACTCCCAGTCCTTTGCTCCTGCTGCTTGCCTTGTGCCAGTGAGTGACAGATTCTCTGTGAGTCACTTTTTCTCACATAACTGCAGAAAGCTACCTCAGAAAAAACTTCAACCTATGTAGTTTCCTGCTATTGGAGTCAATTGAAGCAGTTCACTCAGGAGTTTGAATAAAAGCCATGGTGGTAGGGAATAGAGGGAGAGCAGCAGGCACACAGGGGAGCAGGGAAGGGGCTAAAGTTTCCCCCATCATCTTCAAAAAGCAATGGAGAGCCATGAAATTGGCCCATCTGCCTGCAGAGAAGGGTGCAAGTCAGCAAATACAAATTCCCAAGCAAAGAATAAGCTTTCTGCTGTAAACAAGAAGTCAGTGTCACTCATGCAAGCAACATCATAGGGATCAGTACCAGCTAGAGGTGTCCACTGTGGGTGCTCACACTTCAGATGGGTGTTAAACACAGGTTTCAAAAGACAGTTAGAGGAGCAAATTACTGAGAAACCCCTGATGTTCAACCTGTTTGGCTTAACAAAGAAGGAGCTATGTTGGGTTAATCTGATGTTAGGTGTATCTTCATGATGAAATCAGTGCTAATAGTAAATTCTTTAATCCAGTGAACAAATGCATAGCAAGCACAGCCTCTGGGCAGGGAACTACATTAATTGAAATTCAAAATGAGGTGCGCAGACACGGTCAATTCCCCAGTACTCAAGGTGTTTAAATCAAGGCTGGATGCCTTTTTAAAGGCCACGTCATAGCTTAACAAGAAGTTATAGGCTTGATGCAGCCATCTCTTGATGCAGTTTTATGATGTGTAATACACAGCCCTTTCTTTGCCTTTAAAATTTTCAAAGGACCAAAATCAACAATAAAAGATGGGTCCTATTGTTGCACTGATGTGTCCCCTGCAGTGCACTGGGCTCCTACAAACCAAGCTGCACTTGCTCCAGCGTGCACCCAACTCTGCTCCTAGCGAAGTGAGGGAATTACTTACAAAAGTATGCAACATGTTGGTAAATTTAAGGAGCTGCCTGGACAGCTGTGCATGTTGGTGCCACTGCTGAGATGGGAAACGCAAGCACATCTGGGGCCAAACCTGTCTCCCCCAGTCTCAGCAGGCATCTCATGCCCCTGTAGCAGCGCCCTGCTCCTCCACCTTCCTGACATTCTCACCTCTTGTTGGTTTTGCTGCCCTCATTTCAGGCTTTTTTGGTTTTCAGCTATGGAAGAAATCCCTGCTCTGAGTCTGAACTGCTGAGGTTTGCCCTTAGAGGCACACACCACCAGTCCATACACAGCATGAACCTGGGACTCTGTGTGTATGTGAGACATGGGGGTTGGAAAACATCAAATATGGAAAAGGCCAGTGCTGCCAAAGCATGAACAGTAGGAGATGGAAACCATGCCACAGAACTCACAAGATGCACACCATGCACATCACCATCAGGAACAAGCCTCTCTCTTTCCCAGCAAATACAAACACCTCCCGTACTCCAGCCAGGATGGTGACTGTCCTTCAGTGCTTTGCAGTTCTCTCAAGTCTCTCCAGTTTGCATATGTGAGATTTGATTCTACTTTCAGTGTTAAGGCAGTATTTGAGGTGTTGGAGCAAGCAAAGATGATTGGCAGGTTGAGATGTGCTCTAACATGTAAGTGATGTACTTGTGCAAGTAACTGGCCAGCAGTCTCTGACTGCCAAAGGCGACATGGTACATATGCAGCAGCCTTGGAAGGCAGGTGTGAGACCCTAATAGTAAGCGCCATTCCACACATGCTTTCTTCACCCTGCAGAAAAGGGGGGGACAGCAGAAGGCACTCCCCAGTCTAGAGGCCACCCTGCCCTCCACATACATCCCAACAAAGCCCAAGTGGTACAGTTTTTTCCCACGGCTCTAGTCATGTTTGTCTTATTTATTCCCATCCTGTTTTAGTACCTGAAGTGCTCTGCTTACCCTTGCTGCTTTTAACAGGGCCATTAGAAGCTCCAGCAGCAAGATGCTTTTTCTAAGTCATGTTTGCTTCTGTTGCTTAACAGAGGAGGCTGTGGAAACAGTGTGGGATATTATGACATCCAGTGATCACTCAGATAAATCACTATTTCTTTCCAAGATCCCTCTCCCCAAATTAAGGCTCCAAAAAGGTGCAGGGGTGAACACATCTTCCTTCATGCTGGAGCAAGGTGAGTGCACAGTCAGCTTCCAGTGATAATGCCATACTCCAAGCAAGTAAACCTCATACTAAAACATGTTTGTTCGTAAGCATATTTAGCCAGCAAGGCAGTAACTTGTCAAGGCAAACAGCTACCTGTGAGTCATAGCTCAGGAGACAAAGGTGCTATCTGAGAGCACCAGCAAAAGTAGACTGATGTGCTCTGTGAATACATGGATTTGGAAGGTTTCCCTCTTTTTTTCTCTTTGTCCAGCTCCAGCAGGAGGGGACAGACAAAAGTAGCAGGATACTAACAGGACTTAGGAGCATCAGCAAGCAGGACTCAGTGCAACTGCTTGCTGGAGCAACTGGAGTGACTGGCCTCTTTGATTTCCATGGCTAATTCTGGGGAAGGAATCAGTGCTTTACTGAGCATAAAAGCAAGAAGAGCAATTAAAAAGCAAACTTAGGAACAATGATATCAGGATCAGGTTATATTTAGTTTTCCCCAAGGAGAAATAGTGATATAACCAGAATTATTACTCACTGTTTTGCAGAGGAACTGTTCCTTCAGAGCCTGTGAGGTGGTGGTTGCTTTCCCAAGTGCTGAATTCACTCCACTCCCACTCATGTCAGCAGCTTGGCTCACAGATGATTTAAGTCTTTTAACCCAAATTATGTGTTTCTCCCCTCATGAGTGTTCTTGCCAGGGAACCTTCCTGAAAAGCACAGCAAGAACTATATTGCTCAGGTTTACAACATATTGAGAAAACTTGAAGTAGGAGCAACACGGCAGCTGCTTCCCATCAAACATTGCAGTAAGGACCTGCCTGCTGAGAAGACCTGACTTTCTCAGCATCTTGGGGATAATGGGGACTTCAAAAGCCTCTTTCTGGGACCAAAATAATAATCCTTCAGTCATTAGTCTCAGTGTACAGTCTTTGTGTGTGTTTCATTAAAAGAAGATACTGAAGAACAATGTCATTTTACAAAGAACTACAAAAATATCAAAAAGATAAAGCTTTCATTTAAACAGAAATCCTTAATTTTAGCACAAATCTACTATTCCTCTAAATTAGCAGGACAGTGCTACAAAGTTTCACTTCTGTATGATCATACATAATGTGTCTATATTGCACACCACTGAGCCAAAACTCTTGCTTTTCTTTAATCTCACTGCTGTCTGGAATTAACCCTCCATTTTCAGGCTGTGCCAACCCTCAGCACATGGCTTGAAATCTTCATGTTCTTTGAATTCAGAGGATGCTTGACAAGAAAAACCTGCCTTCCATCCATGCATCAAAAGCAATGGATGATATGGAGCATTGGCAAAACTTAGGTAGAGAGGTTTGTGTGACTGTTGGGAATGTAACCCAATGTTGGAGCTAGCATACCTTGCACACAGACCTGGAGGGAAAGATGTGATGACCTGGGCATCTCTGCTTTCAGTGGAGGAAGGATTGGGCTGCCACAAAGATATCCAGATGTTGATCCAGTTCAAGTAAAGGAAGTACTAGGCACCCCTCTCCTCTTATGATATGGCTAGCCTATGCATTTTTAAGCAGAGGCACCTATTACAGCAGAGCCACTTTCTTTAGATGTGGAAAAGGAGGGACAGTTAGGTAGTTATAACTTTCCCAAGAGGAAGGAAGGGGAAGCTGGGCTCTCTCAGTGTTAAAAATGCCAATGGCCAGAAGGTGTCCTGTCCCCTTAGCTCCAGAGTGTTCTGGGGAGGGAAACACTCTCTACACATCCCACTGAAGCTGGACACTGCTCATCCTAAGAGACTAAAACAGCCTGCTCCTCTGGTAGGGGTGGCTGCTGGAGTGTGTGTTTGGGATCTCCATTGAATTGGAGATGGTCCTGGTAGGCAGGACTGCTGGACCCCTGTGAAGAGAACAGCACTTGGTCTTGGTCTAAGCACCGGCTCCCTTCTGTGTCTGTTCTTTTTGTTTGAGTTTTCCATCAGAGTGGTGCACCAGGCTGCAGGTGACCACGCTGCTTTGTGAGTGGCTCAGAATCCTTTGTCTCAGCAGTCAGAGGACAAGGTGAATGGCCTGGTGGGGCGGGGTGGGGGGTGAGAAGAAGCTTCTTCTGTCAATTTTAATCAGCAATTGAAAGGCTGTCAGACTCTAATCCCAGTTTAGGCAGACTGATTCCCACCTTTAATAAGAGGAGGTGAGGAAGAGCTTCTTAAACTGTCTCTCACCTATGTCTGGCTGTGAGCTTTTTTGGCCCACTGCACTGCAAAGTCAGATGTTAAGGGTGATTTATGCTAATGTATTGGATATTGCATTGAGAAAGCCTGGAATCGATGGCTGGATGGCTACCACAGAAAGCTGAGGGGTTAAGAAGCTAATCCCATTAAGGTGTGAAGTTCCTCCTTCTTCCTGTCGACATAAATACCTTTTCTTTCAGCACAACAACAATGTGTTTATTTAAACTCTGTGAGTATGGCCAGTAGAGAAGCCTTTGCACAATTAGGTACGGCTTGGAGACAGTTTAAGTACTTTAGTGCCTCTTTGTCATTAGTAGCTGCTTCCCAGCTGAGACACGAGGTCTGCCTGTCTCTTAATATGGATACAGAAATTAGATGCTGAGACCTCTGCTCTGCCAGGTCCCCGCCTTAATGTGTAGCGTAGGTATAGCTATAGCTATGTTTCTGGCATTTGCAGTGAAAGCACCAGGTTAAATTTTATGCACCTTATTTCCATCAAGGCTTCCTTGGTAATGGATAATATTTGCTCAGGTGAGAGTACCTGTTATTCCTCCAAATCTGAGGAAACCTGCATTTGAGCTCAAATTGAACATTAGTGACCTGGGTCATTTTTGTTTGGGCCACTTTTGAAATAATAATTGTTTTAAAAAATCCGTCTCAGGTGAACTGCTAGAAGAATTTGGGAGAAAAAGTTGTATAAAAAGTACACCATGATACTTACCTCAGTCACATGAAATAAGGGAATGTTCTAGGGTTTGGTCTCTCAGCATTAAGCTGGCTGCACATCAGTGGGGTGCAGCCACAAGCCTGACTTTCAGGAGGGGGATTGGGAAGGAGGAAAGCCTGCAATGCCATTTCACTGGAGGTAAATGAGCATGGCAGGAGCCAGCAACAGAATGTTGCTGGGGTAGGCAGGGGACTGGGGAGTGGGGACCTGTGATCACCTCACCAGAGGCAACAGCATTGCCTCCCCAGACAGCCCATGTGTGTCCTTAGAAGATACTTCATAAGCTAATTTTCTCCTGGCATATTATCTTCCTCTGTGATTGACGGGTCTGTTTATCAAAAGCCTAAACTGTTTACTCAATTCTTCCCAGCTCACTGCAAACAGCTTCACCTGATGTCTCAGCCTTTCACCCACTGGCTGCATGTGATTTTTCCCTTTCCAGCTTCTACTCTACCCACCCACCCTCCCAGGATATAAGAGCTTGTTGCCGGTTTTGCATTTAAGCAAGCTTTTGCTAAGAGGTATCTGAGGCATGCATAGACTGTTCTTTAATCCCTTACCTCCCACACACCCCTCGTTTCTTAAACCAAGCTGTTAATAAGAATACAGATTACTGTAGCCAGAATTTATAGCAAGAATTTGCAGTAGCCAAATATAAATTTAAAAAAGTGGCAGCAGCTCTGCTCATAAACATTTCTACAGTATATATTTTCCATAGTTTACCTATCACAGCTATACAGCCATAGATACAGTTTTAAATGAGCAGGGCTATTTTTAAGAATTTCCTTTATTACAGCCATCAGAGACAACATTTCATATCTCAGTGTCATTAAGTCTGCAGTAACTGTGAGGTCCCAATGTGATTATCATATGTAAATGGCAAAAAAAAAAAAAAACCCTAAAAAAAAATAGGCAAATTGCCCCATGAGTCCTTTTCTTCTTCATCAAGGAGACAAGTTTGAATTCGGTTTGAGAGACACAGTTTGGTTGCCCTTGACTGCTTGGGAAGGGGAGTGCAGAGCCCCCCAGCTGTTCACTGGGGGCAGGGGGTGGGATGACAGGGAGCAGTGAGCTGCTTGAGAAGCAGACAGGCACATATAAAAATGGGAACAGCCTTGTGTTGACATACAGGTGTAGGCAATGAGCACTGCAGGCAGTGTGAGCCCATGTCACGTTTACGACATGGAGTTGGTAGTAGGGCAACTGAACTGGTGCTCAATTGCTTTACAAACCCACAGTCACCTCTTTGCCCCTTCAGCTCTTCTTCAGGTATCTTTTACTCCTCTTTTCCCTCACCCTTTTCCTTCTCAGACTCATAGTGGCACAAGTCCCATCAGTGGTGGTCAAACTGGTGCCCAGGACGCTCCCAGGGCTCTGTGGACCCAAATCACCCTGCTGGGAGGGACATCCAGAGACAGCTGCAGAGGCTCAGGGTTTAGTCAGAGGGAAAGCACTGTGTGACCACCACTTGTCTGTCAGAAGGTGCCATTACTTCCCTCACAGTCCTCTTGGTAAGCAAGGCTGCAGCACAGCAAGAAACCTGTCAGTGCCACAGCCAGTGGCAGCCTCAGGACATGGAGGTGCTCTGCTCACCCAGCTCTCCTCTTGTGCTGAAATCTCATCCAGGATCACTTCAGCTCAGCCTTTTCTCCTCACTCCCATGGTAAGTGGGAGACACAGACCAATGTGCGCTGTCCCCAAGAGCTACCTCACAGCTCGGCTGGATGGGACGACACGGCAGTTTCCTTTTATTTTAATGTGAAATAGCACAGAAAGTATCTTTCAATAATATTTTACCAGAGTTACATTTCCAAAGGTAACTTTTTGAGTCAATAGTTTACATGTGTGCTACCTAAGTATCTACCTACTTCTCCTGCCTTTGACCAAATCTTGTACTGGCTGATGGTTTTGCCCTGCTCTTGGATCCCTGCACTGCTCAGCCTAAGGGACATGTCCCTGTCTTCTCTTGTATGAAATGTTACCAATTGTTTGTAGTCATTCTTCTTTGTAAATTTTTTACTGTTAGCACCCAGCATAAAAACTTAAAATTAGGCACATTTTAAAGGTGTAGTTTAGCCTAAGTGTATTAGTCTCAGCTGAGTGCAATACTGTTTTTTCAAAAAGCAGTAACCCATCACCAAAGAGGTTTCTCCATTAGTAGCACTTATGCTACTCGTGCACATTTAATACAAAATTGCCCCGAGTAAAATGACCATTACATCTCTCAATTAAATTGACATACATAGTTATACAGATCTCACATCACCTTTGTGCCCTCACTCCCTGCTTGCTACAAACCTCTGTAACACAGAGCCCGTGGTTTTCCCTGCAAGGAACAACTGGGAAGGACACCCCAACACCCCCTGACTTCTACATCATGTGGTATTCAGCACATGTGCTCCTGTTCAGATTGGGAAAGCCACGGCCAATGCAAGTGACAACAAATGAAAGTAAAAACTTATTAGTCATGTTTCTTAGAGATGATGAGTTTTATATGGCTGCAGTCTCACACTTCACAGTTAAAAAAGCATGAGGTGTGACAGCACATTCATTTTTTCAGTCAGCATACGACAATGCTTGTGAAGGCAGGAAAGATAAAGCATGCTATGTTCTTCAGTTCAGTGGTAGGAGCACAGATCACAATGTTTAGGCAGTCCACAACACTAAAAATCGACAGCCTGCCAATGGCTTTCAGCCACACCTCCAGTCTCTCTAGTCAGAGGGCAGGGTGATGGGTCTCAGCAAGGGAGGTCCTGTGTCTCAAACAGGGCAGAGACAGCAGAATGAGTCCTGGGCAGCAGAGGAGCAAATGAGAGGAGAGGAGAGGAGAGGAGAGGAGAGGAGAGGAACTGTGCTGAGGGACTTGGGACCACATACGCTTTTACGCTTTTCTGCTTTATCACCTGCTCTAAGGAAATCTGAACTGAAATGCACAAGTCCTGCTATGCTCTAGTCAAACTCATTTTCTTGCTGGCCAGAGAGATGCCTGGCAGCTGAAGGAAGATGGCTTTGCTCTCTCTTTCCCTATCAAATTCTTTCATGGAGTTGTGACCCAGACTCCTTGATCACTGCTGATCTTTTTAATATGTTCTAAGCTGTAGCTGCAGTAACTCTAGTGAAGAATGGAAGTCTTTGCCCTCAAATGCTGTCCTGGGCAGAACAGGTACCTGCTCATTCTAATGAACATACATTTGGGGTTCTTTTTCCCCAAGTTATTCACCACTCCCACAAAGTTGTTCAAGGCCTCAGGTAAACATCTCTGTTGTTTTCCAGCCTACTGCTGCCAGACCCTGCCACTTCAGACTGGGCAAATCTATGGCTATTTTCAATCAAGAATGCAGCTGGCTACATCTACCCAAGTGATCTAAAGAAGACCAGGTCCAAGTTGAGGTGTTGTTGACTTGTTAATGTGTTCCCCAGAATTGCTTTGACCTGGCTTTCTCTCAGACACTGTCTGGGGATAGTTTAGAGGCTGGCATGGTACAGAGAAGGCTCCTAACAAGTTGTGCAGGCAAACTTAGCCTGGTTTTGGAGGAGGGAACAGTGTCTGGCCATCTGCCTCCCACAGGCCTAAAGTGCAAACTGTGGCACAGGTACTAATTGTTGAACCTCTGATGACCCATCCTTCTCTTGTGCCACCATCTCATGTCCTGCTGCAACAGTGCTTCAGCACACCGAGCTGGGACCTTCCTTTACAAAACTGTCCATGCCAACGGTCCAATGGTTGTAGCAATTCCTGCTCACACTATGAATTCAGACATCTGCCAGGATTTTTCAGGATCATTTCAATGTGCTCCCACAAAACAGCTGCTGTAGACCCAGAAACTGAATCATCACTATGATGACACTTCAGTGTAGCATGTTGGAGAGTCTGCAATGCCATTCATGTGAGGCACTTTCAAGATCTGGACACAGAGGAAGATCTATGAGCTGCAATGTGTAGATAACTGCTGTACAGATGAAAACAGTAATAGCCCATTGCTGTACCTTGAACATCATAAACTACCACTTAGACAAAATGCTTTCATCAGATGAACTGTATACATCAAACTCTCAGCCCTGAGTTTGAAGCTCAAATAAGTAGGGAAATGAGAGCAAGTTCTCCCTCACCTTGTCAGAAATCATGAACAGAAAATGCAACCATGTTCACTTACTATTATTTCAGCAGTGGGCTAAAAAACTGAACACCTAGGTCAGGCACTGCCACATGCAGGGTGCTGGCACTAGGGAAGGCCTTTTATACATGGGTGATGTATATTCAACAATAGCGTATCTTCTGTGTGCTCGTGTTGACCACTAATGACACAAATGGCAGGACATCCTAGGTTTTAACTTGCCATTCTATTGCTGTTCCCTGCACAGTTCTCCTTCAAAGAGCTGTTCTGTCTTCAGACTTCTGATTCTTAAAAACATGATACTTATTATTTCTTAAGACAGGCCATATCAATTACAGTAGCTAAAGAATTCAACTTTCTGTAGTTTTCCCAGAAACCTCCTTGATATTCATTGCTTGCTTGGCAAACAGTATGAATTTGAATGCTGATTTACAGAATGGAACTTAAAACCAGTGTGTTATACCAAGCCAGTTGGAGAACAGGATACAATGTCTCATTTCCAGTTTTATTGAAAGGAAAAATTAAATGCTCTGTTTTATTATAGCACTTCTGATAAGAGCTGTGTTTGCTAAATAACAGCTTCTGTATTAACCCAGGTATAGGTTTGGGAGGTCCTAAACTTAATGTGACTTCCAATTCTAACAAAACAGAAACTAATGTAAGTGATGTAGATTTAAAAAAATAAAACAAACCACATCTTACTATCCTGTCCTCATCCCTACAACCTTTTCTATTTCCCACAAAATTCCTCCAAATCTCACAACTTTCTCCCCACATAGTCCTTCTCCCAAGCACCCTGTCAGCAGAGTCATTAGATGATGGACCTCTCCAAGCAGGAGATGCAGTGCCATTGCATTGGACCTGCCTGGCCAAGACCAGCTCCTGACGTTTCTCAGTACCAGTGATGGATTCATGACTTCCTTCAAAACCACTATTTAGTGGGTGGCTTAGGTTTAGCCAGCAGTGGGTTACAGAGCTATAGGTGTGTTTCCTGTGCCTCAGTGGGGACCCAAAGATGGTGACTGCAACAGATGGCTCTACATAGTAATTCTGCACCTAAGGTCAAGTATGCAAACATAACACAAAATGATTCAGACTTTAATGTTTGGTAGGGGAGGGGGAATCAAGCCTCTTCATGTTCAAGATGATCCTCATGGAAAAGACTGATAATGTATTCCCCACAATTTTTGAGTTCTGTCTCATGTTAAACTGATCCATCTGCAGGCCTGGATCTTGTGCTTGCTAGTGCTTAAGGCACATCCTTGGAAATGGAGTGAGATCTCTAAAACAATGCTGAAGTGCAAGAACTGCATACCAAACACTGACCTTGAAATAGCAGCTCAAGTGTAAGAAAAGATGTCTCTCTGTGCTAGACAATTGTTTTTAACTTTAAAGCAAACCAAGATTTAAAGCAAGATCTGTGTGGCAAAAGGAAAATGAGATCAAACCAAAAAAACCCACTCTTTGTGGTGATGAGTTGAAGAAGGGCAATCCAAACAAATCCACAGACCTCGGCCAACTACTCTCCCTGGGAAACACAGGTACCCAATCTTCATCTTTGTTGAGATGTGCATCTCCTTCACAGTCTCTCAGCTCAGCTGGCATCAGAGCAGAGAAGGCTGCTTAGCTGCTATTCCTCCTCCTCCCCCACCTCTGCCCTCAGCTGGACAGATGGACATGCCCGGCTCAAAGGAAGAAAGACCAGTAGTCTCAAATCAACGTGGGCCAGAAGTATTTACAAGGTACATTTGTATATTTTAATCTCACATCCACCTCCCATCACATATGCAAAGAAGAGAGCTACAGGACATTCAGACCTACATGCACAAGGTTGCACAGGGTTGTACAAGGTTGGCTGAAGAGCACAGGGAGTAAAGTAGTCTGGTTTGGCAAAGATGCCCCATTGTGTCTAGGCAGGTGCTAAATGCCAAGGCAGAGGCTCTGGGCATTGCCCTCCCTTCAGCATTTCAGATCAGCTGTTTCAGGACTCAATGTGATGGGTCCTCCTGGAGCCCTCTGTCCTCCCTACCAACCTCTATCTCAGCAATGTAGGTGCCATTCCAGGAGCTTAGTGTCAACTTTAAGTTGTTTCCGTATGAATATCACAAAACGTGTTTTTTTGGTGGCTGATAGTTATGGAAATATTCTGTATTTGACCTGATGTACTGCCTTGGCCATTGGCCTTTCTGCTGCCCTATGTTTAGAGTACAAAAGTCTACAAGGGCACTGGTGACACATCTTTCAGTCACACAACCATAGCCATTAAAAATCCTACAACTGAAATAATGATTTTCATCTCCCTTACATGTAAGATATATTAAAAAAAAAAAAAAGAAACTCTGCCATGACATCTGTCTAAAGAAAACCTGTAAAGTTTATTTCAACTGAAGGCATTTTCAAATTTTTCACCTTGTTTCTCTTGTCTCAGACAATCTGCCAGTGACAGGACATGTTACCCCTGAGAGGGTTGTGTCCACCTCAGAGGCAGGAGAAGGGAAAACCATGATTTTCTCTTTAGTCTTGTGTCAGTAGAAAGTCTGAAGGGCTTAAAGAATCCAAGCAATGAGCGTCTTCCCCTGTCTGCGGCTGCTCACAGCTGCTGTCACCTGCACAGCTGGCGCCCAATTGGCAGCAGCTGTAATAGGAGGGATCTGCCCAGGTTTGCAGCAGATCTCCTGACTCTCCCCCTGCTCTTCCACTCCACAAAAGCAAGATGCACTTCCCCCACTGTTCTCACAATAGATAAACGACCTTTTCTTTTGCTTGCAGCAGGGCTGAAACACATCATGAGGAAATTAAAGGCAGTAGTCTTGTCTGAAATGCTTTTGAAGGTAGTCCCTGGCTTGTGCTACACCTCAGCCTGTGCCTGGGCACCATATAGGAGGGTGCTGAATGGCACAGGCACGACAGGCAGGATGTCAGCAAAGGTGTGCCATGGGCTTAACCAGAGCCCTGCTCTCAGCAGCAGAGGTACACTGCTCACAGCCTAGTGGATAGAGCCCACATTGCTCTTTATACAGGCCCTGCCAGATCCTCAAGGAAAAAAACACTAACCCAAACCTTAGAGCTTGTCTGCAAGGGAGCAGTTTTGCTTTCAGTTTTCCTATAACCTTTTCTTGCTGTGGCTAAGATGACACCCAAATGGCTTTCTCTGTGCCAGGTTAGTTTGTCTGGCACGAGATATTGTGGCCACGAGCCACCCAAACTGCTGTAACTATTCCCGAGGAATGACAACCCACCTGTAATGCCCCACCACATGCAACGTCCCACCTCCCACCAGCCCACTGCGTGGCAAAGGGAGGGTCAATGGCCGAGTGCCTCCTCTGTCTACACAACTGCAAAACATTAGGGTTAGCCAAACAGAAAAGATAAACTCTGGGAGTTTGCCAAAGACTTAATTAATAAGCTAAATTTCTTTCATTCCTCACTGAGATCCCAGCCTTGTCAGAAGTGTATCTAGGATTTCTTTTTATTTATTGGAATTAATTTTCTTCTTCCCTCAAATGACAACTGCATCTTAGTTAAAGCAGTCAGTCTTACACCAATTTACTTGTTCTGTGAGTATCTTTCAGCTACCCATAGAAGTTATCAAATTAAAAATTGTCAGTTTCTGTAATGGTCTAACCTTTTCAATCTGACAAACTTCAAAGTGTGGCCCACTGGATCCAAAAGAAAAGCTGCCAAGGGCAGCTGCCCACACTGAAGCGTCAATGTAAATGTTCCAACAGGTAAATAGTTACTGACAGAGCTTGGGAAAATATCTTGCAAGTTGAGTGAGAAGAAAAGAAATCACGTGTAGAATGAATCAAAAAGGAAATCACATTTTAGTGATATATACTAGGGAAAAGACAGAGCTCAGGCATCTATCTAATTAAACCGCACTGCTGAAAGAGTCCTTATTCACCAGTTATCTTTAGCAAACTTAGACTTCAGTAACACTCAGAGCCATCATGGCACGGTCAATACAAATGTACCCTTGGAGACTAGCAGGGCTTGTGCTTGATGTGATCTCACTGCCAGATGCTGCTGGAAATAGTCAATCTTCCGTTTTCCCCTGTTCCCTGGTGTTGGGCACTTGAGCATCCATAGAGGGAATCTGGGGCAGCTTGAGCCCCTTCTCCTGGTCTCTCAACATTTGCCATCTACACAATGGCCACACAACCACTGGCTCCAATGTGCAGGAGGCCATGAGTCAGAGTATCCAGGCGGAAGAGCAAACCTGGCCTCTTCCCTGTTAGAGAAGTTCAAGCATAACATAAAAATATACCCCTGTGACCTGGTGCTGTTTCACCTGACATACATGGGCAATCCTACACAGTGTCAGAGCCTACGTGGGGGCAGGATTAGCACTGGGTTTCAGTCAGCACAGATGCAGTAAAACAATGCAGGGAAGGATGGGGACTAACTAAAGCAGTGTGTTAGGATTTAGACTTTGGGCTGTTTGCTGTCACCAGCTTTAGTGTGGATTTGCTGGAAGGGTCTGGGATTTTGTTTCTCTTTGGAAAGTCTTTGGAAGTGCCATATAGGATTCCTGCAACTCCCAGGGGCACATGAATTCTTAAAACTTACTGACATATAATTTGCTAATGGTTTTCACACTCATGATGCAGATTTAAAACAACAGCTGACAAATCCTTGTCCACAGGAACAGTTACAGCTCTCTCAAGCTGGCAGGGCACAGAGACCAAATCTGAGAGAGGAATTCATGCAGAAATTCCTACTTCCCATATAACTGTAGCAATTATGTGGTTAATGCACATGGCTCCTTGGGATTTATCTCACAACCATGATGAGTAGGAAGAAAGAGACGATGTCTCTCTTGCCTCTTCAAAGTCCCTGATAAATTTCTCAGGGACTAAAGATTTTCTTCTGGCCTCCTGGCATGACAGTTACCACAGAGTTTCAATAGTAATTGCTCCATGGGATGCTCTCTGCATCAACAGAGAGCAGCTTTGACCCCTTGAATTTTATTTTTTTAATCAGAGTTTCAACCATTTTGCTAATATTTAAGAGGCAAGTTGAAAGCTCCATGACCATGCCCTCTAATTACACTATTCCTTATAACAGTGGGGGTCTTCACAGGTTTAAGTATTTGTACAAAGATTTTCGGGAGTTTTAACAATTTTTGCTAGAAAAGGGAGGGCACTGAGAAGAGAGAATCAGTAGACAGCTTACTGGTTAATTACAGCCTAGCAAATATCATTCCTGGTCCCTGAGGTTACTCTGTTTTGATTACTGCACTTCAAGCCCATACTGCTGGCTCTACAGACCTCTCTGAAGACATTTTTCCACTGGAGTTAGGAAGCCAATAATTGGCGTCACCAGGCCTTCAGCTATTCCTGCTGTGTACATGGCTTTTTTTCTTCAGTACTGAGTACAGTTAGCTTTTGCTCACTGCAAACTTTCTTTATGAAGAGTCTGATTTTGCCTGCCTTTTACACATCTGACCTGGCGTAACGCAAGCCCTCTTGGCTCCCCTCCTCTCTGTCACTGGAAGTTCCTCCCCAAAAGCTGGTCCAGACCCCTTTCATTTTCTCTGCTGGACTTGTTTCACTGTGATGAACTGTAAAGTCAAACCAGAAAGTGGGTGGCTTGCAAGGAAGGTCTGTGGTCATTTCATGCATGTGAATGATACATAGTTGAAAGAAGTTTTTAGCATGCAGGGAAGAACATGGGAAAATGTCCCTGCAGCACACTTTTCTTTCGAGTAATGAAGATGCCTGGAGGTAGGTGTTGTCTGATGTGGTCTGGGAGATTTTACTTTTACTTTACTTTTAGGTTTTATTTTCATTCTGAGTTTTTCATCACATACTGTGGTGCACTTCAAAAAACCTCCAAGGAATTCCCTTGATGGATGGTGCACAGGCACAACCTGCATGATTTTTTTTCCCATGCTTCATTCTTTACCCATCTCCACACAGAGACCTCCCCACTGGGGTGTCAGGCAGGTTGCCTTGCTCCCTTCTAATTAACACTTTTGAATTAAGCCTCCACTGAGGAGGAAAGTCCGATATATTGGTGCAGACCTTAAAGCATCTGTCAGCTTGAAGTTCCGTATTTGGGGGTTTGGTAAGGGCCAAGCAATGCTCTAGATGCAGGAAGCAACCAGAACTCAAAATTCCCTTTGTGCATAAGGACCTCCCTTGACCCTTCAACTCAGCTCCAGATTCACCTCATACCAGTGGGCAGGCAGCTTTTAAGAGAGAAATGCTTGCTTTAAGAGAGAGTGCATCAGTATTCACCACATATTTTACAGCCTTGGCATGGGAGTGCATCTTCTCATACCGTTGTATTATTTATGGGCTAGGCCAAACACCGGGATATTGAAGTAAGGCTACAAGATACTTTCAGTTTCAGAAGCAACTCATAAATAAGAAGTTAAGACTTACATTTTAAGAAGAAACGTTAAAGTTCTTGTCCTTGAGCCTTAGAGGAAAAAGCTGAAGAATACTGCCACAATACTGCCAAAATACTGCCAAAATCTACTAACCTGACTCTTCCACAGCTCACCTCTGTTGTAAACCAACTTGATCCTGTGACTGTCCTGCTGGAAGAGGGGAACCAGATGCCTGCCTCCTCTGCAGCAGAAAGGGTAAAGCAAGAGGGAGGGTTTCACTCAGAAAGTCACCTAACTCCTCTGCAACAGATCCTTCCTCCAGCCATCTGCTCACCTCCATGTTCTACCATTCTCCAGTAACTGATTGCAAGGAGAAGGATGTCCATCTACCTTTCATCTTCTATTTTCTTCCTCCTAATCTGTGATTTCTGGAGGACAGGTTTATAAAACCAGCTTTTTCTCATGATAAAGGCTGGCTTCCTTCCAACAAATGAGGAACTGGAGTTATTCACTACAAAATGGCTTTAATATACCTGAGCACCAACCCCGGGTCATCTGCATGCTCCTAAAGAAAACAAACCAGAGACAAAGACCAGGCTGCAGCAAGGTATCTTGGCTGATCCCAATTTTTATAGCTTTTAGAGTGGGTACCTTCTCACTTACATCTCCCTACTCCAGACATCCAGAGAGCTAAATGAGTCTGAATTCTTGCATGCTATTGAAATATAAATCATTATAATTATATCTTCTGTCACCTGTTAAGACGGTTTGATTTTTGAGATTCCAAACCAAAACACAATTAAAGATATTTTTGCAGTAGTAAAAGTGCCTCCCCTTTCTTGACAATCTCTGCATGTAGCTCAGCCTTGCTTCCTACTGCGTGTGAATAATAACATGGCTATCAATGCATTTTTGCTGCAATTTCTAAGTGCAGTTGGAGCAAATGAAATCAGGAAAGGAAGTTCATAGCACTTCACATTTTTCCATATGGGGTTTCCTGCTGTGTTATACACAGTGTTCATCACATTCTCCATACCTTATTTGCTGTGAGATATCTGAAATTCTTTGTCTTATCTGATCTATGATTTAAGATTCTGACCTTTTCAGCTTTCTGTAATTTCACTGCCAGCTCACTCAATATGCCTTTGTTTATAGCCTTACAGCAGGGAGACCTAGAGAAGATGGGAGTTGCTTATGCACTGGAAAGATGGAAATTTCCATTGGTGAAAATTTGCGTGTGAAAAGAAAGAAACAGAGATATAATTTCAAAAGTTTTTAAAGAATCTGAGAATACAGATGAGAAAGGGGATTAAACACTCTTCAAAAAAGACTTTCTGCTAAAAGAAAAAACAAACAAACAAACAAAAGCAATACCTTTCTGTTAATGGCAACCTGCGTGAATAGTAATTTCAACACTAATAAAAACTGACTTTTCAGCTCCACAGTGAGAGCAGCAGAATGGCAGCACACATCTCAGCACTTTCATCAGAATGGATTGGAAGGCAAATGAAGCCTTTATATCTGCTGCTGGGATGTTATATCAGCTTGCCTCAAGTTCTGCTCCCCTGCTGCATAGGCAGGTTGCAGAAGGAGCTCTAGGGATGCTTATCTGTGCAGGAGAATAGCTGCTAAATTATTCAGGGTACTAAAGACAAGGGCTGAGTGTGAATAGCCAAAGACCCTGATGACATGGAGTGACGGCAATAAAATGACAGATGAAATTCAGTGTAGATAAATTAGTGTGGCATCTGTGAGTGAAAAACCCAGTTTTGACTTGCCATACATTATGCTGAGTTCTGAGTTGACTACTGCTACATGGAATTGAGATCTTGCCATTAGAATGGATAATTTTACGGATATGTAATATTTTTGCTCAGAACTAGTCAGAAAAATCCATAACTCAATTCTAGGTAATATTATCAAAAAAGCAGTAAGCAACATGGAAAAACCAATCATGTTCACCATGGTGTGCTTGTGTATTGAGTACTGTGGGCAGCCCTGGTCGTCCCATCTCCAAAAAATATGTAACACAATGAGAAATGCTGCAGGGAAGCTTAGCCAGGATAATCAAAGACATGGATGCTTACTGAAGAGTCTTACATTTTTGTGCCTGGTAGAGACACAGAGGAGAGAGGTCCAGATTATAGAGAATCACAAAATCAGGGATTGCATGAAGATGGGGGGGAACTTTGTTCTGTATCTCTTCAAATGTAACAACTAGGTGTGTTTCAATGAACCTAGAAGGTGTCCAAAAATCAAAAAGAGGTAATTTCCTGTTCCTGTAACTTTCATCATAGTTAAGCTAAAAGGTATTAGAAGTTGAATATCCAAATTCAAGGATCAATTGAGTAAATTCGAAGAAAAAAAATGTTTATGAAAAGCCCCGTTCATTTCCAAGATGCTATATTTTCTAGGAGACAACTGGTCATATGTATGTATGTATATATATATATATATATATATATATATATGTGTGTGTGTGTGTGTGTGTGCTTGTGTGTATGTCTGTGCGTATGCTTTCCTGTACATATTCAAATATATACATATATTTACAAGAAACCACTTGGGCTGCTATCAGAGAGAGGATGCAGGCCTCCTTGGTCCTAGTTGAATTCTTTCAAAAACTGTTTTTAATGTAAATCTTTATAGTTTTGTTCATAGGATGATGTCAGTAGAGGGAGATGAGCCAGGGAGATTTCGCAGCTACAGAGGTCACTGTAAGCTTTGGTTCATCCAGTGCACATGGTATCAAAGTAGATAAATTAGAGCCTATAGATACAATTAATCTGCTTTAGATTTCTATAGTTTACATACCTTTGTAGTACACAGAAATAAACAGGCAGATTACTATGTCTAGGTCTGGGTAGGTGTTTCAGGAAATGTATCAGCCTCTACTAGTGTCTACATTTCCCAAGCCTGGGACAATTATGACTCAACGAGAGTGCATATTTTGCTCAGGAGTACCAGAAATACATATTTCCTACATATTAATTCCTTCAGATACTTATTCCGTTTTGTGATTTATTTAGATAAGTTTAGATGTAGCATAAACAATGTTGACTGATAAATCTTGCTTGGTGTTTATAAATAAAGAAGCATGTTTAAAACAAAATCTGGCAAAGACCAGACTCTCAGACCCAGGAGAAGTTTAAATTCAGCTCATATTCTGCTGAGCTAGCTGCTGAGGGATCCAAATAGAAGATGAAACACCATATGATTGTTTATCTAAACATTGTGTAAACAGCAATTCATTTATTTGCCTTTTAATTCTCACAAACACAAAGCTGCATAAACTTAGGGTTGTGCAATTTAGATGGTTGGTGTGGAGTCCAAAACTCAAAGTCTCAATCACCACATCACTACAACCGGGATGGCTGTAGCTCCCGTTTATCCCACCTGCTAATGTCTTCTTTGCATGGAGAGCAGGATGCTTGAAGGGGGTAAGGGTATCCCAATGTCCCCATAGTATTGAGCTGGGATCCAGAAGCTGAGAGGAACTTCCAGGTCATGGATAGCCACAGAAACTAAGTGCTTGTGTGAGCATATCGGAAGTCCTTACGTGAAAATAGCCCTCAAAACAAAGGCAGCTGCATAGCTGGGCTCTCTCTGACTGGGAATCCAAAGCACGTGGGCCTTGCATGTAGGAATCAATCCAAAGGGTACACAAGTGGCCTGCAGTAGCATTTTGACAGACATCGTGTGTTTGCATACGTGGCATGCAGACACAAGTATACACACACATGAACCTCACCACTCCCTGGGACTATACCTGGAGCTGTGCAGAATTAAAGTCTACCAAAACATTCATGCTGTCTTGGCAGTGTTTATTTTGCTGAAGTTCAACAAGACCAAGTGCAGGGTTGTACACTTGGATTGGGGCAATCTCAAGTACAGATAGAGGCAAAGAATGGATGACAGCAGGCCTCAGGAGAAGGACTTGGGGATCCAGGTGGGATAAGAAGCTCACTCAACATGAGCCAGCAATATGCAAAGAAAGCCAACCATATCCTGGGCTGCATCAAAAGCAGTGTGGCCAACATGTCAGGAGAGGTAATTCTGCCCCTCTACTCTGCTCTGGTAAGACCCGCCCCCCAGAGTGCTGCATCCAGCTCTGGTGTCCCCAGCATAAGAAGAATGTGGACCTGCTGGGGTGGGTACAGAGGAGAGCACAGCTAAGCACATTTTTCAGAGGATGTTCACATCCAGGCTTGTCTTTTGCCCAGAGGATGTTCACATCCATGCTTGCCTTTTGCCATGGGTGTCTGTTTGGGTCTCTGATGCTCACATGCCTCCTCACCTATTTCCTACTTTTTGCTACCTCACTCATTACAGTGACTTTGATCATCACCTTCATACAGAGGGTCCCCAGATCTGCTCTCTGTCCTTAATTTTCCCCCTCTGGTCTCTGTTGCATCTTCAGATGTATCTAAACCTCTCCACTTGGAAGCCTTACTTCCACTTCAAGCAGAATCTTTTTGAAAGTGAAGTGCTGCCCCCTCATTCTTTGGAACAGCTGAGGCTCTACCTTTCTTGAAAGTATATTTGGGTATTTTTTCCCCCTGTTTATGAAAAGAGAGGGGAAAGACACATTTCAGGGATGAGATTCTTCTTACATCATTGTAAACACCTAAAGCAGGCCAGATGCTTCTGCCCTGAAAGTTTATTTGCCTCCATCACCTATAAGGAGGTTCCCAGGGGGTGTCTGAGGACATTGGCTGCCAGCTGACCTCTGCTTATGTAAAAGGAGTCTTATTCAATATGTGTCACAGTGAAATGGTGAGCTGCTTACCCAGTGGACAAAATCCCGCAGTAGCTTCCTTGTCTGAGTAGGGCAGGCCTTATTTATTCTCACCCTTATGCGTTTTCATCACTCTGGGCTTTTACAGGATAGTAAGATTTATAAGTCATTGACTTACCCCATATTATCTAATCTCACTTATTCATATTCAGAATTTCAGGTACATGCTCACAAATTTCTAGAAAATGCTGAAAGGTGTCAAACCTTGGATAGCTTCTGTAATAGAAGGTGAAAAAGAAATCAATGTGAATGAAATCTTAAAAATCAAAGCCTTTTTTCAGTCGTATGTAACAGAGTCCAGCAATTCTGAGTCTTGCTCTTGCTTTTAACTGTGGCATGAACTGCACATAACAGTAAATATTCTGATGTATTTCTTCAAACATAACCATATATGTGGGAAAAAATTATCTGCCTTTTGGTGGCAAAATCAATTTCTTCTTTGGCCAAATAGTAATATTTATCAGCAATACAGACATTTCTTTCATTTACCATCTTCTGCTCCTGCTTCATAACTGCTTTCAGTAGAGTGCAAGACCCAGAAATTCAGCAACATTCATTTCCTTCTCCATAATTCACACTGTCCTGCAGCACATTTAATTTTGGTCTCAGAACTGGTGAAGATGACAGACTCTCAGCTTGCAGGCTGTCTCAAGTGATGCCCCCAAATGCTATTAACACTGTGAGTTCTCTTTGGGTTCCTAACCATAAGTCTTGAGGAGAGGCAGTGTTGTTTGGAGGTCTGCAGGTACCTGGTTGTCCTGTACATGTTGCATGATGGCACTGGAGGTGATCTGCTCCATGACCTTCCCTGGCACCAAGGTCAGGCTCACAGGCCAGTAGTTCCACAGATCTTCCTTCCAGCCCTTCTCGTAGATGGTTATCACAATTGCCAACCTCCAGTCAACTGGGACCTCCATGGTTAGCTAGGACTGCAGATAAATCATGGAAAGTGGCTCAGTGAGTCCTTCTGACAGCTCCCTCAGTACACTTGGCTGGATCCCATCCAGCCCCATAGACTTTTGTGTGTCTGAGTGGTATAGCAGGTTGCTGATCATTTCCCCTTGGATTATGGGGATTCATTCTGTTCCTGGTCCCTGTCTTTCAGCTCAGAGGGCTGGGTATCTTCACAGCAACTGGTCTTACTATTAAAGACCATGGTAAAGAAGGCACTAAGTGCTTCAGCCTATTCCTCATTCTTTGTCACTTACTGCACTTCCCCTCTCCCCCCCCCACCATCTAGTAAAGGACAGCGATTCTCCTTGGCCCTCCTTTATTGATGATTTATTTATAGGAACACTTTTATTGTATTTTATGGCAGTAGTCACATCAAGTTCTAGCTGGGTTTTCACTCTTCTACTTTTCTCCCTGCATAACCTCCCAACATCTTTGTAGTCCTGAGTTGCCTGACCCTTCTTGCAGAGGTCATAAACTCTCTACTTTACCGTGAATTCTAAAGCTCTCTGTTCAGCCAGACTAGTGTTCTACCCTGCTGCCTTCTCTTTCAGTGCATGGGGACAGCCTGGTTCTGTGCCTTTAGGATTTCCTTCTTGAAGAAAGTCCAGCCTTTCTGGTGTCCTTGGCCCTTCAGGACTGTCTCCCAAGGGACTCTGTCAACCAGGCTCCTAAACAAGCCAAAGTCTACCCTTCAGAAACCAAAGGTAACAGTTTTGTTGACTCCACACCTTACTTCTCCAAGAATCAAAAACTTGTATCTAATTTCCTGATTGCCGTGCCCAAGACAGCCTCCAACCATCACATCACCCAGCAGTCCTTCTCTGTTCACAAGCAACAGGTGCAGAGGAGCCCCAGTTGTGTCGCTCACCAGCTATGTCAGGAGTTACCTTCCACACACCCCAAGCACTTCCTGGACTGCTTCCTCTCGACTGCACTGTATTTCCAGGAGATATCTGGTAAGTTCAAGTCCCCCATAAGAGCAAAGGCTAGCAATTGTGAGACTTACCCCAGCTGCTTAGAGAATATTTCATCTGTCTCTTCAGTGTGGTTGGTTGGTCTCCCACCAAGATATCGGCCTTACTGGCCTTTCCCATGATTCCTACCCATAAACATTCGACCCTTTAATCACCACTGTCAAACCCTAGAGAGTCAAAACACTCTCTAACATACAGGGCTACCCCATAGCCTTCATGTAGGTAAACTTCAAGAGCAAAATAGAAGTACAGATGAATTCAGCGTTGAAGTGAATGAAGCTAGAAGAATTTAAAAATTTGATACTGATATGAAAATAAATTCTAAAGAGGTTCTGACTACTAAAAGCGTGAACAGCCCTCACATATAATGGTGCTTTTTAGACAGTAGCTGTTTGAGTCTAAGCTTCTGTGAAGAACAATTAAGGAAACTAAGCTAACCAGAAATTTGAGAGCTTCCTTTCTTCTGCTACCTTCATCAAATGCAGTCTATTTTTTTTTGTCCCAAGAGTAATTTCTCATGCAGACTACGTATCTTCTTTTACCATTAACATAGCTTTCCACAGCACTTAGTAGAGGTCAGTCAACTTGGATCAAAAAGGGTTGGGTCATAGTTATTACACCCTAATTTGTCATAGAATGGTCTACGCTTTTAACCAGACTCATTTCCAGGGAGGTGACATGTCTGCAATGCTTATTGTTGGGAAAATTGAGGAATGTGTAGAAGTTTTGGTTTGATAAAATAGTCACAGAACAGGGGCCTACACTACTGTTGGAAGGAGCAGACCTAAAAAAGAGCCTCAGTTACTCCTGTAAAAGAGAGGTCAGTGTTTCCTCCTTACTCAAGTCTGTCTGTGCTCCTCCATGCCCTCATTCCTGTTCTAGTTGACTGTATCAAGCACTTATATGAAAAGTATGACAGAATAGAAATCAGTTCCTCCCAAGGTCCACGTGCCCTCAGAGGACACACATAGGAGACTAAGAATGCAGTAACAGACTGCAGCTTCTCATCCTTCCCCACAGGAGCTCATGAGATTATCCTGAACAGGTCCTCACTCCTGTTGGAGCAGAAATGAAGTCCAATTATTTCACTACCACTATTTGCATACTCCAGTCTTAATTCAAGTACAGAAATTCCAACACTGAGGTCACTTGAATTAGTGCTGGTGACTATTCAAGTCTCAACTCTCCTATTTTAATTCAAACTGAGATAAAGCCCAGCAAAACCAATTGAAAGGAAAAGATTTGGTACTAGACCCCAACATAATTAAATACTAAGTTATATCAACATGATTTTCCTCCCTGTACATTTTGTTACAAAAGCACAGTGGATTTTTACTAATACAGAAATCTTTTTAGTAATTTTTATGGCTATGTAGATAAGATGGAATCTTTAGTGTTTCAAAAACACAAACAATGTTTATTTGTTGCTCATAATTAATTCATGGACCCAACAATATTCAACAAAACGTCTTCATTTTTAACAGATCTCTTAATGAGCATAATTTTACAGAAAACCACCAACAAATAAATAAATTAAAACAATTGCTTTTGGCATCACAATGGTTAAACACATTAAATAATTCATTAAATTGTGCTTTACATCAATGAAAATCCCTAGGTCTACAAACTATCTCGTAAATAGGAATGAAAGTAGATATGGCTACTCACAATACAATCTCTTAGTAGCAGAGTTCACAAACATTATTGCACATAAACAGAAGGAAAATTCCTAGAGAATAAAGTAATTTACAGTCTATTAATTTACCCTTTCATCTTAAATATGGCAACTGATGGGAACTCTTTATTTTTTCCTTCACTTCCAACATTTGTTTGAAATCACAGAAATAGTGATATGGCCAAGAAGAAGGCCAAGGACATTGTAGGCTATGAAACCCATTTTCCTCCATAAAATATAGACAAAGAAACTATGATAAGAACCAAACTGAAAGAAGTTTGCAAATTTGGTACCATTTCCAGGTGTGCTTTTGTCACACGTAAGGAGGATACAGCAATCTGCTCCAGCAGAATTATATTATTGTGATTGTTCATCTTGTACATTGTAGTCTCCACCCATCTTGAAAGAAGATATTCTTTATCCAAGACAAACCCCCAATAATTCCATATGTATCAGGGGAACAGCAACAGAGGGCAAAAAAAATTTAAAACATCAGTACTGATAACTGATACAAGAGTGCAGGTGGCAAACAAGAACCCTCTAGGACAGAAGGAAGCACATACTAATGAGAAGACCAACTTAAGAAACCTCTTGGTTTAGTAGCAGATGACAAATCTGAAACATCTCCAGATGCAAAGGTGTTGTGATCCACCATTTGGTTGAATGGATATGGTACAGTTATGAAGTCTGGTTTTGAATTTGACTTACATCACTTTTTTTTTCTATACTTCTGTTTTTAGTGAACAAATAACTGCTGCATATTGGGTATAATCCCCAGCAAGGCTATCACAGCCTCACTATTAACAGAACTGCAGTGAAAAATATCCAACATCAGAAATGGTGGTTTTTTTCTTTCTCAGTGGTCGTATTGGGTCTGGCTGAGATGAAGTTCATTTTTCCACAACAGCCCTCAAAGTGTTGTGCTTTCTATTAAAACCTGGAAAGGTGTTGATAACACACCAGTGTTTTGGCTACTGCTGAGCAGTGTTGGCAAAACATCAGCACTGTTTCTTAACATTCTCTCCCCCATCAGTAGGCTGATCTTGGAGGGGACAAGATCTTCGGAGTGCACAAAACTAGGCCATCTGACCAAGATTAACCAAAGGGATATTCCGTACCCTGTGATGTCAGCTCAGATATAAAAGCTAAGAACAGTAAGAGGAAATAGGGGCATTAATTATTTACATTTGTCTTCTGAAGCAACCTCTATGTATGCTGAAGCCCTGCTTCCCAGCACGTGTCTGAACATCACTTGCTGATGGAAAGTAAAAAATAATTTTTTTTTGCTTGTGTGTACACAAGCTTTTGCTTTTGCTTTAGTAAACTGCCTTATCTCAGCCTATGCATTGTTTTCCATTTTACTCTTTCTCCCCTGTCCAGCTGAGAAGGAAGGAGTGGTAGAGTGGCTTGGTGGGCACCTGGCATCCAGCCAAGGTCAACCCACCCCAATGGTGAAAAAGGTGAAAATTTATTGGACAAATTTTCACTCCTTAATAATGTGTGGCACATAAGGCCATAAGCTGAGTTCTTGGACTAGGCATGGAACTATCAGAAACAAATTCAATGACACAGCATGTTTCTCTGTCCACTCCAAGCTTACAGCAAATTATAACTGAAAAATGCAGCCAATGCTGGGAATGTGATGGGAGAGATTAGCAAGTACATCTCCATTACAAAAGAATGAGATTTGTTTCAGCACCACAGAAGCAGAAGCCAAATTGCCTTGTTTAAGCAACAAAATAATGCTAGGAAGATGGACAGAAATCCTATAGCATTGCTGCTCATGAAGGTTTAGAAAGAAACATGCTGCACTCTGATCTTATACAAGTCAGTGTGATTACAGTGAAGTCTCTGCTGTCAGGGCAATAAAAACGTGCAATAACAGAGATATGAAGCAGGGCCTTTATTCTGCTTTTGCATTACATTATTTCAAGCACAGCACCCAAGAGGAAAAAAGCTGCAAACGTGTATTAGAAGTCAGCCTGAAAGTATTTCCAAACTGCTTTATTTGTCATATGCCAGGAAATTCAGCTAAGAGAAACTGAATTGTTGATATAGTGAGTTTGCAGGATCTTCTTTCTGCTGGAGCTGGGGAAGGAGGTGCCAGGTCCTTCAGTCCCAGGGTCTCTGAGCAAGGTCTTAGCTGCTGGCTGCTCCCTCCTCCCCGAAAGAAACAAAACCAACAAAAGCAACAAACCTATTCCTGCACAACTCGGGCAATCTGCTACACAGACTCCAGAGGAAAAAAAAAATCCAACAAACCAACTTCAATTCTAACTAAATCCCAAGAGTTAAGGTAGATGCCATAGCACATTCATAGCTCTTCAGGACCCTAATTTTGTCTCCTGGGAAATGACTGATGAAAAGGTTAGGCATCCTATGAAGATATTGCCAGACTATTAAAGCTAATGTGAACCACCTAAAGACTGCTTTGATTTTCCTCATTAGGCTTTGTTTTGTATCAGGAAGAAGGAATAGTCTTGAGAACAGTTGGTGTGCTTAGACAGCTGAGACCGATACTTAGAGTCACTGGTGAGACTCCAGGGATGCATTTCTGAGCACTGTCTCCTCTTCCCTGAAAAGATAACACTGCATTTTCTAAATGAAAAGTGAGAGCCCCATTGCTGTGAGCAGCATAGAGAGGTGGTGTGCTGGGGAAAGAATCAGGCACGTGAAGAAGGGGTCACTTGTTTTTTGCACTTAAGAGGAAGAGAAAGGGATGCCTTGCAAAAAAAAAAACAAAAAAAAAAACCAAAAAACCCCAAACAAACAAACAAACAAACAAACACATTAAAAAAAAAGGAAAAAAAAGTCCCTGTGGAACTGATTTTACTTCCTCACTTACCTTCCTCCTTAATGTGAATTTGGCCTTGCATCTC
Organism: Sclerurus mexicanus; assembly: GCA_013396755.1. NCBI lineage: Eukaryota > Metazoa > Chordata > Aves > Passeriformes > Furnariidae > Sclerurus > Sclerurus mexicanus. The sequence continues at coordinate 249,266 of VWZF01006522.1, forward strand.
TCTTCCCATATGGTTGGCTTCTCTCCTGCCCTTTAGGGTCTCCCCAGCACCCTTATGTCCCTGTCCTCATGGAAATAAGAAGTGCACCCGCAAATCCTGGAGACAGAGTATCATGTGCCAAAAGCATCCTTCCCCTCTCTTGCTATGTGGTCTGCAGCAAGATGCAGCAATGAGCGCGGGAATAGGGATATGCAACAGCTCCTGTCATCCCTTTGTCACCACCCAGAAAGCTCCTTTTCTCTGCAGGTCCAGGGCCAGCCCAGCCTAAAGCTCTGGTGCTAGTGGGTAGGATGTCAGATCACTGCAAATTACCTGCTCTGAGCTGAAGGTGCAATAATACTGGTCAGGCTTAGCTCTTCTTGGCCTTGCTGTCCTGCAGCCAGGACACCCAGAGTAAGCTTCAGTCCTTGACTGTAAAGATTTCAATTTAAATCTCTGAAGGTAGGTACATATATGTGAGGAAGGTGTCTGAGCACCTCTTCCAGGCGAAGGGGATCCAAGCAGTACCGCTGGGAGTCTAGAGAGCTCCTCACTCTTCTTTCTCTAAGGCAGACATCCCATGCTCAGACAGGAGAATAACAATCTGCAGCCCTGCATTTTCCCTTCTGAATGCAGAGGTTGGAAAAGATGCACATGATCCGCAAGTGGAACAGGTGTTAGGGATCAAAACCCACTGTTAAGTCACTCCAAAAGTAGCCCACTGACAATCAGATGTAAAGCAGTGTATTGCTAATGAACTACACTGATAATGAGGCATCATCCCTGTTGCCCTCTTCACTTCTCCATGCTATTATGATACTTCATGTTTAATGTATTATTGTATGCATTAACTCTCAATGGGATCGTTAGATTGCATTTTTGATATCCTGCATAGATAAGCAGCAAGAGCATTTTCGGAAGAAAAGAAGATACAGCGTGCACAAAAAAACACAACTTCAAAATGAAGGGACAAATTTTTAAATTCAGGCTCTTTTTTTTTTCTGTAACACATTATTTTTTTAAGCAACTGGATAGAAACCTTGAATTTTGAAAACAAACAAGAAATGTGCATCCACATCAGGTACTCCAGTACTTCTAATTAGCAAATCTGTAAGGTAAAAGCCATTCATGCATGCAATAATATTCAGCATCTTGATTTAGCAGCCACGTTGAGGCACTTAAGAGAAATTTCCTCCTAATGCTTTACAGTTATGCTAGAAGAAGAAGGAAAAAAACTCTCTCAGAAGATCTATGCTACACAGGACCCTCTTTTTAAAATTTCACTATTACAAATGGAACAACATAAAATCTTGGAATAAACAGATGCAGTTTAGCCACAAGAATGTAACACGTGGAGGAAGAACCCCTTGAATATTTTTCTGGACAAGGAAGAAAAACAGATACAGATCTCTCATCATGAAAGCAGTAAGTTTACAAAGAATCTTCATACAGAGTAATAAATATCAAGACTTTCCACATATCCATTATGTATTCTATAAAAATGAAAGCTGACTTTTTTCTTTAGCCACTACTGTAGTTAGAGAGAAAACCAATTTAAGTTGTATTCACTCAGCATCAATGTATTTTAACAGACAATATCATAAACCTGCCTACCTTCACAGACAATATATCTCCAGGCTTTTACAGCAAATCTGGAAAATGTCACACTGATATTTAAGCTTTTCCTGCTCTCTCTTTCCTCTTCGCTGTAGTTTGCCTGACCCTTTTTGTGAATGTGAAGGGAGATTTCATTGCCTCCAGCCAGATAATCTCCACAATGTGTGCCCAGCTGCCACATGGACCTCATTTCTCAAGGCTTTGCCTTTGCCCCATACACTTGGAAAGATGGCTGCTACCTGGCTGGGTTCAGTACTCTCAGCATCTGCAGAGAAATAAGCTAACCCCTTCACCACCAGTAAGTCATCTCTGATCAATGACTAACGGAACAAGCAATGCCCCAATCCCACACTCCATAGGTCTTTTTTAATGACCTCAACAGATTCTTCCCTTAATCAAAACACAGCATGTAGAAGTTTGAAGAGCAATGTATGCTCCTTCCTCCATTTCATTCGCTAGAAAATTATGCACTACAGTTGCAATGAACAGTACAAAATAAACCAGCTCTCTTGTCACAAAGGAGCCAAGCCAGGTATTTTTTCCCAATTATTCATTCATGTCTGCATAGGTTTTACTAGCTCAGATTGTATAGGGTACATCTGTTAATGCAAACCGTAATGCAAAACTCTCTCTTCAACCCGTCCTCATAGCATAGGGCTTTGAAGGAAGTCTTTTTGGACAGAGATCTTATTCTACTGCCATTTAGTAACACTAATCAATACCTATTGAGAAAAAAATACATTCTCACTGGCAGAAACCAAGACAAACTGAGACAAGGAGGGACAGTTGTCAGATGAGGTCTCATTTACCAAAGCAGTCAGTCTTGGGCTAATTTCCAGATAGCCAAGTTGCACAAACTCTCCGCTCCTCTCACTGGTTAGTCAAGATGGAGGAGCATCACCACCTTGCGACCTGACTGTTATAATCTTCAGTAACAGCTGTTTCTGCTGCCTCTTCCTTTGGCCACTGGTGAGCTCTCTGCTCCCGCAGCAGTCGCCGCTCCTCTCGCCGCTTTAGCCGGTTCTTCTGATGCTCCTCTTGCTTGGAGTACTGGAAGCGCTGCAGGAACAGGTCCTTCGCGTATTCGTACAGCTGCATGTCCAAGAAATTCAGCTCCTCTATCCGCTGCCGCACATCCTCGCCGATGTCCACGTTGGACGCCCGCGTAACATTGAACTGGGTGAATGGGGAAATGAATTTCAGGTTGAATGTCCTCTCAAAGAGATACTGTGTTTTCCTCTGAAATTCTGTCAGGCCAAAGAAGGCCATATTTTTCAGATTGTTCTTGGCGCTTTGAAGAAGAATCATATTTCTTTCACTCTCATTCATAAAAGTCAGGTTGTAGCATCCCACCAGGCTGAGGTCTGCCAGCATGCGCACCTGGCGGTTGTTGGCCAAATTGTAGCTACAATCCATGAATTCCTGTAAACTGACTCCAGACCAGTCATCTCCTTCATAACAGGTAGGCAGCTCGTCTGGTGTTGGGCTTCTTCCATCGCACATATGAAGAGAAGTTTTCCACGTCGCGCCCCTCTGGACGTGCTTCCACTCACTCAAGTACCTTGACACTGGATCCCTCAGCATCGTGATGTAATAGAAATTCCTGAAATATATAATTAAACATAGTTTTGAGCTTTCAGTAGATTTCACTATTTGTTCTCCAATCAAAACATTACCTGACACTGGCACCACCCCCTTCACTTCTTCCAGTGTAAAGTAAGCACTGTAAGTGACTACTTCTAAAATAGCAAAGGCCTCATAAATAACATGAATAAAATACAAAGCAAACTGGGAGAAAAAGAAAGGAAATAAGCAGTTGTCAGAGAAACAGAATTATGTTGACCTATGAACTGTTCAGTGATAGTTACTTTATGTAGAAACCAAATAACTGAAGTGTAGTCCCATCTACTTTGAAGTGTTAATCCTCAGCAACAGTGGGAAAAGGACTGATATAATCTTGCCCCTTCTCTTCTGGACTGAGTCACATGTGTCATGAGATGCACAAGATGATTATCCATGCAGCACTTGGTTACAATATAAGAAAAGTATGAGTAATTTCATGTGGATGGTGCAAGTGCTAAAAATAATACCATGTGGAAGACTGGCATGAGCTACCTACTTAAGAAAAACCATATTATTAAGTGGGTTGGAGTGGAGAGAATAAGAGATCCAAAATCCATTCATATGACTTGATTTTACACGAGTGCTTGATTGAAATTAGTTATAATCGTGTAGTTCAAAAGTAAAGATTATCATTATTCAACTTCACCTGTCAAGACTACAAAAGAGACACCAAGATACATTGATTTGAAATAGAGCAAATAACTACAGAACTCACATTGTCAGTTCATCTTTTAGCTATGAAATTCAGTTTGTATGTCTATTTATGGCAAGCTGGAAGGGACTGCAATCAAATACGCATCAAGGAGGCTTTCACAGAGTTTTTTTTACTGAGAAATGTTTTACTCAATAATAACTCACCTGAATTATAAGGTGATATCATAAACACAAAGCAAATCAAAATACTTATGATTTCTGTCAGCTAAAATAACGAAAAGAAGATTCATGGGTAAAATTAACACACGGTCTGGTACAAAAATAGGCTCATGAATTCGCATGACTCATCTGACTGCAAACAATACATTAATGAATCATGGGCCCTGAGATTTCTTAAGAAAAGTCTGATTTCAGTACTCTTTCTTGAACCTAGAGAAGGATGAAGGATATAAGAAGGTAGCAAGCTTGCTGAAGACAAGTTACCCTCTGAACAAACCAATATTTTGGGAGAGCAATGTCATACAAGACCTAACTCCAATTAGGTGAAAATTCTCAAAATTTGTAATAATATCCAATACGATTATTCTGCTTTTCCAGATAACACCCACTTTCTGTCACTAAAGATTCACCATCTCCATAAACCTTAGGTTTGTCATAAAAATATATAATTCCCTACATATTCCTAAAAATGCAGATGTGTTTCCCAGTGCAGACAAAGCAAAAGGAAACAGGTCTGAATGCTTTGTCCTTACTCATTCTGAGTTCTCCATCTACACAATTTTCTGGAATAAGGTTATGAGGCCAAACTATGGACTATGTTGTGCTGCAGAGTCATTTCCCAAGCTGCTATCTAATGGAAACAGCTGTTTCAATAATTATTTCACAGCAGAAGCTTTACAGGTGGAAGAAATTAAACTAGGGAATGCTGTGGATGTATTTTCATTATCACTTGCATTGGAAACCATGATTTGTGTTAGCATCAGATGATACGCTGAAGGATGATATTTCCAAAATAATTTGGAACTTGGGCTTTCTGACTGCTGCTCACATCTGACCAAACCGCACTTCAGCTGTTGTGATCCCCTTCCTTTACTTACACAGCCCATATCAGCAGTGAACTCAAGGATCACTCAACCATTCATGGACAGATATTTCTAAAATCCCTCTTCTCCTCCTGCAGAACAGGAAGTACCAGAATTAATTAATTAATTAATTAAGAATTGCTTTCCAACTAACAGGATAAAAAGAGGACACACTTGCCTAGTGTTGTGTAGATAAAATACCCCAACTCTCAAACACATATCAACTGTGAATGTAAGATGCTGTGGCTGCAAGATCCAGCAGGCACTGATAGGTTTGTGACCAAAACTGATTGAAGCTTCAAGGGAGCAGAAATAAAAAACGATGGACAAAGACTCAGAGGCAGTTGCCAACATTTACATCAACAGAGACATGGCATTGGTTTAGTCCTTGTATTGTTGCCCCTCCTCTCTTCAGATAATTTTGGATGTTAATATGTGGTAACAGATGGGTTTTAAAGTTGCTCTTGACAGTTATTTATATCTCTAATAATAGTTCTGCCTTTCCTCACACATCTTCAGCAGTTCCAGTCAGGCATGACTCAGAGCAACAACAATTAACAAAAATACCTCCTTTGCATCAATTATTTCCATTTCATCCCTGGATATGTAAATATGTTTGATGTGCAATAAACAGGCCTATGAACCAAATGCAGGGAAATGAGAGCAGCCCATCTTTGTATAACATCCGCACCTTCCCTTTTGCAGACTGGCAGAGAAATTTCTGTCAGTCTGCTGCTGCTCCTCCTTGTGACTACCTGACTTCTGCATCTGTTTTCACTGTCCTGATTAATCTGCCTCTGGTTTCTGCAGCTTTCACAGAGATGCCTTCTTGTGCTATCCACTGAATGGCTTCTTCATCTGGCAGACAACCTATCACAGCAGCTTGACACACATTTAGTTTCTGAAGGACTAATAACTTATGCCACATTCACAGTTTACAACCTTCTGCCTGTGACTCTGTCACCCTTTTAACCAATTTGAGGCTGGAAGACCTTAAGATTTCTTCCACCTAATCCTGGGCCCTCTCCAGGTGACACTATTACATGCTCCACAGAGGACTGGGGGGATGCTGCAGTTATGCACAAGGTTTTCTTTCAGGAAAAAGGCTATCATATATCTAGAATAATGATAAAGGAAAAATAAAAAGGTCATGCACATTTGTTTCAGTTGGAAAACTATGAAAATTATCTTAGGAAAATGTTTTCAAATGTTGACATTTATGGACTAAATATGGAAGCATTTTAGAGCTCTCAGTGCCTCATACACAAGTGTTCAATCACAGTAGGAATGGTCGAGGAGTCAGCTTATAATAAAAACAAGAAGCAGTTCATATAATATGAAACTGGGTATGGTCTTCAGTCTGTCCTTTCTTCACTGTTCAATAACATAGCATAAAGTTAGCTAAATAGTGAATATGCTTGAGCCACTCTGAGTATAGATGTGCACTTGCTCTCTTCGGTGTAAATTACTCCCTTGCATCACACATGGGGATGCTTACTGTGGCTATGTTAAACTCCATGGCTACCCACTGTGGGAAATACTGAATGAAATATTAAGTAGTCACTTCTGTTACTCTGTTTGACAAGTCAAACCCATCATAGACTTATTGGCTTCATTTCAATGGACTCCACACCAATTACTCAAACTATGGTCACAGACAGACAGCCTCAGTGCTTAAAGGCTAACCAAGAAGAACATGCTGGTATGTCAGTGAGAAGACATTTTACACAGAATATTAGAAATTAGTTAAAAAGCATACAAATTATTTACATATGTATATATCTCTCAATAGATATATTCAATATCTATATCAGCATGTGTGTGTGTAAAAATTTACATTGAAATTTGGCCATAAGTTACAGTTGTCAAAGATGGAAAAATGATATTGAATGCATAAGTGTGTGTTTGCCAAAGTATCTTGTGACTGTCTGTATAAACACATAGACAGTTCACACTACATTTCAAGCACCAGCCCAATAGTCAGTGTTAGCTCCAACTGAAAGGAAACTTTATACAACCTCCCCAGGTTAAGCAATCTCCTTTTGAGCATGATATATTGAAATTAATGGACTATTGAAGTCGCCACTATGGGATAGTGGATTTTTTGGCCAGATGCTAAGCAGTGTGAGGGTCAGGGCAAGGGCCCAATGATTCATGCAAGTGCCCAAACAAGCACCATTGCGAAGCGTGGGCTGCAAACTACTGTTTACACGAGAATTATAAAGCACTTGGTAATTCCTAGGGCTCTAGTCCTTGAAATCCATGAAATCCACTTGCATGAAATCCAATCTCTTCATTAGCATTAGGCGAAGAAAACCTTTAATTAATACAACAGATAAAATGAGCTTCTAGTTATAACCTACGAACATGTACTTCTTCCACATTATAAGGTATTTTAATATAAATAATCTTACATTAATCCTTCAATAGTATTGCTATGGTTTAGAAATTAATTTCAGAGCAGCAAAGACTGCTATTAGCAGAGGTCATCCCAAGCCAGGGCATTTTGCCTCTTCTATCACCATGGAACAGATGTCCCAGCTGAGGGAGATTTACTAAATACGTGAAGGATCACCACACATTAAGAACAAAAACACCCTATGGGGCCTTCTGGGTAAGAAGGATGAATGGCATCTTCATAAAAGGAGAACAGCATGCTCATAGCAGATGATGCAGAGATGGAGGAATATTTGAGGTGGAGGAAAAGAGTCACCAGAGGATATTTAGGAAAACACCAAAAGACAGAAGGAAGAAAAACCAAAATGACTGAAAAATCCAGTTGCATCATAAAACGATTCACATTCTGGTTCTTCTTGATAGCAAGGAAAACAAAAGCTCTGGTCAAGTTTATGACCCAAGTGGAGACAAGAAGTTAGCAGCTAGCTTTGATTGAGGAAGTGAGTGTGCTCCTGAGGAAACATCTGAAATACCCAGCAAAAGCCATGCTGTCAGCATACTTCTGCTAACAGTAGAGCTTGTGGCAAGATGAAAGGTTACAAAGGATCATGATTATGTGAACAAAAGCCTTATGCCTCACAGTTTTATCCTGAAGCTCAAGTTTTTGGAGGCAGTAAGAGTTAACCAGCATTCAGGAACCTCTCTTTGTGCAAAGTATGAGTAATTGGTAAAAAGAAAAGGGTAAACAAATGAAACAAAAATAAGGATAACACCACACATGAACAATTAGGGAACAAGAACACGCAACAGGAATTATGGGGGAAGACAGAGAGCAAAGAAACATTGTTGGGCTGATCTGAACTGGTCAAAGTCATCCTAGTGAAATGCAGATGTATTATTTCGAGGCTGGCAGCATTTTTGTGCAGAATGTTACTGCATTCATGTTGTGTTTAATTTACAGATAACCTGCCCAACATAACAAGTACAGACTGTATACTTTTTATTCAGAACAACACTGTACTGTAACAAAAAAGCTATGAAACAGAGCGCAAACTATGTGCATGTCCATCTGGCTGCAGGAAGCATCATAGAGCTTATCCACCAAGCCAGACAGATAAACCCTAGCTGGCCCACAAACTTTTGCAAAGATGATGTAGCAACAGCACACAGGCACATAGGCTTCTCCAGCTTAGCATCTATCACTGTGATGGAATGGTTTTCTAAGAGATCCTTTTCGTAAGTTTGTGACCTTAATACTATTAGCTGTCCTTTCAGATTTTCATGTGTTTCTTTACAAGTCTTTTACTGCAAGAACAGCCATCACTGTTAAAAGGTTAGTGATTGTCTACTCTTACCACATGCATCACCTATTCAGCATATAGAAAAAACACTTAATTGGACGTTTTCTCAGGGGATTGGAGCAGCCACCACTTCTGCTGTTTTTATCTGGGATGACGAGCACAGTACTTACTTAAAAAGTGGCTGTAACGTCCTATAGACACATTAAAGGAGAACTTGACTTCAGCAGAGTTAAATAAAGGGAAAATTAAAAAAAAAAAAAAAGACAACCAAACTTGAATTTTGAGGTAAAAAACTATAAAAGTTTAGATACGTCTCATTATTCCTCTGAGATTTTGTCCCATGACTCTGAATCCAACTAGAATAAAAACTGACTACTGTTTCCTGTTTTCAAGGCCACAAGTCTCTGCTGCTTAACTACACTTTTCATTACCCCAGTGACATAATCTGCAGCTAAATCTGATATACCTGATATAAATGATATACCTGCTCAGCGAAGGAACTGGATACTACTTTCAGGGTAAGACGTCTAAATGCAGTGATCTACATATAAGCTACACATCTAGGCAAGCTCTGAAACCAGCAGGGAGCTGATCAACACAATGTGTGTTTGTAGTTGGATGCAGCTGGCCATGGTAGGTGCCATCTCTGGCATGAGCTGTGTGACTTTAGAGGCTCCCTATGCATTGCACTGTGTACCCTGAGCACAGTGGAAGCTTACTTAATTGCTAACCTGGAGATGTTTATGTTGTAGGCAGCTACATACAGATGTCTCTCTCTGTAAGGTGAACTGCATGCCTGGAGAAAAAGAGCCCTTGCCTGAAGGGATGTATTCGCAGAATGCACACTTCAGGCCAGGATCAAAAACTATCCAGTAACATAACATTTTATAATGAGTGACAGCTACAGAGAACCCGCATTTCATGACTTTTTATACCTGTAATACATCTACCAGTCATGTTGTAGTATCTCTTTCTAAGCATGCTTTTAGAGTTGGAGGATTCTCCAAAGTAAACTGAAGTTTTTAATTAAGTTTCATAGGATTTCACACAAATCTCCAAGTCAGCAGTCAGAAAAACAGTCTATTATAATTTTGTTGTCTTTGTTGATATATCAGTATATCAGTGTGATGGAGGAAAGTCTTGGAGTCAGACAGCTGGGATTATATTTCTGGTTCTGGTAAGCAAAGGCAGCTACTTGGAAGTTATTTGTGATGATACAGTCTGTTACAGGCAAGAGAAATGCAGTGTTTGGGCACTGGGAAGCACTTAAGAAATGTGAAACCTTATATTTCCTTGCATGTTAGGAGGAATACTCCCTGTCACCAACTTAAGTTTCTTTTACAGTAATTTGCTGCATTTATTATAAAACTCCCAATTTTTCTCTTTAGAGATGGCAAGCTGCTTTTCTTTAAAAAATATCCTCTGAAATACCAGATTAAATTCTGTATCCGTGCTATCAGAAAAACCTCAGGAAAGCTTTATAGCACTATTTTTATTTTTTCTTTTTATGGCTGTTGATCAGAAGATGTGTCCTACACCTGATTAAAGAATGACAGATGACAAGGAGTGTCTTTAGAGATCACTCACTCTCTGACATAAAACAACTTTTAACAGTAGTGATTTAGGGTAATCTAGAAGGACAGAAGAAAGAGAGTGAACCTGTAGCAACAGAAATGCTGCATTAGGAATTCTTCCACCTAAAGAGTCTAATTTTCCTTGATTTGAAGCTAGAACAAATTCAATAATGGTGTAGAGCCATATGAAGATGCAAAAAGAGCGAGATACTAGGTAAGCTGTTGGAACATAGCATTGGTTTAGATTCATACTATATAGCCAAAAAGATGAATTTCAAAATCCAACACTATATCTGCACTGCAAACAATGGTAAAAACCACATTTGTGGTGACTTTAATTTTTATTTTATAAAGTAATAAATAATCATGAAAATAATAATCACATTCTTGACATATCAGATTGCCAAATTAATCAGTGAAAATGGATCTTGGGATCTACTGCTGCAAAAGGAATGTGGGAGTGCTGAGACTTTTTTCTTGACATAGGAGAATATAAACTTGTGAGGATGTAGATCTTAATGAAGTATTTCAAAGATGTGTCTAAGACATTACGTGAAGACCAAACAGCAGCCTTTCAGTACCTTTTCAGGTCAGTGAAAAGATACAGCCAGGCTTTTCACTGATGTGCACAGTGGGATAGCTAATGAGAGATACTGGTCATAAATTGACAAAGGGAAGGATACAAGGAAAACAATTTTCATTATGAGACTAATTAAACATTTGAAAGCTTTGTCAGAAGCGGCTCTGCATCCCCCATCCTTGAAGACCCAATTGGACAGAGACCTGAGCAACCCCATATGTGCTTGGTGGTGACCATATTCTGAGCAGAGAGTTGGACTAGAGATCTCCTGAGGACCCTTCCTGCCCCAGGTGTTCTGTGATTCTGAGTGATAGTGCAAAGTCTGCTGTCACCAAATGTACAGCCCTATCAGACAACACATCAAACCAGAACCAACTCACCAACCAGATCATCCCCATTCTCCCTTGTTGTTTCCTGGCTACCCTAGGCAGAACACAGGGGATGTGCTTTGCCTTTTAATAGACTGGAGTTTTTTTAATATGATTTTAAGTAGGGCTATAACACTCTGAATCAGCACACCCTGAATTATTAAGCAAATTCATGAATATTTATTTCAATGACACATTCTTCAATATAGTCTCTAGAAAGGGGGGAGGACAGTGAAGCTTCTACATGTCCCTAAAGAAATTAATTTGTTCACAGGTATCAAGTCTGGATCTTGAACAGCCCCTAGACTAATGAAAGGATATAGTTACCCCCGGTTTAATTCCAGTATTATAAGGAAATGCACACAAATAGTATATGGATATATGTGAGCTTTCTGAGATAATGCAGGTTTTTCCTGTGTGTTGCCTTTAGGATTTAGGCATAACTTTTCAAACACAGAGCATAAAGTCGGGCATTTAACTCTATATTTAAATATGTAGGTAAGCTCAGCCTCATTGCCAGTGAAGAAAATCACAGAATAGTAAGAGCTAGGGATGCTCAGATATGAAGAAAACATGGTCTGTCAATTTATTCAGCAAAAGGAGGTTCTTAGAGCCATCAGAGTGCCCTTCCCTGCCAGCACAGATAACAGCACTCAGTTATTCCCTGCCTAAAGCATCCTAGCCCCTTTTGAAATATCCTTTTCATGCTATTACTCCTGCTGAAAAGAGCTTGTGAAGGTTGCTTCTTACAGTTAGGAACATGAGTCTTATTCCCAGACTAAACCTGGTCTTAGTCTACTTAGATCAGTTATCCTTGGGTTAACACTGCAAATATATCAAGGGGATTTATAAATATAACATCAGAGAAGGAAAAATAGCATCTAAGTTGAAAATCAGAGAGCAATCACACCTCTCAAATCTCATTTTATAAAGCTGAACTAGTTGCTATTGTCTCCTCTGATAAGACAAGCCAGAAGTGACCACGCTGCAGTACCCAAAACCCTTGGGTCATGCTTAGATTGCTCCACTCAGAGATGCACCCTGGGTTTTCCAACATCTTAGCTTTTCATGCTAGCTTTTGATAGGGAGCTTACAAAAGTAAGAAGCTCTTGAGATTGGTTCTGGTTTTTGGTCATCCAAGCAGTCCTTTCCTGGCATTTGAACTTGCATGATTACAAACTTCATTATACATGGCTAGAATTGAGCAAATTTCACGTGAGGCCGTAGAGGTGTCTTGTACAATAAATATTTTCTATCTCCTCTGGTAATGTGTTCTCTGATACACTCTCAAATTGCATTTGGTTTTTTATGGGGCAACATAATTCTAGAGACTCATACTCACTGTTTTGCAGGCTAATACAGTTTACTGGAAGGTGCCCCTGCCAATGGTGGGAGGATGGAACTAGATAGTCTTTTAGGTCTCTTCTAACCCAAACAATTCTGTGATTATATGAATATGAAGATGTCTTTCCACTCTCCCCGTTTTGGCAGATAAGCACTCAGTTGAGAGAGGAAATCTGTTTCTGCTGGCTTCAGATGCATGACCATGCACTTTGCACTACCAAACTTCATTCCACCTATTTTTTCTGAAATCCTCAAGGTCATTAAGCAAATTACATTAACATACTTACTTAAGCTTTTAGTGCCAGCATCATTAATGAAAACATGAAATTGGATCAGAGTTACAACCAGCTCTGTGGAAATTCACTGATAACTTCCCTTTAAACCAGAAAGTTCCTCTTTCAGCACATGCTGGTTTTTTACCAGCTTCATGTTCACCAGAAAATTCTTATGCTCAGCCTCATGTTTTCTGCCCTGTATAATAACTTTGCAGATGCTGGTCTATCAAGTACTTTACTGAAGGTGAATCTCGCTTTTCCTGTCAGAAGCAGATGCTGGATATTTACATGTCACAGGCCAGAGGTTGAGAATGGTGGCCCCTGCTGTGCTGCATGTGAGAGCACAAGAAGATGGTTAAGATGGGGAAATGACAATTTATTTCAGAGCAAAGCAGTCTGGAATAGAAATGTACAGATGAGGTGATTTGATGGAAAAACAAATCTGCCTCGTTCCATCAAACAAGCTTGATACAAATTGTAAATCATTTCCTGATGAGACACAAATCTAACAAAGTTCCCTCCAGAGATTTTTGTTCTTTGCCTAAATTATATCAAGCTCAATTGTTCTAAGTATTCTTTAAATTGCTGAAAGGACTGAAGTAGCAAGAGCCTTGCTGAAAGAAATATAAATACAAAATGCAATAATAATTCAAACAATAAGAATTTCTTTGTTCTATCAAGTACATGCATAACAAAAAATTTGTATCTTGTAAGAAACAGTGTGTGAGCATACACAGGAGGAAACACTATTCAAAAGAAATAGATATGCAGTGTCTTATAAGATCTTTTAAAGATATGCAAGACGTTTGTGCCAGGGAGAATAATAAATCCTTTGCAGCCGGGACTGGCAAAGGAGGAATCCATTGCTCACATCATCCCCATTCTATCTCATCACTATTGTGCACAGATAATTGCCGTGTCTCAGAACTGTGTAAATCCAGGGTACACGTAACATCTTTACTCAAAAATGTTGTTTCTTTTGTCTCTGCCTTTGCTGTGCCACTGCACAGAAGGAAAAATGAAATAAGGGTGTATTTGCAGTACTGTACTACCCACCTCCTCTCAGTGTTGCCTCTAGCCCCAGCTTGGGGAGGAAGTACTGAACTTGTCTTTCTGAGAGCAGTGTTACAAATACAGGGAAAATGAGCCATGGGGATGACCCACAGCATGAAATGGCAGCAGAAACAAGGGCTGGTCAGAGAAAAGAAAGGTGATGACAGGCAAGGGACAAGAGAAGAGCAAACCTGGAGACAGTGCTGCAGAAAGGACCCGTAGTTCAAGCTTGCTTTGCCAATATAGCCTCAAAGGGCTACAGAAACCCATTTGGGAAGGGACCCTCCTGAACACAAGTCTGATGCCTGTAATCATGGGTAACAGCTCAGTATAACAGGATTCATAATATCCCTTATGCACACAAGACAAACCACAAAACCTTCATCATGATCAGGTGTCAGTCTCTGAGCAGCTGCCAACAAAGTTAGAGCAAATCCCTGTTTCAGAAGGACCCTCCATGGGGCAGGCTGCTGTCTGTGTGACTGAGCATTTCCCCAGCTCCAATGCAAAAAGACCCATGGGATGCAGAACTCCTGCCTCTTCAGTAACTTACACAACATAAGGCCTTTTGTAATGGTTATAATGAAAAAAAAAACCAAACCCCTACATACTTTCATGGAGAATTATGAGAGGTCTGTTATCACAAGGCTCCTGGCTGCCTGCAGGAATACACCTCCTTGGTAAAATTCAGTTTCAAAGAGCCCCCGGAAAAACAAATAAAATGTGGCCAGATCCTTAAATCTTCTGACATTTACATTTCTTCAGTCAGATTTTGTTAGGCCTAAAACAAAGCAAAAGTAGTTATTTTAATTTCAAATAGAATGTTTATTTTCATCCTTTTCCTGGGTTTTGAAGGAGCTGTTGCTATCCCATTTTGTTCTCTGGCTAGGTAAGACATGCAGCACCAGCATCACCAGTGTTCCTCTATAGCTGGCTTCAATGGAAACCAGTTTGTGGCACAAGTGGTATGTAACCAGATTCCCTCCCTAACTGAGCTTTCTCTGATTTCCAACTAATACAGGCACTCTTTTCCAAGTCTGGGATGCTCGGATAAAAGTTCAGTGGGATTTTTCACTGCAATGCATTTTGAATCAGTACAGTAATCCTGCTCAATTAATAAAGTAATTAACAATAAAAAGGCCCAGTAATTGAAATCCCTTTGAAAGTACATCAATTTATTCTCTCCAAGCTTTGCCTCAAATCTTTATTAATTCTGACATCAAGCATAATGACCATAAATTATAAATGATCATCACAAAATCCAGGCATCACAGTCATTTTCTTGTCCTACATGCTGAGTTTTTAAAACAACTAGGTTTAGTCATAACTTCTGAGATTTGCTTCCCATAAGGTAAACAACATGACAGTATGGATATAAAAGAATTTCAGGTGACTCTACTAATGAAATCATTGTAAAAGTAGTCTTTCCCATTCATACATTGAAACAGTTCACAAAACCTAAGGAAATTTCCCAGCTGTAAGAAAAAATGCTATTTTTCTCCTAAAATTCCTCTTCTTGTGATATAACTGTGTGGTTTTTCCTGTAAAATATTAAGCAAGCTGAAGACAGGTATTTCAATTGAACACTCACATGACAGACTGCTGACTTTACATTTTACACTGCACTTTGTGATTTACTAAAATACTCAATAGCAGCTAAGCAAACCCAAAAATGTTTCGTATGAATAATACAACTCAAAGCTATAAGCAAAACTGCCATCTCCCGCCTCCATTGACCTAACAGGTATTTTTTACATCACTTTAGGCTATGTATGTATGTACATAAAGGTGTATATATGTATCTATACACACACATACATACATAAAATCTCCACAAGGGGGCCCTCTAATCTTCCCCAAATCTTAGCAAAAGCTTAACTGGCTTTCCAAAACTTGATGCTGTAAAGCTTTTGTCTACAGATATTATGATATTTTAGGAAAAAGCTTTTATCAACTAGAATTGACTTTATGATAGAATTTCATACAACAAAAACTGTAATTTAAAAGGGAATCAGTTTTTATGTACAATTTCCACTATATACTTGGCACGCAAAGAACTTTCGTAAAGCTTTTCCAAGTTCACTAGTTGCAATAACCATCCAAAATGAGACCTTTTACACACACACATGCACACACACACAGACACCCACACACACAGAGTCAGCTCATGCTGCCGTGGCAAGGCAGTCTCCAAGGTGCAATCTGGTTCTATGTTATATTGTAATTTGTAGGCTAAGCACAAAGTAAGCGACTATGAGTGATTTTGGCTCTCCATGAATGCATCCCGTAGGCACCAGAGTTAAGGTACAAATGGTATTAAAGTTATTTGCACTGTCCTCTCAACTCCCTGCAGATATAAAAAACAAATCTTGTTTGGGATACCTTGTTATTTGCTTTAATATTCTGAATGTCTTACAGAGACAGTGTTATAAGTCCTCATCTTCTTAACTCAATTGTAGCTCTGTGATGTTTTTTATTATTTACCAGGCCTTTGACCCTGGAACACCTAGCAGAAATTGGACCATCTCCTTCTTCTGACCTCAAATCTTAATTAATCATACTAAGACACACATACCAGGCTGTGGACTGCACTGTACCACTATCAGTTGTGGATGCTATGGTCTAAGAAAGAAGTTAATAAGATGCAATAAAGAAGCCTAGGCTTCTAAGCAACTTTTATGAGGGATTCTTTACCTTTCAGGAAAACTAGCTGAATTCAGCCCTGTGGAGACAGCACAAAACCACCAGTCTGCTCAGTCATTCAAATAAATCTGCACCTTGATCTGCAGCTCAAACTTTAAGCAAAGTTTCCATGATCGCTCAGCAATAGTGCTGGATGATACGGTCATGTTTAACCCATGTCAATGACAGAGTCCAGACTACTGCAAAACTCGGGCATTCACATAAAATAAAATAGCCAAGATGCTGATAGAACCCCAGAAGAATACTGGCTGCAGCAAGTCATCATGGATGCCTGTGGCTCTGCAACTCTCCTCTGAAACAGGCAAATCCTAATCAATGAAGCACATCTGTACAGTGGTGAAAAAGCACTTCCCAGTCCCTTCAGGCCATGAACTGACTACTTGAAGCATGACATTTGATTAGCCTTATTATCTCAACTCATTTATATATAAATGTTTTTAGGGGCCATGAAGCCATCCAGCCTTTATGAAAATCCAGTTACATTATCTGAGCTGATGTTCCCTTCCTTCTTCCTTCTTGTCTGTAAAAACAAGGAGGAATTTTTTTCTTTTTTTTTTTTTTTTGGTAACTGCAGGTTATCATTTTTGCAATTTTATTATTGTAAAATAACCTTCTTCTCATACATTAGTGCAGCAGACTGTTGCCACCACATATGCAAATAAATAGGTTAGGCTTTCTAGTCTTTCCACACAGAGATATTTGATATTGAGACTCAACATGATCTACCGTCTTTCTGAACTAAAGGCCAGGGGAATCATGTGCAGGACTTTATTTTCAAATGTATCTCTCACGAAAATTAGTGAACATCTGTGCAGATGCTGAACGTGAATTCAGGTAGCACAGACAAAACCTATCTGAAACTGAGATTAAGCTCTAGGAATATCTAGTGGTAAGAATGTTTATCTTTGCAAGTGAAGGATTTCTTCCCTTCCCTTTGAAGAGCCAGAGTACTCTTCAGGTCACAAACTTATCTTGCTCTAAAGGACGTGGGATGATGACAGGGTTATGAAAAATATTTCTGCATTAACAAGGAGAAAAGTTGCTGATGCACATCCTGAGTAACACAAAGATTTGAATACAGAACACTCATTAGGATTTCTTCATAGACTCTATAAATTGCTTTCTGTCTCATACAGATTATTACTGTCAATACAAATATAGCAGGGATGCAAACAGGAAAGCAAAATTCAGGTTAAAATATCATAATATCATGAACATTTTTTCTACAGTTTTAATTACTTCTGTGTTTCTGTCTTTTATCCAACAGAGATTACTTACCACATCAATCTTATTTGTGATACACATACTGAATATTACATAATTTAACATAAGCTAAAACCTCAGAATTTACAAAAGAAACCTCATCAGGGTGCCCTGAGCCATTGAAGATATGCTACCTGTCTAGTAAAATTAATCGTAAAGGAGAAAAGGGTGCAAACTGATCTGGTTTTTTGGTTTGGGGTTTTTTTTGTGTTTTTTTTTTCTTTGAAAAGTTCCTTTCAATTAGCTTTTTCTAAAGCAAAATTTTTGTTCATAATCGTATAATTTTTCATATATGACAAAACTATGCGTCCCCACGGTCTCACCCAGTGCTGTTTACCACTTGTATCCCTGCTCTTCATCCTGAGATAGCATCTGCTATATGCTCAGACTAAACTACAGCCCTGCCTGAATAAAAGGAAGTTTGCATGCACACAGACCTGTATTTGTGACACTCTAATTTGCTCTGTGGCCTTAACAAATACACCAGCATTAAGCATACTCATGCAAACCACAGCTCTAAAAATAACTCACTTCAGACATTTTTCCATGTTGTTTTCCAGTAACACCGCTTTTGCTACTAGGAACAACGATTAATACACGCAGGGATTTATCACCAAAAAATCACACTCAGAAAAGCAGCAGGGATCCTCAGAGGTGTGGCACGGGACTAGCTGAGGGGTCACATTAGTATTCCCTGAGCATCAATGGAAAACACTTGGCAGAGTGGCTCGGCCACTAAGCAGGCAAGTGTAACCCACCTCATTCAGCATACAAGTGTCCAACAGCAGGGCACACATCTGACGGTGAGGGCCAGTGGCCACCAAAGCTACACCATCTCCCCAAAGTCCTTAGGGAGATATTTTTTCTCAGAGGCCAGAAATCCAACTTGTCCTATCTAGCACCCCTTCCCAGACCAAAGCCTTCGCTGGCACACATGCCATCCTGCCTCATCAGAAAGACAGGGGCTGGTAGGAAGGTTCAGTACAGGCTCCCATTCTCCTTAACTTTGTAAAGACAATTATAACTTTGTCCTGATTGAATTGCTTTTTTCCTCAACAGGTCAGGAAGAAATATTTATGACAAATGCTGGGCAAACAGTAACAAACAAAGAAATTAGTGAAGAATACACAGGTTTCTTGAAGGAGTTTTTCAACCTTAAATGTAATTCTTTCATGCAATTCCGAAGCACACCTGAATTTTTTGTAAAAACTCCAACAAACTGAATATATAGGACAAACCAACAGTCTATAAACACACGTAACAGAGATTGAAACTTGAATTAAAAAAACACACCCGATTTTAATTAAAAATCCATGATAAATGCCTAGGAGCAAAGGATCTGCAGATAAAATTTCTAAACTGGTGAACTCTGAGCACAATCTCAACACACAAACTGGGAAGACAAGGTTGGGAATCATCAGAGGTACAAATATTGCAGTGCTTCTCTCTTACTATGTGTGCATTTTTCTGTGTCTTTTCCTCCTAGCTTCTCTCTCTCGTTCTTTTTTCCCTCTATTTCTTTTCTTTCTTTTTCCCCTCATTATTTGGGTCCTCACACAGCAATGGCATAACTTTATGCCTGGAGGAGCTGCAGAGGAAACAGACACAGAAGAAAACCAGCTTTCTCCCAGCTAAGTTTAAGCCCATTTGCTCCTGCACCAAGTTTCTCTGCACACTTAGCTGGCTGCAGAGGAAAATGGAGTGGGAGTGGGATGGTGTCACTCAAAGTCCTTGTCAGTGACAGAGCTGCTCTGCCACTTGCTGGGGTGGATGCAGGGGCTGCACGCCTGACTCAGGAGAGCAGGCTGAGGGCTGGAGCATGGGGGGCTTGGTACTAACCAACTAAAGATGTCCTGGTTTAGGTATGTGGCTGCTTCCCCACAGGCCATTTTCACAGCACTGCCCCCATTTGTGCCTCTCCCTCTACAAGCTACTGGGACATGGATTTTTGTTTAATTGGGATTTTTTTTAAT
Source organism: Sclerurus mexicanus (assembly GCA_013396755.1). NCBI lineage: Eukaryota > Metazoa > Chordata > Aves > Passeriformes > Furnariidae > Sclerurus > Sclerurus mexicanus. Next base: position 269,052 of record VWZF01006522.1, read on the forward strand.
TGTCCTTCACTGAAACTGAATCCGCCTCATTTTTGCAATCCAGATACACAAGGTCTCCAAGGGCTCAGTTTATGTCCCTGTGCATTACTGTTGGTTCAGACTTTCTTAACAAATCTGAGAGCCAGAAATTATTTTGAAAACTTGGGCATAACTTTCAATTCTAGACATCCTATAACAGTTATAATATTACAGTATTGCAATAGGAGTTTGTTCTGTTAAATCTAGCCTGGATTTAGTTTTGGCTTCCTGAAAAGGCTTTAGAAGAATCATGTTCTGTAAAAACAGCTGAATGAAAAATGTCCTATTAAAAAGGAGTTCAAGAAGCTACTTGACTAGTTCATGGAAGATAAACCCATCCATAGTTATTAAATACAGAGACATCTCCAGCAGGCAAGAAATTCTCAAGCCTCAAATTTTTCAACCAGAGGATTATATTCAGGGAATTGTCATTATATGCTTGCCTTGTTCTCATCCTCCTTGGACTCTCCATTGTTGGAAACAAGGCAGTAGGTTAAGTGGACCTTTGGTCTGACTTGGCTTAGCCATCCCTGTGCTACTCCAAGCTGCCCCTGCCCACATAATCATACTTTTCTTTTTTTTTTCCTAACACTGATGAGAGAAATATGTCACATATTGATTAGTTAAGTCAAAGAAGAAAAAAAAGTACCATTTTAGTCATATCCATAAGGAAGATTGTGGATGTCATACTTGTCTCTAAAAATGTTCTCTCACCTTCAATAAGAAATCTGTTTTCTTAAAAATGGATGTGGGTGTTACAAATGGGAGTTCTTTACTGCTTGTAAAAATGAACGCTTTCCATTCATTTACAAAGAGACTATCAGAAAATGTATTATTACCAGGGGTTGGTAGGAGGCAACATCAAACAGCATGTCAGCTCTGAAAGAGAAATGAACCATGGAAACAGACTGAAAGCAGGAACTGACCACCAGTGTTCAGCACTGAGAAGAGGAACATCCCATTGAGGCTGCAGCACAGAAGGGCATCTGAGATCTTCAGGTAGGCTGAAAAATGGCTCAGCCCCTCCTGACAACTCCACTGCTGTTCACTACCGGGTCTGCATGTGGCTAGGTGGCCTGGCAACGCAAACGTGTCCCATAACAAACCCAGGCGACATGAATTAGCTAAAGTACATATCAGCCTTCTCTGCTTTTAAGTGTTCACGTGTGATATCTGATGGGCACAGGGTAATGCAAAGTAAAAATGCCTAGTCTGGTACAAAAACAATTTACTGATGACTCCTGAATAACTTGAATTGGCACAGTGAGTTTTATGTCAGAGGAGCGATTTGCTTCACTGTTCAACCCTGCTTTTGAACAAGTACTGGGATACCTAAAGCCAGCTCAACTATATGGTCAAACTATGGCCTTGGTACTAACCTATTATAACTGTGCAGGAGTTACTCTGGATTTATGAGCATGCAAACACACTAGGACCATGTGCTTAGTTTTGCTGCCCTTAGCTCTTTTTCTGTGTCTGTCCTAACTTACCTAACCTCTGTAATTCTTTCCATGTAATATACATTTCCTTGCTCCAGTGTACCAAAACTGTACGAATGAGAAGAAAATAAACGACACAACTGAAATATGAAATTCCTTAAATGTTGAATATCACACATAAAATTTAAATGAGTACAACATATTTAATAACAATAGCATGTCAATTCCATGAGAAAAGGAAAATATAAGCCTCCATTACAAGGTGGAATATTGTCCTCAGAGTTGGAAAATGTCAGAAAGAATATTATTTGTGCAGCTTTATTTTGCCATTATGATACCCTACTTATTTGCAATAAAAATTATTTTTCCACAGGACTCCTGCTTTGTTCAGTGCACAGAACAGGAGGTGCTCAGTGAGAGGCCTATGCAATATTTCTTTTTATCATCATCTGAAAGCCTGTAGTTCAGTGTTTTATTTACAAGATGTTGCACAGACTGTTCAGGCACAGAATGTTGCATCTTCTCATTGTTTTTACTATCACAATCATCCTTGCACTGTATTGTACTTAATTTCTTTTTGCTTAGTATTTTCTACAACCCCTATTGCAGTCAGATCCTTGCATTTTTGCCCACTGAATCTTGATTTCTCTTGGATCAAAAGGAAACAGCACGAAAGACTGGGGACAAATTCCTTCCTTGAAGAGACAGGAAGCACAGAGCTGCAATGATCTCACGGGCAATGGGAGAGGCAAGCTTGAGTCTGTTAGAGAGGGGAAGAAAATGAAGAAACGTCTCTCACTTCCTACACACCACCACCAGCTTTTGACACAAGCAGCCATGACTGCTATTTAGTGTGCCACTTGCTTACATCTGCAGGTGATATGCAAGCTGCATGGCTCCTAAAGCTGCAAGCTCCTAAACCAGTTCCCTACTGGTGCTCCCCAAGAGGCACTATGGGGCTTCTCAGATCCCCCAAAGCAGGCAGTTGTGCTCTTCATGCATAAAAACAAAACTGGAGACTCCTATTGTGGTTTCCAATGATGGAATCAAGCAAAGTTTTGAGTATCAGATTCCCTGACTTGGTACTCATGGCTTGGGGACTCAGACGACTTTACTAAATACCAACAGTTTTGTAAATCAGTCCACCCCTTTTCTATTCCATCTGGAATTCTGAACTGGAACATGAATATTTTAAAACACCAGCATCTTAAAGATTTAGTAACACATCTACCTTACAGCTTTGCTGTGTGTACTGATTGCAAGTGTGTATGGCCCAGGATGATGAAACAGTTATTGGTGTGAAAATGCCATTACTTTATCTCACTTTTTATTTGAAAATGGTTGTCTCTTATTTTTCGTTACATCTTTCAGGCAGTACAAATCTTAATAAGGAAATGGTTGACATTAATAAGGCAGTAATGTGTTTTTGGAGCCATCACTTAGTGGCAGATGCTCAGAATAATTAAGACACAGGTAATGGACAATTAAAAGAAAGAGGTTCACATGGCGTGACTTGTTTCTGTCCACATATTTCTTACCAAGAAATAAATTCTTGAGCACAAGCACTGTCCCCATATAGTTGATAGGGAAAAAAAATGCCTAATATGAAAGGAATATTTGATGTATCCACAAATAATATAAACTTTTCCGTTTTTTAATCCAGAGGACATGCGGATGAAATATGTATTGTCAGTCAACAAGTAATGCTAATATCCTTTTAAAAATACCTCTAGGCTACACAGAAAACATTATTTTAAATTCAGCCCACCACTTCATACTCACACCTTCACAAACAAGGTTACTTGAAGACAAAAGTAACTGTTCAATGAGCTGGTATTAGGGACCAGTTGACTATCTTGTCACCATTATTACACGCACAAAGTCAAAGGCAGGTCTGTGCACTTTGCTGAACAAGGACAGGATTAACTGCCTTGCTGAACCAGGACTTCAATTATTTGTGGACATTAAAAAAGTTATTATCTAATTCATTACGCAGTGAGGCAGTTGTTAGCACACTAAATTATCTGGATGATAGGTGGACTATACATGCTTGGAATTAAAGTAATCACAGTGTTATTTTCTCTGACAGGGGGTTATTCAGTCCAAGCGCAAATAAATGATGCAAATATGAGTAAACAAATAATTATTGCAATATTGTTTCAGTTCTGGAGATGTTTTGCCTTCCTTTGATGTTGAAACCTGACTACTTCAGGCCTCAAATGTCTGTGAGAAGACACCACCAGTGACAGGAACAGAGAAGCAAAGGTTATGGGAGCTTTGCTTCTGCCCAAACACCTGCAAGAGCCCAGGTTGAAATGCAGAGGCGAAAGGCTGGGTAACGCCAGTGAGATGCTTCTTCACTGACTCATCAAGCAGCACCACTGTGCAAGCATAAACCAGAGGAGGGCAAACCAGAGTGCTTCAAAGAAGATAGACTCCCTCAGTTTAATTTTTCAGATAAAAGATGTTTTTTATCTTTACAATACAGAAGTAAGTCCAAAATATAATCATATGGCTTTGTGGGACACAGTACCAATTCTTAGGAACAAGTTTATATCTGATGTTTGAACTCTTCTTTTTCAATGACCAGAGATATTTCTTTTTCCAGGCAGTCAAAGCTTTGGAGATTCTTTCAACCCAATAATTCCATAAAAATCTTTGCTTTTTTTTCTGGTTTTTGTATTTCTTCTGGTCTTTGAAGACTGTAAGGCAATACTGAACTCTTGAGACTCTCTTTTTTGAACTGGCAGCAAATTGAAATACTGCTTTTTGTGATATTGCTTCTGAGATCTATAGAATCTTTTGGTTAAAGTTCTTCTCATTCTTCCCTGTCGTGAGCTCAGAATTACTATGCTTGTGTTTTGCTGTAAACGACTGAAATAACTGATTTCTGTAAATAGTTTTTGGCTTAAATGTCTGTGCTCTGGAAACCCTGGAAGTGCTCTCTGCCAGTGCACTATGGAATAGCACAGATCAACATGGCTTAAGAACGGCTCTGTCTGGTCTTCCTTACTCTTTTGACACTTTATTTTAATTTAATTATAAATTATTATAAATAAATTATAAAAAACTTCATCTAGGGAATTTAGCACCAGGGATAGAAAACATATAGCTTACAGGCATTCGGATTTTCTTTGGAGCTATCTCTTACAAGTCAGCCTCCTCCATTTCTAAACTATATTATCGGATGAAAGTGGTTAGTGTAGACACATTCAAAGTATTTTGAGTTTAACATACTGCCTTTTGACTTCTCTTGATACCTACCTCCTTTCATAGGATTTCTAGGGTAAGACCTATTTCACCTGCTGTCAGGCCACATTAAATATCTGGTGGTCTCAGACATTTCAGTCATCTGCAGTCAACAGAGAAAGGTGGGTACCTCCAGAGATGATTTATTCCCTCCTAAGACAGCTGTCTGTGAGCCACGGAATGAGTTTGTCTCTGAAGGTGTGTTCCAGCTGAGCTCTACGCAGTTATAGTCATTTTTGCTTGCCACCCCCTGCCACAACTACCACCACAATACTTGACGTCAGTGAGGTTACACCAAACGCAACTCAATAACTGACAGTCATCACTGAGTGATGCCTGCATTTAATAGATGCTACTTTCCTTACGGCAATTGGTGAACAATAGGACAACCAGTCACAGTCTTTGATGGCTAGCTGGCAAAGACATTTTCCCCAGATAACATGCAATGCATTACTGAAAAAATTACTCGGTTGCATAATTCCTTTTACAAAATGCTGACATTTAAAGGATATCTCTCTCCTTGACATTTAAAAAGCAGAGTGCTCCTTGTCCTGTTTCATTGTTGTGCTAAGTTCTACAGCTTCAAAAGTGTGGCTGCTCGGTAATCCATTGAGTCATTGGTTTATTGCCATATCATTCTAGATAAATGATGGTCTAATTAATTTTTCAAACTTCTTTTGTGTCAGAGCTTTTGCCAAGACCTGCTCATTGCTGTCACTTGGCAAGGGACAGTATAATGCTGTTTGGCATGTGAATGGTAGGTGTGGAGTTACTTAGTTCCTTCTGCTTTCAAAAAGAACCAAAACCATTGAGGGATTTCACTGAAAATACAGTAGTGGGTTGACTGAGCTTACAACTTGGTAAGTGATAGCAATTTTGCCCATACACGATAAGCTCAGACACTGAGTTTTAGAACCAGGATGGAAATTTGGCTTTTAAATGGGTATCAAGACCCCAGCAGAGGGCGACTAACTTCTTGCACAGTAGATAATTGCAGGGATTTCAGTCACCACAGTTCAGGTATTAGAGGAGTGCAATCAGTTATACAAACTGCTGTAAAATTTAATATTGTGCCATAAAATCATGAAAAAAATGATAATATTTCTCAGCTGTTGACTTGGTTATACCAACTGGTAAATAAATGATGGGGAAAAAGTAGAAATTAACATCAAGTCTGGAAATACTGCAAGGAAGAATTTATAACAGGCACTATTTTGATCAATGTTATTGGATGCAATGTTATCCAGTGTAATATACAATGATTAAATGCTTTAAGAGAAAAGATACCAGCTGGACTAATTATGACCATGACACTAAGTTGAAAGATACTAGTTAACTTCAATAAAACAAAATAAAGATACTTAAGAGAATTTAGTAAAAAAAAAATAAAATATATATATTCTGAAACAAGTATTTTATGGGATGGAAACATTTTAGGCCTTAGAAATATCCAGGTTGGTTGGAGTCCTCAGCATTCTGATCTAGTGGGTGGCATCCCTGACCATGGTAGCAGGATTGAAAGTATATGATCTTTAAAGGACCCTTGCAACTCAAACCATTCCATGATGATTCTATGAATACGGAATTATATGAGAAGTGCTTTTAAGATACATTTTCCAGGGGAAAAGGGAAATTTGTCACTTCACACTCAGAAATATTGTATGGTATGTCTTTGTTCACTTAAGTGTATTTATGTCTCAATTAATGACAACATTTTTGGATAAGAAAAAGTACTAATGAACTGGAGGGCATGGCAGCAAAGTGCTGACAGGACAGGAGTAAATCTATATAGCTGGCCTACATTAACTCTTCTTTCGTAAACCTTGAAGACAGAGGAAGTGAGCTACAGCAGTTTTCTCAGGACTATGTCCAGTTGGGTTTTAAATATCTCTGAGGGTGGAGACTTCACAACCTCCCTGGGCAGCTTGTGTCTGCGTGCTCAGCCACCCTCACAGAGAAGAAGTGATTCCTGATGTTCAGGAAACACCTCCTGTGTTTCAGTTTGTGCCCATTGCCTCTGGTCCTGTCCCTGGGCATCACTGAGCAGAGCCTGGCTCTGTCCTCTTTGTATCCCCCCTTTGGGTATCGTATAAGAGCACTCCTGAGTCTTCTCTGCTTCAGGCCAAACAGTCTCAGGTCTCTCAGCTTCTCTTTATATGTCCAGTGCTCCAGAACTTAATCACCCTTCACTGAACTTGCTCCAGTATGCTTATGTGTTATACTAGGGAGCCCAGAACTGGAAACAGAATCCCAGATGAGGTCCCACCAGTGCTGAGTAGAGGGGAAGAATCACGTTCCTTAATGTCAATAATTGTGGGATGGGGTCCTTTAAAAAATAATGTAATTTAAAACTTTATAATTTAAAGCACACAAACAAAGCAGAAAAACAAATCAATCAGGGAAAAGTAAATGACTTAACAGTTAGAAAAGACATGACAAATTTAAAACCCTTGTAAGTTATAAGACAAGATACGTGGACGGTGGCAGCAGTATTTTCTCTGAGAAATTATGGCAACTGCACTAACTTAAGTCACTCGGAGTTGTATTAAGCATAAACAGATCTAAGCACTGAGAATAAATGCTGGCACTACCAGAGGGAAAAACAATGTTAGAAAATGCAATATGTCTCTTCCATTTTTAACTTCTAGGAACATGTGTTGCTTCCTTTCTGAATGCTAGCAGATGTCAGCACCCTGCAGACTGGTTTCTCAGTGGAGGAGAAATCAGAATGGATATACTCTAAACGCAAATTGAGTAATTTACATTTAGACACTCATCCTGGAGCGGAGATTGTCATAAATAACATGCAGGCGATCCCTTCTTTCGAGACACTCAGCCAAGCCCTAATGCCCTGTTCCCAGGGAGCAACTTCAATCAAAGATATCGGCCGAAAGCAAACTCTGTGGCCTCTCACACAGCGATGGCCTCATCAGAAAGGTGTATTAAAATGTCAGCAGGAAAGAGATGCCAATCTCTGCCTTTCCTAGTGCACGATGACATTTTGAAAGCAGTGCCACCTGGTGACACCTGCCAAACAACACTCCGCTGCTCAGCGGAGCGTACACTGCCTCAGAAATACCTCAAAGGAGGATATGGGATCAAATGAAACCAAAAGAAAAAAAAAGGGAAAAGGTGGATTCTTAATTTTTTTTCTTTCTGTAATTCCTTGTCAAGATTTCTGCATGCAGAAATCTTTTCTCTTTTTCACAACAGTGGTGAGAGCAAGCGATGGGTTTAATCACCAGCATCAGTTCCTGCCTGCTGGCACTGTAATTTATCTCAGCAGAGTGCAGCCCTCCCCTGTGATAAGCTGCCGTGCTACCACAAGTTATGAATCCTCTTGCTAACAGTGAGGCTGACCCATAACCAACAGTATCGAGCTTGGTACAAAGCAGGTTTGGAAGCACAGCGACGCTGATGCAGGAGTGATCAAACAGCCTTTAAATGCTGCAAACACCCAACACAATCTGGAGCAGCATCTCCTCCTCACACAGCCAACACAACAGTTTTGTGATGCTGGCCACCATGAGAGCAAGTCGGCTGGAATGGGCCCCAGACAAAACAGTATACTGGGGTTAATTTAGAGGAGGTGCGTCAGCTCTCCACTGGTTCAGATGCTACTTTGCCAGAGGAAATCCCATCCTCATTCACTGTATTTTTCCCTCATTCTAAAACACTTCTTTTTCTTTTTTTCTTTTTTTTTTTTCAGATTAAGTTCCACATCAAACTATAAACTGTAAGTGTAAGGGAGCCAAGAACCTGCAGGCTGAGAGGCAAGCCAAGGCAATACCTTCTCCATAAGCATCTCAAATATGGCAGGCTGTTACACAAAGCAAAAAGCTATTGCTTTAAACTGTCATATCCTTCAGCTGCCGTAAAAGTAGTCTTTTATCTGTCCTCTGGATCTATTTTTACCTGCCTATTCCCAAATACCAACTTTCAGCCAGCAAAGAGAAATCTGTTGCTGCTGAAGGTCTGTGCAACTATAATTCCCCTTAGGTCCTTCTGTGCATGCCATTCTCTTGTGTCCACTGAATGATTGACATTAATTACTTCAATCACAGCATGGACACCAGCTCTGGTGAAAGTGAAGGGATTAAAGCGAGAGTAAATGAAGGAAATTTTCTGTGGGAGGATGTAACACACCCAGACTCAATAGCAACTTTTGCCAGTGCACTGTATGCTGCTAAAACCGACCTCCATGCTACGATCTATCTGGACATTTGTATGCATCAAGCCATCACAATATTTAAACTGAAGGAATGGATGTGTCATGCCATCCCAGTAGGAATATATTATCATTCTAGCCCTTAGAGACAGATCAAGTAATCTCAGAATCATGCAAGGAGCCCACAGGAGAGAGAAAAACTGCATCCAGCTTCCCTATGTCTCTGGTCACTCCTGATCCATCAATGTGTCTTTCCAAAACCAAACCATCAACTACTTACAAAAAAGCTGCTTTTACTTCATAATATCCTGACTAAAGAAGAGACAGTAGATGAGTGAGTACTGAATGTGCTGAATATTCACAGCCAGTGTATTTTCCTTGCATCATTCATAGCCTGTCATGAAGTCAAAGAGGCTGGCACCACCCCACCTCTCTGCATTCATACCTATCATATCTGATACATTTACATGTCAAATTTGAAACACAGAAAAAAATTTAACTCGCCCAACCTATTTCTCCCTGCCTTTTAGAAACAAAACTGTAGAAAAGAAGCTTGCTAAATGCTTCAGGTTGGATGGTTTTTTCTCCATCTTCCCACTTGCAAATCAAAAGATGATCATAAAAAGATTAAGAGCTGCCTCTGAAAAACAGAACATCCAGTACACATGCATATAGTAAAAACATCGGAAAAGAAAACTCACTCTCAAATTTCCTTTAGACTTCTGGGTGGATTTTTTTTGAGAAACAAATGTTCATTGAATTGGATCTGGGAGGTGGTTTGATATATGTAATCATCTAGCTGCTGAAGATGCGGGCAAGCCAAGACCGGCCAAAGTACTGCCATGAGAGGTTCAAAGCTCTTTAGACATTTTCTTGTTTCTCTTTAAAATGGGGATTTTTCTTCCTTTTTAAAGAGCTATTAAAGAGAGAGCTAGTGTCAATCCATGCTCTGGATCTAAATATTTTAAAAGGCAAGCAATAACACTGAAAATATCTGGATAAATATATTCCACCATGAGTCATTATATTTTAATATTTCGGCATCTGGCAAATCACTGAGTACCTCACTATCTACCCTGTATGATAATTAAGTTTAAAAGTCATAACAAATGTAAAATAACACATAATGAAACAATCTAAAAGCTATGCATTCATATTTTCCTTGGAATATTTTCTGATTACCCTCTTGCAAATTGTCAGCTACCCAGCGATAGTAAAATTGTTCGAATAATTTTAAGAGAAAAATCAAACACATTAACTTTTAATAATATTTTATGAGACTCATAATTCTTTTGGATGTAATAACCTCTTATCCCACTGTGATTAGTCACTTGGATTCATCCTGCTGGTCCCCTGATACTCAAGACAATCTAAGTTTTGACTAATACTGGAAAAGGTAATAGAGATTCAAAATTAATACATTCCTTTGTGCTTGTAATGCTACCCCTAATGGAAGCACTAAGAAGAAAAATTAAAACTGAACAAGGAACAAATTGTGAAGAGCCAAAGGATGACTTAATTTACAGGAGACAAGACTGTGATGGGACTCTTGTACAAGGATTTAATTATTAGCTTAAATAATATCTATTCTAATGACAGTTGTCTGAAACGACACTAGACACTGAAACTCCCTACTGTCAAGGCCAGCAGCAAGAGGCAGGAAGACGGTAAATCCCTTTTCAACTTGATGGAGTGCAGGAAAATCTCACATTAATGTTAGCCATCCCACAGCTCACCAAGCCCACCATCCCAGGCCGTGGGAGGTACTCCGGAGCTCACAGAAGACTGCCATATTCCTCCTGCGGTCATGTCATCGGAACTGTTGGCAGTCACATTTATCAATTTAATACCTTGGCTAATTTCACCCCAAAATAACACAAATCTGTTCTCCGTGGTAAAATAGCTAATGCTTGAGTGTTTCAAATGTTACTGTATTAATGGGAGACAGGATGGTTGAGAGTAGATGTCCTATAGAAAATTAGCACACTCTCCAATTGCCTGTTAGTCCTGCTTGTCGGTAAGTGCTGATTAACACCCTGCTGGCTGCAGCTGTACTGCTCAATATAGCTTCTCTGAGTAGGAGGATGCACAGAGAGTACCTCATTACTATGTCTTTAAAGCTGTAAAGCAAGGAATAATGCAAAATAAATCCTTTAAATTAAAGGTCATAGACCAGAATGTGCTGGCACGAACACCTGCTCATAGTTTTTTTTTCTGATAAAATCACAAAGATAAGTGATTTATCTGCTTTTATTTCATTCCCTTTCATTGCAGGTATGCAGAGGCCACACAACTGGATGTTAATAATTCCCAGTCACAGTGGTATGTTTTTATATAATGCCGGAATTAAAGCTTAGGAGCTTAGCTAACAGGCTGCCTTGCTGGCTGAGACAGCAGAGCTGGCATTAGCTATTTCTCCTCCTTGCCCCAAGCTTTTTGTTCACTGCAGACTGCGGGAGAACAGACCAGTCCTCCTGTTCCCTCCATGCTTCCAATACTGAAAAGTTTCCTCCAGTCCAAGACCTTTTTGTGTGCACATTCAATTCATAAACTGACAGGTAAAAACCTGACTGTATGGCTAAGCTACAAAATCCAATAACGACAGACTTATATGTGAGAAAATTATTGCCTGACAATGCAGAGAAATCTGCATGGTCACCTCCTCAATAGATTTTGGTCTCCTTGTGGAAAATGCTTCTGACTAGGGAGGACATTGGTGGCAACCCTCAATCTCTGTTTTTTGCTGTCACTCACACAAGCTCAGAGGCCAGAGGCCACAAGCTCAGTCACACAGAAGATGTCATATAACACCGCTGCACAAAAAATCTAACAGTGCTCTGGTGTGGTCCCATTAACTCCCCTTCCAGCTGGAGACAAACTCTTTGGCTTTGCCAGACACATCCCTGAGCACTGCTGGGTGCTGCAGGAGTCCAGGCACAGCATGTGGAGGAGACACTGCCAGACTGAGAGCAGGCAATCAGTCCATTTCCAAAAGGACTCAACACTCCTTGGAAAATCTAGTCCCACACAGGAGCAGTGAATGTATCTAAAAATACAACCCCAAATGAGTAAGGCACAGTCTTCTTGCCCTGTTGCCTGCTGTGGGCATGCTGAAATAGATGCAGCGTCCACCACTCTGTCTGTCACAGAGGTGAAAGTCAGTCTTGGGCAGACACCAACGAAACAAAATAAAAAGAAGAAAGAAAACGTGACTGTTGCTGGTGAAAAAGGTACTGGCTGATTCACAAGTACTTGGATCAGAAAGAATTTTATGCAACCGAGTCACTGCAAAGCAAAGCAAAATGATCCCATCTTTCACTGCCACAGGAACTGAGCACAGCACCCCTTCAGATCACAAATGCAGACTTCTTTGCATTGTCAGGCAATAATTTTCTGTCATATAAGGTGAAGGGTCTGGAGGGGAAGCCGTATGAGGAGTTGTTTGGTTTATTCAGTATGAAGAAGAGGAGACTGAGGGGAAATCTCATTGCAGTCTACAACTTCCTTTTGAGGGAAGAGGATGGACATGTACCAATCTCTTCATTCTTGTGACCAGTCACAAGACTCAAGGAAACAACATGATGCTGAGTCAGGGGACGTTTGACATCAGGAAAAGGTTTTTCACCCAAAGCATGGTTGACCACTGGAACAGGCCCACCAGGGAAATGGTCACAGCACCAAGTCTGACAGAGTTCAAGAAGAATTTGGACAATGCTCTCAGGCACATGGTGTGACTCTTGGGGATGGTCCTGTGCAGGGCCAGGAGCTGACTTGAAGATCCTGATGGGTCCCTTCAATTAAGCACATTTTATGATTCTATGAAGTCTGCAGTTATTGGGTTTTGTAGCTTAGCAAGGTTTTACTTGTCAATTTATGGATTGAATGTGCACACTACAAGACAGACATGCAGACTGAATTGACCCAGAAGACAGCACGTCTCACTGCACAGAATTCCCCCATTAGGTGCAGGGTTCACCCACGTCCAGACAGGTGGAGCAGCTCGCCAAGAGCCCTGCTAGGAGGAGAACTAGGAAAACATCCACCTTATATTTCAGTGACTAAAAGAAACAGTTTGATGGAGACTGAGCAAGAGCTCTGCAGAGCTGTGAGATGATATCTTAAGTCCTGGCTGAGGTATTGCAACATTTAGGAGTTGAGGGCAGATTTTCTCTACTTCCCTGTTGTCTTGCTGCTCAAGAAAAAACGTGTCAGTGATACTAGTCCTGACAGGCTCTGTGATCAACCAACATCTACTTTCTACCCTAAACCACTTCATATTGTAACTTCAGAAATTACCATGTTTCTGTAAAATTCACAAAGCACTGCTGAACATAGAACCTGTGCCTTCTGTTTGTTTCTGAAATGGCTTGTTTAGAAAGCAGGCACAGGTGGTCCTGCTGGGACCAGGGACCATCTCTTGGGCTGAAGACTTTCCCTGAGATGAAAGTTCTTTCCACAGCAAGTGAAAAAACATCCTGCTGGACCTCTGAAAGATCAGCTTCTTCCATCTCCCAAAGTTCCATTGGTGCTGCATGAAGAACAGCAAGCCAAAGGCTAATTCAAGTAAGACAGAGGTATGGAGTGAAAGAAAATAGGCAGTGCTTTCAAGAATTCAAAATTCTTGTGGAGTTTTGAAGCTGTCCCTTAATTCAGTAGGTTTACTGTCAGATCGTGGAACCCTCAAGCAACTTCAAGAAGCCAAGGGCACAGAGTATCACTGAGAATGGCAGACAACTCTCTTTTGCCCACCCAGCACCTCAGTGCTCCCTACATGTGCTGCATCTAGGGCAGGTCAGTGCAGCTCTCTACTTATGCGAAATTCATGTGAAACCTGGCAGCCTGGAAAAGACACAAGATGAAAAAGTTCAAGGATACGACAGAACCACCACTCAGTCGTGTATCCTGCCCTGACAAGCCATTGGGTGTGTAGCATGATTCAGCTTTCTAAACTGACATTTAATATTTGCATTTCCCTCTAATACACATGGGATTATGCATGGATACCTGACAAATCACCTTGCACTATGTATTCACCATTGCCCATTAGGATAATTAAGCTGTCACCTAACAGAGGGAAGATTATGAGTGCAGCAGACAAACCTAATATAAGAGCCAAGCCTGGACTATTCAACTTTTTATTTATCTTCTTTACTAACTTTGGCAGAGATAAGAATATTCGTGAAACATGTGCCAAACAACAAAAATCCACCACAGCTGTGCCAGATAGAAGTACAGAAAAATTCATAGTTACATGAACTCATGACATCTATAGAGTTAAAAGACATAGAATATTTCTGCTTTTAAATACTTGTGAGACACTCAGTCTGGTTATGTCAGAAGGCTTTAGATTAGACTGATAATACAAGTATGCCAAACTTGCTCACCTATAGAGACGCGGTACAACTAAGATGAATAAACATGTCACCAAGAAAAGCTTATGTACCAGAGGCTGCAGATTTGCAGCTTGAATTGTCGAGGCATCATTGTGAAAAAAATCCTTAGAGAACAAAAATGTGAGCTAAGTTCAGAAGAGAGAGTCCAGACTGCAGCAGTCCTTATTTACCCTCAGGAAATACTTGGTGGGCAACACCCTTTGCTTCCTAGCATTGACTTAAATCTGGAGATACCAAGTGAGTCTCTGAACTGTTTCCAGACAACTGAATTTATGTACACCAAAAACCTCTGTCCCCTGGAATGTAGAAATCTGTATATAAATCTGAAATACATATATTTTTGCATGTGTTTTGGCTGAAATGGTGAATGGAGAAAACCCTCAGGCAGCAACAAACTCCTTCCCTCCAAAAGAGCTGCACAGCAAGACAGCAGAACAGGCTGGGAAGTCACCCCACAGTACCACCAATGGCCAAGGCCATTATAGAGTCATGAAGAGAACTTATTGCCACCTGAGATTACTGAAGGAACATCAGAGAAATCGATCACTCATCAAGGCAATCCCCTTCAAAGCCTCCCTGGCTGTAACACTGTACTATGGGTCTGTCTTGCTACTGTCATGTCAGGAACAGGTTTGTCCCAAAGCCAAGGGTCTCTGTGGGAAAGAATGCCAGTCCTTCTTACACTGAGTTGAAATTGTGATGGCCAAGAGCAGTGAAGACAGCCATGCTCGTCAACTCGACACACCTTTGCTGAAGCAGCATCAGACCAGTCTGGCAAGCATCAAGACAGACAACTGAAAGGAGAAGGATGCCACCATCCCTATCTCTCAGAGGTACTTTTTAAGGCCAGTTGGAAGATGCTGGTTTGGAAGTACAATACATACTGCCTTCCACCAGTCAGACTTAGGTCCCTTCTTCCATGGCTAGCTATTCTTGCTCGGTTTGACAGCCAGAAAAAATAAACAATTAAACAAAAACAAACAAAAACCCCCAAATCAAACCAAACCTACAACAACAAAAAAAGCAGAGACTATGATGCCATCACCAGATTTGAGCCTGAACCACTCACCATTAGGGTAATCCTGTAGAGTAACTGCAACCAGTGAGGAACCAGCAGTGAGGAGGTGCCACTCCAGCCCCAGCCCCATGCTGGCACAGACTGTGTGGAGAACCTTTTAGACTTCCTTAGTGTATAAGCATAAATATTTTGTCTTTGATCCTATGAAGAATGATTATGCCTTATTGCATTAAAGGCATGGTTTGCCATGAGCCACTGAAAGTCATTATGCAGATTGTGCCTCACCTGAAGATGAGGCAAAGCATTTATATCACACCTGAACCATGGCATAATTGTGGCTTTTCTCAACAATGAGAAAAATGTTTAATTAACCGTTTTTTTTTTTTTAATTTCTAAAGATTATGTGGGGTTTTTTAAGGTCTATGATTACATTTTTAAATTAAAATAGGAAAATTGTACCATTTCTGAGTGCTTCCATAGTTTCACTTAGACCTTAAAATAATTAATGACAATGCAGTAAGTTACCTAGTAGTATCATATAGATTGTCCAAAACAGTTTAACACTTTCTGATACTTTCATAGTCATTAGCAGCTATAACTCAACAGTGTGCTCCTGGGACCTTCACAGCTAATTACCTTTCATGGGTAAGAAAAGTTTTATTTAAGTATTCATACTAAATGCATTCTCTTGTGAAACAGTATGTCTCAAAGCTAAATTAATGCAAAATATGCACAAATAAATGCATCTGTGTGATTTGTGGTGGCTTATTGATGCATTAGAGTGGAGACTACAAAAATTATGAAAAAATATGACATTTCTCTTAAAAAGAGGTACCTCCAGAATACATGCATAATTAATATTCTCCATATGCATAGCACTCAACTAAAACATTTTCAGAAACAGCCTCATTCTATGTCATGGAAGAAACAATACAAAACATATTGGTTATCAAACTGCTGGAATGAATTTTTACAGCATATAAAGAAGCATTAAATTTTAGCATGTGATTTACCCGGTTGCCTTAACAAGAAAATGTGTATGGGCTCACAATTTTTTTCAATTCTACAATACGGATTCCTCATGAAGCCATTCTGCACAACATTTATTTATTCATGCCATATGAAACACAAAACTTCCCATATAAAAGGAAAGCACCATTATGAAATATTATGGTTCACAAAGTTTAAATGTTCTTTAATCAGATTTTATGAAAACATACTAGAATTTAGAATAGATGCTTATCATCTGTTTGAAAAAATTAGTGGCTAGTACTGAAAGCCATTCCTGCTGGGGATTGCCTTCAGGAAGAGACTTCCTACCTTCTGACTATGAGAGGAGAGGTCAGGATGATAAAAGGAGCCAGGAGATCAACACAGCTGTAACCCTAATGTTTGTTTTGAAGCACACCCAGCTTTTTGAGAACAAATACGAACAGAAGACATAACTTCCAAGCAATTCACTGCATAGAAGGGGCAAACCATTCTCCTACTTTCTAACTAAATTTCAGAAAATTTACTCAGTCACGACTGCACACTCATCAGTCCTACCAGGGATGCAAGAAAACAAAGAGAAGCTGTATGCAAGTGAAGTTCAGCAGAAGGCTGCTGCTTGGCCAGTGCAACAAGCATGTTTTTGGGGAAAAACCTGAAGGGAGAGGGAAGCACTCAGTAGCAGCTCAGTGCTGTGATAAATTACACAGCCACAGGCTACAACATATGGTGCTCTCAGTGAAGCACCCGAAGGCAGCTCCGTAGGGCTCTATGAAGATCAATGATACACCAAAGAATACCATTAAAAGACATATTCATCTTCCCCTAATCAATAATAGCTTTAAAATGATCTCCTTGATACACTATTCTCACAAGCCTTGCTGCTGGGCTGCTTCAGTTCACTTGTCATCCCCTGGCTCAAGTCTTATTACTGGCAACTACTTCATATGCTCCCCTGAGTGAAGGAATTTGGCTTCCTCTGAAACTTAACAGACAGAGTGAGGAAATACAAGTGGCATCAAGTTCAATGAAGATACTGGAAAGCATTCAGTCTCTTCAATAGCCTCTGATACAAATGGTGTATGTGGCAAGCGATTTTTTTGTGTCTTTTATCAGATCAAAAAGTCTACTCTTACACACCCTTCATAGATTTTAGCAAGCCACTGCCAAGGGGACTCAGAACTAATGAAAAGCCTCTCAGATCTGAATAAAAAGCAATTAAAGAGAAAGAAGCAGTGGACTAAAAATGCAAAGGCAAAATGTTACATGAATTTGTCTTCTCTCTATCAACAGGGATTCTTGCCCTCCTCAGATGAGCTTTATCCTCTGCATGGAAAGCTGAGGGGCAGCTCCTTATGCAAGGATGGACTGAAGAAGCATCTTGAGGGTGCCAGAGTCCCACAAGTTTCTTGATCAGACTGGCCAATGTCCAACCTCCTGCACGAATGGGAAGTGCTAGTGTCCTGTGTCCTTGTAGTTCAGCTGCCCTTAGGATACATGCTAGTGAGCACTCTACGACCTCCTGGACCACAACATGACAGGATAATGTCACTGCCCATCTGTCCTGTAATGAGCTTGGTCATCATGGTTGAGCAGAGCTCACTATCACAGTCTTGAGGGCAGTAATTCAGAAGCCATTCAGGAAAGGCCTCCCACAGCCAATGTCCACCCATAACTCTAAGAAACATCCTGCACCTGTGAGACACACTTGTCCCTAAGTTCACCATATCTTATTTACTGCTCTTTAGCACTGTGTTGAGCATGGACAGAAAGTCCTCTGCTTTACTACCTAGCTAGAGTTTAGTTCTGCTTCATTAAAAACATTACTCCAGCTAAATGAATGAGATTTCATTAGGATCTAGACAGATATTAATTCGGTAGGGGTCATCACAGTCATGATCCTAGATCACTACTTTTCCTGTACCTAAACCAGTTCTGCCCAGCTACAAAGTTCAGATCTGGACCCACTGTGCTGAGAAATCCAAAACCCATGCATATATTTGAATCAAAAATTGCACTTGAGAAAAGTACTGGTATGGCCTGAACTGAGAGACCTCTATGCTTCTAGAGAATCCAGAATTAGTAGCTTTGCAAGTGAGCCTTTGCCCAAGATGATTCTCTCCTCTGATGCTGAAACTTGCAGCTGTGAAAAGGTTTATATATATTTAAGAACCAATTACAACTAGTGATGCAAAAATAATTCCCACGCCAAAAACATTTCAGAAATTAGGAGAAAATATAACTTGATCTTGATTATAATTAGGTTTCCTGTGGTTAGTTAAATGTTTTCTCATCTACCCTTTCATTCTACCAGTGTAATCAGTCACCTGGTTCTTTATGAACTATGCACCATGGTGTACATGCAAAACTGGCTGGAGACAGTCTCAGGACCAGCTTCTGCAAACGTGATGCCCCAGGCAGGAAATAGGCATGGGGCACATACATATTAAGAAAAATAATAATAATAGTAATTAAGGAACAAAGCTTAGCTCCACTTTATTGCTTAAAACTAATGTAGTTATTATACTGAGCAACAGGACTTTTAATTTCTAATTACTGTATTTATTTTCCTAAGCAGATTTCTAAGTTGTTACAAAAGCCTGGATAATTGTTTCACATGAGCAATTAACTATTAAGACTAAATAAACAATATTCACTGGACAGTTATGTTAAACTATGCAATTATTCAGGAAAACAAAAAATGAATCAATAGTTTGCATTTCTAGCCTTTAGGGAAGAAACCATTTTTGGAGCTTCTTATTAGAAGTGGAAGGATTTTTCAAATCTTGTAAAATTCATACTTGAGCTAGTTCAGAGACCTGCTTGCAAACTGGATCTGTATTTGCAACAAACATAAAAACTCTAAAGAACGTTTACTCACTGCTTAAAACCAATTACTTTTAAGACTCCTTAGCGAGATTTTATTTTCCTTTAAAGAAAAGGGAAAGGTTGGCAGTGAAGTTGTATCTGGGTATACAAAAAAAATGGTAACTTCTCTAAATCCTTCTGCATTTGGTCCCATTCCATTCCAGCTTCTCTGCTTTGCAGGATGAATCAATAAAAGATATTTCTACTTTTAAAGGAACATAGAAATGGTGTACTTCTAGCAAGTACCCCGTTTACTACAAGCAGGTAAATTAAGATAGGTCTTTGTGATTAGGTGCTTTGCATAGGCTCCCACTGAAGCTCACCAGCAGTTCATTAGTGCTGCTCTAATTCCAAGACCACTGTCTGCATTCCCACTTAAACACTGTATTTTACCTGTACTGGAAATAAAGTTTAATATATGCTTTGGGTTTTGCTGTGATTACTTTTTCTGGAGGAAGATTCCCAGAGAGGGTAGGGGAGCATCTACCCCCTATTACAGCTATGGTTTACACTTTGCAGGCCTTTTTCCTCTGCTGTTCTTAACTTCAAGCCTCCAAATAGCATTTTAACCTGAAGTGTTTCCTAAATCAAGACACTGATCTTTCATTGTGATTTATCACTTTGAGACTGGAAATGAACGAAACCTTTTTTTTAACATTTAATTGTTAGCTGGCATGAGAGTAGCATTTTAAAATCATGCCATGTCAACTATCCCCCAGGTAATTGTTATGTATCTCTGCATCCATATGTGTTCATTTCAATGTATTATCAGTATTAACCAGCTGTTCCATTTACTAAGTACAGGGAATACAAGCAACACTCTAAATGTTGATGTTGTCACATCTAATTGCCCCATATAAACCTGACAATCTTCTAGGGAAAAGCACTGCAGGTATCACTACATATGTTCACTGAGTGACTAGTGAACAGTCAAAACAGACCTTGGAATGGCAGAAAACACTGGTGTTCCCTTCTAGGTTTTAAATACCATGGGTTTTATTAAAAGCGGTGACTGCAAAATTTTGAGCTTATAGGTATTCTTATCTCTTGGCTGGATGTAGAGTTATGGTTCCATGTAAGCGCAGCTGAGCAACTTGCCTGATATTTGCAATTACTTTTCATGAGGAAAAAGAATTCAAGCAATGAAGTATCTTCCAGAAAGGGAAAATTTTATTTGGAAGGCATACGTGAGAAACCCACTCATCCCCTAGAAATCCAGACATGTTTTATAACTAAAGGATTTGTATAAAGAGAGGCAATTTTAGAGCCAGAAACACAAGAGCGCAAACACTCCCAGACAATTTATAATTCTGTACCATAAATAGCTGGTTCATAATTCATTGACGAAGAGTTAATGAGACTATTTGTAACTAATACCCATAAGAAAGATAAGGGGTGGTATAATGTGGTTTATACTTTCCTACAATACTTTTCAAGGACAGCAGGGAAAGCTTCCTGACAGCAAAAAGCAACAAGAAATATTGCACTGACCTACTGATTTCCTACAATCCCATCAAAGTAATCCATGTGTAGAGACATTAAAGAACAATTTGTCCCAACTGACAGTTTCCAAATAACTAGATGCCTTTTAATTGCTGGCATCATTAACCTTAATAGTATAATTGTGTAGCTCCAAATAATAATAATAGTAATATAATTTCCCTTCACTTACAAATTGTTCAGCAAAACTAGAAAAAAATGATGCACAGAATAAATTCGAAGAAGGAAAGAAAAGGAAAAAGTTCCTAACAGATAAGACCAGGAGCTTCATCAGTTTTATCTGTCAGCTTATGGGTTTTAAGGAATATCTTCACGTAAAGTTCCTTAGACAAGTAATAAATATTAATAATTGCCAACTGCCTATAGGTTTTAAGTGACCTTTTCAAACAACATGTCAACTCTCCCGGTTCTGAGGACACACTGTGGAGCATTGTGTGAAACCAGCATTGTCTTGAATGATTCATTCCTGTGCACACACAGGCTTCAGCCTGCTGAAGTAACCTCTACTGAAGACATGTTGACTTACTCTTTTATTGACAAGTTTAACCATACAAAAAAAAGGAGGCATGTTCTCTCTCCCAAAACAGCTCAAAAGGCCTTTCCTGGCTTGTCTGGATTTCCTGAGACACTCAGGGTTGGATACTGGTCACCACAAGTTGCCTCTGCACTCAAGAGAGAGGGAAAGACACCTCTAAAAGGCAATTAAGATTTAATGATCTGAATGAACCTCTGAAGGTGTTGGTACCTAGTTGGTGGTGAGATGCATTTTTATTAAAAACATCTATCGTGTTTTAAACAGAATAGCAAATGTGAAGTGAAAGGAAAATTCATTTTGTCAGACAAATCTGACTGAATAATTGTCATTGGTAAAAATAACTGAACTATTTTTGTTTTTGGAACAGTCATCTTCATGGAAAGGGAAGGACTCAATAGGTAATTTTGTTCTGCATTAGGGAGCATAATGTCACAAATGTCTGATTCAGCACACGAACAGCTGGGTAAAGAACACTGGCCTTCAAGGGGAGACTGCTTAGTGTTTTAATATGTGCATAAGTGCTGTACCAAATATAAACCCCAGGTTGTGCAGTTCTCTATTTTAGTGGAAAACACAGAACTAAATTATATTACCTGAATATTAATTCTTGAGAAAAAAATACCATTAGAAAGCAAGAAATGAGGAAGAACATCCTCCTGGATAATGTATGAGGCTTGTCCTTAGCTCTGTTCCTGTTTTGGCCATTGTTACACTCTTCCACTCTTTCTGTCCTTTGCCAGCCTCTTCATCATCTTTTGACTCTTTCCTCACTCACAAAACAGGGTTAATAATTCTCAGCTCCTTTAGGTAGTGCTTTGAGACCCATTGATAAAAAGCTAATCACTACAATGAGGTTTTCTACCATAATTATAATTGTCCTGAAAGACAATAAGGTATACAAATAGTCTTACAATTTGAATTGTAAAATATGTTTGGCAAAAATAACTATTTAATGGAAGTGTCATTCTGTAAGAGTTAAAAATTCAACAAAGCAAGAAGCTTCCTAAATTTCTGATTCTCGTACATTCAATTCTGCATTAGGTACAGTGATTTTTCAGTGAGGACCCACATCCAACAGCAGTGAAGGCTTTCTCTTGAATCTATATTCTGGATGGGCGCTACTATACTGTTTCCTGCAAATGTATTTCCAGGGAATAGTCCAAGCTTACTTTGCTTGAAGCCCTCAGCAATTCCTATCATATCCTTATACTGTTGGTTTTCAGTTTGGTCTGACCCATGCTGGGGGTTCTGTGTCTACCCGGTTCTGCTGCACTACAGCAGGCAATAGCTACTTTCCACAAACCTTTCTTCCCTGAAGTAGAGTATAATGTGATCAGCAAAACTTAGACAGGCACTAGTCTACCTTCAGATACACTATTTTAATTCTTGGGACAAAGCCACTAAGACTCAAAGGTAGCCACAGATGTACCTAATGCCCAAAACAGAAAAGTTACAGAGTGGTCTGAGGACAGGCATATGCACAATCTCAAAGTTTTTCAAATTTAACACTTCTGTTGCATAGTGCATTTACNTATCATATTGTGGGACAGACCTATCAAAAATCAGGAGGATTTGATTCTTTGTGGTGGCATATACATATCTATACTTCAACAAAATAGTACCAAACAAAACTAAAATTTGAGTAACAGATGTTTCCGTAAAGGCTCAGCTCTAGCAAAGCTATCTCCAGTGCACTATGAATATTCTTGTTAAAAGGGACTTTTAAACATTGTGGCTCTCTAGAGCTGCCTTGTTGAGATCTATGTGGCAAGAGTATTATGCATTGTACTCCCAGCAGAACAGCTGAAAACTTGAGATATCCCATAGATAACCAGTAGCAATCCTGTCATCAATCATCTCCAAATTTTATCCAATCCACTCTCATAAACCATTATTTAATATGACTTTGTCTGGAAAGACTCCTAGGAGAGCTCCTGCTTCCAAGCAGGGAAGGAAAAAAATAGCTGTTGTTAATCTCGCATGCTAAGGAAACAAGATTGAACTAATAAAATACAATTAGCAAATCTGTTCTGTGTAGTGAAAGCCAGCCAAGCCCGCTGCTTAAAAACATTTTGCATTTTTTCTAATGCCAATTTTTGTCTTTCTCTTGCATTTTTATAAATTCCAAATTATTCTCTTTGTAGTTGAATGGTTTAGGTATTCTATTAGGGTAATTGGACATAGGCTTCTCTGTGCAAAACTCTGGAAAGGTGGGGCAGATTGTGGTTTTGCTTTGCCACTGAAAACCTCTTTTGTCTTAATCTTCTCTGTTGACATGCTTAAGGCTATGTACAAAAAGAAAATCATCAAAAAGAAACATGCAGAATGTCTCATAAAATGCCGATACCAGCAGAGCAGAGGCTAAAAAAAGTACACAGAGGTGACATTTACATCAGTTAATACTTCAACCAAGTATTATTGCTTTTTGTCACCTGTAAAAGTTATGTCTTATTTTTAGGCTGCAGACTTGCAGTTACATATTGGGAGACGGCTGAATACACTATATTTGCTACATGTTGCATAGCAAAAGAATTGACATTTTTTGGGAACAAGCCACACACTCACAGAGCTCCGTGTTACATTTGATATTCAGAGATGTTGTTCATTAGGTTGTGACAGCTGTTGCCAAGTTTTGCTTCAGAATGCACTGTAAGAGTGAAAGCATACTGAGATCAAAGGTAAGCTTTATAAAAAAGGACTGTTGCAGAAAAGTTAGAAGAGAAAAAGTTTGCTACTAAAAATCACATAAGACTGCAGGACCAGAGAACCGAATTTCACCTTAAACAAGCTTATTCCCCCTGAGAAGAAGTTGAACTAGAAAACTGACTTTTTGGGACCTCTGAACTGGAAAAGATTCTTCATTCTGCAAGTGATCAAACAAAAGGAATTCTGCAGGGATAACCATGATCAAAAGTATCTGCTTTCTGCAAATGAAGGCGATACCGTATGTTAAAAACGTATTTCTGACAGTTACAATGAGCAATCAACAATTCTGCTATTGATGTGCTTTAAGAAGCTAATAAGACTATGACTTTAAAAGGGAGGTTACAAACAGGATTAAACACTGAGGAAAAAATATATACACTTTCAGGAGCTCTTCCTTAATTTGATAAAAGCTTCGGAACAGTTTCTCTCCAGACCACAGCAACAGATGATTTAATTGGGTTAAGAATAATCCTGAGAGACTTGTCTTCTGACTTTGGGTCTTCTGTTTGCTCTTTAAAACTAGGAAGAGTTACTCCACATACCACTTCAAACAGGCCTAAATAATTGTGACGTTCTGCAAAGCTCTTACTGGGAATCAACAGCAATTCATGAGACTCAAGTCACATGTAATAGTTTAATGGATGCTTACTTGACTTTTGCCATTATAATCCAATTTTCCAACTTCTTTTCTCCTTTGACACATGACTGTTATCAGTTTGTATATACATACATATTTAAATGCTTGTGAGGAAGTACAGTTTACATTTTGATGCTTAGTGGATCAAAGCATTCTACGAGCACAAGGTAGTTGTGTTGCAGGCTTTCTCACTTAAAGCCGACCAGATGGCCACATTATCCAACTGGCTGAATTGTTCCTGTGTGACACAGAAAGACATCACCGATAAAAATGTTATATAAAATGATGATGAAAGAGGAGTTTAAGAAAGAAAAAGAGTTACTACTTCGAGTTGTGCCCAAGAGAAGACATTACACCCATTTGCCTGCAATCATTTACAGGATTAAACTGCACAGCTGTGATGGGGCTTGCTGGTTGCATTCTCTATTGGCATCCCTGTGTTGTCTGGAACTTCATCAGGGAAGGTACATCATTCCCCCTCATCCAAGTTTGTGGGTCAGTAAATAGCAAACAGCTCACAGTCCCAGAACAAAGGCCCTCATTTCTGAAAGATGCATCTCTATTCCTACGGAAATACTGGAATATAATTTTCCAAGAGACATATGAACCAATTATATTTAGTTTACTGCATTCAGCTAAAAGCTTATTATATTCAGCTCACAGATGCCTTCTCCCTCTTTCAACAAAATATACCTACTTCCCCTGAGGTGTTTCATAAACTAGAAGCTGTTTGCAAGAAAATGTCCCTTCAAACTAAGTCCCGTCAAAAGACCAGTCAGCTCTCAAAATCACTGAAGCTTGTTCAAATGCAGTTAGCACAGAGGAATCTCAGTGGTTTTCAACAATACTATAAGAGGCTGCTTTCTTCTAAGAGGCAGCAGGTCACTAACATGATAAATTCTAGAACTGAACAAAAATGAATTGCACTGAAAATTGTGGCTCAAGTAGCAGTCAGGCTCCTTAAGAAAAACACTAGTAGGTCTAACAGCCTGCACAAAAAGTTGTCTGTCCAACATACAATGGATTCCTATATAAACATCTTGGAGCTTGGATCATATAGAGAAATAATGTAAGTGGACCTCCTCTTTTTAAATTCAGTTTACACATTCACACCAATCTTCTGCTTCTATTTCCTGCTAGGAGGTATATTTAAGCAAAAAGGAAAGAATTCACTTTTATGGGACAGTGTGATTCTCTTTGGTTTAAAAGCTTGTGATCTATAAAAAACATGATAACAAAACACACGATGTGGTTCCTGTTTACTTAATGCACTATTTCCCCAGGAATTCTGGTAGTGTCATAAATATAACTTCTTGCTGTTATTGCTTTGAAGATATTTCCCTTTTTCAGTAATTCTAACAGAACTGAATTGTTTACATACATTTTGCCTTCTTTCCACTAATGTTACCAATCAAACCTATATGACAGCAAGCAGTGTCAACATTATTATGAACATTGTTCCTCAAATAACTCAGTGCAGGCGATACTTTCTTCATTTTAAATAGGCCAAAAAAGAGGCTATTCAGGGAAGAAGTATTTGGCATTTCTGCATATCAGAGATAGATAGTCCTTCTCTTTTTATGGCCATTGTCAGCTTGGTAGAATAGAAGGCCAACCACCTCCTGTGCAACTTCCTCCACTGTGGGGGTCCACAGGTTCCCCTTGTCACCAAGCTGCAGCAGTGGGGATGGGGCTTGCTTGGGATACACAAATGAGACACTGTGCTTTTTAAAGAATTCGGACAAAATCCCTTTTTGAGATCTACTATTATTTGTGAAGCTGGCTCAGGCAAGGACACATCCTCGCTTGGCTTGTTAGATGTGAATCCTGATCAGGAAATCTCTATGGCTCCTGGATTACCTTGTTCACTGTCCTTCTGGAGGTAACCATGTCTCAAGTGGTCCAAGGCCTGGCCACAAGTGCCAGTTTACACCTGAATTCCAAAACAGTGCCTGCAACTTTAATCCTTCTGATGGTTCAATGAGAAAGGAGTAAGCCCGCCCTTTTGTGCTGGGGTCAAGCACAAAAAATGTACTAAGTAATTGGGTTTTCAAGCACTGGAAAAAACTGCCCAGGGAAGTGGTTGAGTCACTATCCCTGGAAGTATTTAAAAGATGCATATCTATGGTGCTTACAGACATAGCTCAGTGGTGCTGGCCCCTCCTGTTTCTTCCCTCATCATTCTCTGCAACTGGAAGGACAGAGGAGAACACTACCTGTGCTCCTGATCTCTTACCCAGTTGTCCCAAGGCCCTGAGGTGTCTCCTGATTGCCCTTGGGCTTCTTTCTGCAACTTCATTGCTGCCCACCTGAAAGACTAGTACTGCACAATGATCTGAGAGCATAGCAGGGAAGAAGCTTTCACTTCACATCTTTAACCCAAGCCCCAAAGAGGCAGCAGACTTCCCATGAAATGGGTCCAAGCTGCATATTGGGCCTTCTGTTTCCCCCAGGAGAGAGTCTTCTATGACAATGACATCTTTTTTGCTTTATGGAAGCAGTTTTGATGCAGGGCATAGGGTGACCCAACCTCAGTGGACCACCACACTAGATGAACCATTGCCCTCATCATTGTTTGGTTCCACTTGCACAAGTTTGTACCTATTATGCCAGGGTACCTGAGGAGGAGGGGCAGTCACAGAGGATCCATTGACTTCAGCCAGGCAAAGAGCAGATAAGGAATCCTCCATATCAAGCGTCCTTGCCTGCTGGTCTCAGGAAAGGTAGGGTGCAACTCCAGTAGTCCATTTCTCTCTCAGACTCCTTGATAATCCTTAACTCCAGGAACTTCTTCTACAGGTGTGTAGTGGGGGAGTCTTGGCAACCATTGCTCCTGACATGACCATGTCTCATCAGCCACTGTTGCACAAGCCACAGACTCCTGGCAGATCTCTCCGCTCCCCCTGAGGTTTTCCAGGTTTGGGAACCCCCCTGTCCACCACACTCAAGCACTCTGCTGCAGATCATGCCAGAACTGGAGCCATTCACTTCGGCAGTGCTAGGTTAACAGCTGGACAATGATCTTAAAGGGTTTTTCCAACATAAATGATTCTATAATTCTAAGTCCAACTATGCAACAAAATGCCTGCTTCAAGAGTGGACTACTGAACCCTTTATCTGAAGAGTTGTTGGCATCATCTGAACTACAGCTTGACAGCAGCACCTGGGTGGATGTTTCACTCCCACCACCCCACAGGAGCAAAGGAAGCCTGAATGGCAGCAGCACATGAATGATGGAGCTTAGCACCACTAAGGAGCTGCATCAAAATTACTGGGACAAAGTCTAGGTACACTCCACAGAAATTTAGTAAGGAGCACCATCACAATGCCACTTTCTTTTTTCATTTGGAGAGCAAAGATAACAGGAAGAAATATGAACGTTTGTTTTCCCTAACTTTTAGACAAAATAGTGTGTAATGTCAGAGACCTGCGTGAGAGTTCCTGTCCACTTGCATGAAAATCTGAAAAGAACAAAATACTACTGAATGGCACTGGAAATTTTTTATTGACCTTTTTCTAAGGAGGAAGGTAATTTTTAATGTTTCTTCAAAATACTTATACAGTTTGCCACCTTTCTATCATAGGCAAAAATCCTTAACTTTTGTGTCAGTGTGCTCAAACCTAGTCATGCTTAAGGTTAGTCCTCCAGCTATACAGTGTCTTACCTAAGCAGTTTTCATCTTAGTAGTAGATACAGTCCTTAAAATAGGTCTAATTATCTAAGGCTTTACTTACTCCTGACTCCTAAACATTTTTAGTAGCATTTCAGACAGTTGTTCTCATTGGTTGTATAACTACAGATCTGTTCTTCTTTCTGTTAATTTCTCAGTTCCAAAAAAATCTGTGGGAATTAAGTTTCTACTGTGGGTGAGTAGGACTGAAGACAAAGTATGTTCCTCCAAAAGAGTTTAATTGCTCAGAAGAGGTCACAAGGAGAAATGGCTTTTCCTCCAGCTCACAGGTTGAAATACCAGAACCAAAGTGGAGTGAATGCAGAGCTTAAAATTCTCATTTAACTCCCTACATGAAGTCTCCTTAGCCTTGACTTGAGAAGAGCAAGATGAATTTCACTGATGGAGAATTTCAGGACAGTGCTTGATGCATACTGACTTTATAATTAAAAATATACAACTGAAGGAAAGGCGGTCATAAAATGTTGCCTAGGGCTATATCTAATACATGATGTTGTTTTAGTTTCCTCCTTACATTATATTTTTATCATCAACCCAGGGAGTTCATTAAATCTGTAAAGCTGTTGGAAGTTATCTGACAGCAGATTGTATTACTAGAGAGAACTATTGATCCAGGGTACTCGATCTCATTACAACACGCTTTCATAAAGCTTGTGAGAGGCAGCAATCTGTTGCTTCTGCACTGACTACAGTTATTTCAAATGGATGGAATAATGAAGTCTTTTCTGATGTATAATCATGACAGATTTTATCTGGAATGGGTAAAACAAGTAAAAGTCAGTCATAAAATATAGCATGGCTGGAATCAAAGGAAGCAAATTCCTCTGCTCTTCCATCAGATTGACAAATAACTAACACATTGTGCAGCTCCTTGTATATGACATTAAATCTCAATCAGTTGTTTTCCTACTGTGAGATTAAAATGGAATTATTTATCTGGAATATCAAAAAGGGCACTGCATCATGAACTCTAAACTTCTTGTTTTGATGCAGTATCTTTTCCAATAAACAGACTAAGCAGGGCCAAATGGACTCCCTTATCACTGAAGATGCAATATATGAAACCTTCAGCAGGGCAGGAAACCACCAATTTAATATTAAAAGCAATTATTAAACAGGGTTTATGTCATACATAATTCTTGTAACTGGAATTCACTAACCTGAAATTCACAAGGAGATACTCAAGCAAATTTGTAACACAAAGGACTAAGAGGGACTCTTTCAGCAGGTTTTACATAATGAAATACCAAATTACATGTACCAGTTTATGTTACTATATTTACAGCTGGCAGAACTATATTCCACTAAAGCAGTGACATACTTCCATATGATAATTTCAGTATTCTCAATTTAGTCAAATTTCAATATTTGGGGCTGAGTTTTTCAAAGATTAGTGCACTAGTCTTTTCAAAGACTACGCACACAAAAATTCTTCCTATTATCCAGTTCATGTGTAAGAATCTAGAATTCACTTTATGGAAAAACCTGAACATGATCATGCTTTGGGAAGAACAAAACACAGCTTAGCTGGTACCCTCGTGCCAGGAGTATATGCACATTGAGGTGATATCCAGATTTGACCATGTTGTACCACTTCCATAAAACAGTACATACATATTGATCCATGTGGGGCTAACTACCTTGGGGAGGGAAGGGCAGTGGCAGAAGAAGATTAAGAATAGACTGGGAGCACGCTTCCAAACCGAATTTAAAATTTAGGGATCTCTCAGCAATGCCCTGCTGGCAGGAGAGAAATGTGGGTAAGTGAGAACCTCACAGTTCTTCAATCTGGCTGCTGGTCTACTCATTAGCCAAGAGTTACCTTCTGCCTCATGAACTGCCAAAGGTCTGGTCTCTGCTGTGGATGCAAAGGAGTCTTCTGCACATGATCTGTGTGAAACAGTGCATGAAGTACTGTATTTTGGCACCTCGTTCCACCTTCTCCCTGCCCCCTACCCAGAATGCTTCTTAATATTTAAATTAAAAATGCTAAGATGGCACAGCACAACTGGTGAATGAAGAATTCTCTACACAGCAGCGTATCCACCTCATAACACAGTTTTGGTCTTTGTGCACTGTAATCACAAAATAAGCTTGCCAGACGAATATACATAATAGGGACCTGCCAGTCCAGAATCTGAATAATATACACATGAAAGAATGAAATTAAAACAGTATGAAACAGCTTTACCTCTTGCATTTCTTGACTTCTACATGCATAATTTGGCACTGCAACACTCTTTTGAAAGCCTGGTTTTTTGCATGTCTACCTCTTATACTGTTACTTAGTATATTGCACTTTCATTGCATCCTATAAATGTTTGTTCAGTATTTGGGTACTGCTTAGAAATAAATGACAAAATGTGGTTTATTCTGGAAAGGATGCACTATATGAAAGGAATAAAAATGCAGCACAAGATGTCCCCTTGGAGCTTGTGGCACCAGCAAGCATAAAGGAAGAGAAGTTGTGCATCTGGTCTAAGGCTTGAGGTCCAGTCACATGCATTTCTTATGGTTAGAACATACAAAAACAACAACAGCAACAACAATAATCTAAGACTTTTCCACCTCTATCAATTTTTTTCCCAGCAGATTCACTGAGAAAAAAAAAAGTCAGATAGAACGATACAATCACATAACCTAGGAAAGACTTTGCTAAAGTGCTGTTGATTGCTGAACAGAAAAGAACCAGCAAGCAATAACCCAAATGCTACAATTTCACAAGAGAATGACTAGAAAATTTGACATGAAAGACAGCTGGTTGAAAAGAGTGCACATATATGATATACAGCATGGTCTGTTCTATAATTAGAGAAGTGCAGAAACCTTCTTTATAAAGGTGTCCTTAGATGTTACCAAATAATTTCACAAATGGCTTCTTAATACTTTTGCACAGGGTGGTTTCAAAGTTTAGATCACTATATCAGAGCCTTATTTCTGAAAACTCTACCACAAACTCAGTGGCTGCTCCCCACTGGGCTTAAGAATTGGCTGAAGCACAAATAATTCTATCAGGTCTCCTACTGGCAGTAAAGCAAAAGCTCCTTACATAGTAGATCTTTTCTTGCCATTAAAAGTGCCATTCCTTCCCTAATCTCTGAACTGCCACATTAATTTTTATTTTCTTCTTTGGAATGTAGTTTCTTTGTTTATTAGAGACCATACAAAAGATAAGAAAGTAAAGAGGAAGGAACTCTTCCCTTCACCAACAATTAATGATGCAGTGTCTCTTTTCTCTGAAAAAGTCAGATAAATTGGACTGAGTGAAGATTTCACACAGATAATGCAGCAAAGATATGAAATGTAACACTGGGTTGGATAAATGGAGCCACAATTAGGAGAAAGACAACTTTACCTTTAACTGTCACATCGATGGGAACAATATCAGAACATCATATAGAATTCTGCAATTTTCCTTTTACAAGCATTAAATAAAACTGGAGAACTTATGAAACACCTAACTGAGATCTGGGAAAAGGCATTATAGTAAGGGACTTAAGAAGTTAATACTGTTTAGCTTTTCAAAATAAGACCAAGAAGAGATTTGATTACAGCAAAGCTGTACCTTTTCAGGGAGAAAATGCCAATATTAAAGGCCTATTTAATCTAATGGGGAATGACATAACAAGAACCAATGACTAGAAGCTGAAGCTAGATAAATTTAAATGAGAATTAATGCCTCTACTTCTAGCAGAGAGGGTGATTAACCTTTGAAACAAACTACCAAAGGAAGTGCTAGGTACTCCATTTATTGAAATTTCAGATGAAGACTGTATGACTCTCTGGAAAATATCCTTTAGTCAAATAGGTCAGTGGGCTCTACATACAAAGTTTTTCCTTTAGAGTGGAATCTGCTTCTTGAATGACAGCACTACAGTCTTATGAATCAACACCCGCACTTTTAAAAGACCCCAGCTGTCTCCAAAGTAAGAAAAGCTTCAGTGTATTCTATAAAGAGATTAAAGAAACCAAGGCTAAATTGCTCCTATTCCCTTCTCTTTCCACATTAAAAGTGAGGCAGGATATATCCTTCATTGAGGATTTTCACTTGGAGGAGACATTACTGGACTCCAATACAAGGGGCACATGTTCTTGGTGGATCCCATACTGTTCTTGAATCCCAGGCCCATTCAGCCACACACTTTACTAACGGATAATTAAGCTCTCATTACAACAGTTGGAAAGGTACTCAGTGGTGTCAGTCACTTAAACTGCCCTGTTGCCTAAGCTCCTGCAGGTCTCTAATCATGCACTCTCTTCCACATGGAAGAGGTTGTGGTTGTTTTGGGAATAACGACAGTGCTCAGCAGAGTGATGGCAACTATAGCCACCTCACTTCTCCAACTTGCCCCAAGACCCAGAAGGACAGAGCAGCAATTAAGTCATATGTTTTTAAACTGTTTCATTACATGAGGTACAGAGGATTTCACTCTTCAATCACCACTGTACCACATGAAATGAAATTTTAATAAATGTATTCATGTTTCTTATCAGGATGATTAACTGATTTTCTCTAATAGAAGAAGGTGGCATCTTAATTTAAGTGCAGATTTTATTATACCACCATTGAACCTCACTGAGAATAGTCTCTATATTTTGTCAAATGCATATGCAAAACGGATGCAGTCACTCCCCTGCAGTCACAGTCACCTTTCTACCTGTTTTCTCTTGCTCCAGAATCCAGAAGAGCTTTCCCCATTTCTTTCTTCTGCTCTTTTACCATAGAATAGCTTGAATTGAAAGGGACCTTAGGGATCATCTGCCCACCTCCTTGCCGTGGGCAGGGATACCTTCCACTAGACCAGGTTGCTCAGAGCCCCATCCAACCTGGTCTTGAACACTTCAGGGATAAGGTATCCACAGCTTCTCTGGGGAACCTGTTCACCACCCTCACCACCTTGTCCACCCCAAAGTGATCCTGTTCTCATCTAGAGAGACTTGCTCTTTGAAAAGTTCATGTGAGGGAAGGAAAACTGTTAGATAATGCAGTGATGTCTATTCTTGCTATCTGCTGGTTACTGGGATGACTTTTAAAGTAAATAGGTACAAAACTGGCAATTGAAATTTCACTATCAGCCATATCTCTCCTCTGCTACAGGACGCTGCACATGGCTCACGAAATTGTGGTGAGACAGCCGAAATGTATTTATTCCAAGGACGTCCATTCACTGCTTGATTTTCTACGGCTGGCTACATTGCATTTAAAAAGTTCGCTGCGCTCATGAGTTATTTCTGACTGCAATGATATCCTGTATATTTTAAAGCAGGGGTATTGCCATTCTGCAAATAATACAAAATATTTTTGTATTCGTCACTGTAAAATGTCATGTGCACAGATTTCTATGATATCCATAAAATGTTTCTCTTTATTTTATGCTCATCTTAGTGCAGTATGCTTTCCTCTACTTTGATTCAGGCTTTTCAAGTAAACCGTGGCAGGCAATTTTGCTGGGATTAAAAAAAAATACTTACCTGATCCATCACAGGCAGATTTAAAGATAGATCAGCTAAGTCTGCCTAAGTAGTACCTCCTACCCAAATATTTAAATAGCAAGTAATTAATATGCTATAATAAAAAACTAATCCTGACGGCTCCAAAGTTTGCAATGCAGAGAGTGCAATGGATGAAAAAAATACATTCTATCAGGCCAAAATGTTCTGCAGTTGCAGCATCAAATGACTGCACTACAGTTGATACATGATCCCCATAACCCAGAAATAGAAATGCAAACTCTAACTTCCCTTGTGACATAAGTGACTCATTGTCTTTCCAAAAAAAGCAAATCACAATGTATCTCCTATCAGGTTTGAGTAAATTTTCAAGGTGTTGCATTTAGAAAGTCTTTACATACTCTTTGAGGCATTTTTGACTGCAGTGATATTTCCTGCATGTGTTAAAAGGGAATATTGCTGGGAGGAAAACCAAAATGGAATATTTAAGTGTATTCATTTACAAAGCCTTCTTCAGCTCAGCTGAAAAATCAAAATGCTGCCTTGTCTTGTTGTTAAAACTAGTTTCTTTCAAACTTCCTGAGTGTAACCAAACAGTCAGTGCTGAGTACACCTCTTTTAAACCACCAGAAACTCTGACCAGTGAGTAAGGGACAGTTCACCAAATCAGCTCTTTCCTCAGCCACACACACAACTTCAAGCATACCCAGAAATATATTTCTCTGGGATCTCACCACCTCCTTCAAGGCCACAGTTTGAATAGGGGGTTTGTTGAACATTCTGTAATAGAATTTCACTCAAAAATTCCAGCGTAGAAATTTCAAATTATTTTAGTGAAGCTGTCAGTTTTAAAGAGGCTCGTGAAGTAAATGTGAGACTCCCTATTCTGCTGCATTCTTGTATCCAGCTGGCTCATGGTCATACATGACCAAGCCAGCGTATGCATGGTCCTTCACTATGCATTATCTTAAATTACCTAAAAAAATCAGCTAAATTATCTCACCTACATTCAAAAGGTGTCCTGAATGACCATTTCTGCATCTGCAGGAACAGTTGCTACCGATCATGGACAAGTGTCTTGTCTATGTACAGTCTGATCAATTCTGCAAAAAGAACTACCCAGAGGAGTCTCACATGGCAAGGTTCTCTACTCAGGTTGTTAATCAGCAGGTAGAGGGACAAAAGTAGTGACTACCAATCAGGGCAGACCGGGAGCTCCCTGGATGAATTTATAGTACTAAAAGTCCCACCTGGAGAACTCCTGCACCAAATAGTCAAATACTTTGTGCTGTGAAGGTGGCTCAGAGTTAAGTCAATCACAGTGTCTGAGGTTGATTCATTGTCTCACCTACATACATGACTAACTGGAGAGCTCCCAGACATACTACATACTGTACAAATTACTAATTTGGGTGTGCACAGAGACAGTATGCTGATACCCAGCTACACCACAATTACAACTATAGGACATGCTTGAATTTCATTTTTATAGTTCTCTTGGAATTTACACTTCGTATCTCTGGTATGTTGGAAATCTCTCCAAAATGCATCACTTTTCAGATAACAGAATTTGAATAGTTAATTATATTTAGCTTTTCTAGAAATCAAATATTTTTGTTCCTATTTTACAGAGTTCACAAATAACTGTAAAAGAGCAAAGAGATTTGCCTCAAAAAATTGCTCAGTCCAGCACTAATAGGGAAGGGAGCACAGTAGGGTAGCAGGCTTAATTTCTGTCCTCTCAAACCTTTCACCAAAATTATAAAAAGATTTCTCACCTGAAGGTAGGTATCATCACCTCATTTCAGCAACAAGAGGACAAACCCAGGAGATGTCAAGGGATCTGACTGGGAAGGCTGGGGCTGAGTCACTAAGACCTACTTTTTACCAGGCCTATGTTGCATGTTTTCACTCATTAGGCATTCTTTTGCTAGATATACTATCAGAAAATACATTAAGGCTATAAAAATATACATTCTGTCCACTTGAGTATAAGACAGACCAAAAGCCAGCTTCTTATTTACAGTCATGCCATCACTGAAATAAAGGAACCTGAAGAGAGAAAACAAACAGAAAAAAAAATCATAGTTTTCATTAAAGCAAAAAAGCAAAAAATACCTCCTCACCTTCAAAGTACACCCTTTTTGATGAGGTGCTTTAAAAAGAAGAGGATGCTTCTCTCCTTTATAAGTATAAAAGCCTACATTGATGGGTTTTAGAGGATTTAGAGGAAGATCAAGATTTAGAAGAACCACTGATAAATAAATTATAATTCGGCACTACAATTTTTAGGATGCATGGTTCTTTTATTAAAATCAGCCTTCGAGCACTAAAATGAGAAAACACAGGAAATTAGACCTATGTTTCTGCTGCACTGCAATGGCTCTCAAAATACAGAGCCCTCTCTGCTTCAAAACACTGGTGCTGTCGATTCCACCAGCTGGTGACTACCTACAGGCTTGGCTGTTGGTTTGAAATAGCACTGAACTTCAGCCAGTGCAGGAGTTTGATTATGGAGGCAATCTCTTCTAGTCCTATTCGTCATGCTGATAAAGCAGCAGCTAGCACTTCGCATTAGGTGGAACTTCTACTTTAATTACAGGATTTTTACTAAAGCTTGCCTTTTGGTGTCACTTCAGGAAATGTGGAGTCTGCATGTGTAATGTAAAAACAACTAATTGATTCTGTACCACTGTGCCTGCATCACTACTTGCAATAGATTATGGTCCCTGGTATTTGAAGTGCGGAGAAGTAATATAATGATATCCACTTGCTATGTAAGTAAATATTCTGTATGAATAAGGTCTTTTCCTGGATGATAATACAAGCATAGAATTAAATTCTTTCATTGTATCATGTAAAATTTCATATTAAATATAAAAAAACCTTTGATTTGAAGAATATTTAGAAAAATGGTTATCTATAAATGGTGAACAGATTACTCAATTTTAAAAACCGAGTCAAATGTTGAATTTAATCAATATGTGATTGCAATGGCAAAGTCAGATTCATGAACATTATTTGAAGCAGACCTGCTAGGAATAAAAAAACAATTCCTAACTAGGAACAAGTGACACCTCACATGAATACTGATCTTCCCAGCTTTATCAGAGATCAGAAAGAAACGGCAGTAGCACAGCACTGCACTAACTCCTCTCATGGGCCACTGCATTCCAACAAAGTCTTAACGAAGGTCACAGGCTATGGGACATTACAAAGACCTCAGAAAAAAAGGGATTCTTGTTTTCAGGCATCAGACATTTTCAGGAATTAATGTTAGTTTCCCTCATCAGGCCCTCAAGGGGTCACTTTGTCTACTTAGGATATCTGCAGACACAGCCACCAGCAGCCAAAGAAGTTGCTAGAAACTGGCCCTTTAGAGTCACCATTCTGGTTACCTAAGGATGCACTTTTAGGATCCAATGAATTGTGCCCTCAAAGTGTGTACTGCTCTCCACAGACAAGTCACTGATGCAGACATCTGCAATTAGTCAGATGAACCCCACCCACCCTTAGTATCACTGCAGAGACTCAAGCTCAGCAACTTGCATGCACAATTCTCACATGAAGAAGAACAGTATTTTCAGGTGTAAGCACAGAACTTCTTTCCCTGTCGTACTGTTTCCAATGTAACACAGGTAATAAGTGTCTTGCCACAGCAAAACACACTTCACGACCAGGAGGAACCTCCATGTAACAGAGATAAATCCTCTGGTCAGAGGGTGTAAATCCCTTACAGCAAACAGGAACTTGAGGTCCTTTAACTTCGGGTTGTACAGTATAATCTCCTCACTGCTTTACAAGCAGTGCCGTGTATCAAACCTAGGACAGCTCTGTTTGTGCTTTTGTACTTCTGAACTACTACTGTTGATGGATTTAATTCAGCCAACATTCCATATTCCAAGGGGGTTCACAGCCACGCCACCCAACACTTCAAGAAAGAAAAACCAATATATTCCAGAAAATTACTGATTACTAAGCACATTTTCCAAATAAATTAACAGTTCTGTTTTCAAAAGTGACCTGCCAGCCATAACTTAAACATAGATACTGAATGCCTTCAGCAACAGTCAGTGCTGGACTATAAATGAGGTCTGATTCAGTCCTCCCTTTCCTAAATGTGACCCAGGTCTACCCAGCTGCCACCATGAGTAAAGCTGCAATTTTCCAAGAAGCCTTAAGCAAAATGTCTTGTTTGCAGACAGGGACAATTAACTAGCCTTTAAAAAACAAAACAAAAAGGCAAACGAAAATTGAATATATTTTTGCAAAATTTTCTGAAAAGAAAAAAAAAGTGAAAAATAAGTAAAATGTGAAAGGCAATACATAGAGCAGCACTTCCCACCATTCCCACAGCTTGTCCCATGCTTCAGTGGGCTCAGTGGAGGCTGCCGCATCACCAGCATGCAGTATGCTAGATCATCACTTGGATGGGAGCCAGCCAGCCATGTCAAGGAGAGACTCATGGGCACTAAACAGAAAAAAGTCAATTTTGAGGTAATTACGTGTTGAATGCCCTTCTTAACCTGCAGCTGTTGGGGGCATTCAGCACATATGGTTAAGGTTGATGAAATTTTTAAAGTCACTGAAATTTATAAGGTTACCTTGGCAGGTCACCCAGCTTGAATTTTTTCTTGCTAGTGTACAGAAACAGCAGAGAGTGAGAGCACACTGTTTACTGACTGTAGAAGGGCAATGCAGTCATGCTGCATCAGGAACTGCTCAAGGACCAAAACTGAACCAAAGCTCCTCAGTGCTCCAGGGTAAATGACTGAGGGAGAAGACATACAGGAATAATTATCCATTGCCTCCTTTAAAGCACTGTATGAGTGTCCTGACTCTCTCCATCCCTTCTCCCTCACACTCAAAAGAGAGAGAAGCATTTGTAAAGAAAGATGATGCTTCCTTTTCTGGATGCTGCATGCTTTTGGATGTGGATGCTTTCTGCAGTGAGCAGGGAAGTAGGCCCTCAGACTAATTTTTAGCTCAGTGAGGAATTTTGACATTTTTTTTTAAAGTAAAATTCCTTGAGAAAGATTTTTTTTTTTTTTAAGACATTCACAGGAAGGGATTGGCTCACAGAGTCACTTGTCATTCCCTTTAGATTTTTGTCATACATCTTAGGACAGCAGGTGTGTGGTTTTAACTATAGCTGAAGTGAGTAGCCTTCAAAAGATATTACGGCTTAAAACAGACGGAAGTCAGTTGCAGTTCCTATTTCTAGTCAGCTCTTTGTGCCATTCCTTACTGTCACAGAACTGAACCCTTGGCTTTATGAGAAGCCAGGCACTGAAGAGCTGTCAAGACCAAATAAGCCCTTCTGGCCTTGGATGCTGCCAGGAGAATTCTCGCCCTTACTTACCAATCCCTCTTCTGCTCTTCTTTGATAATGGAGGGGCCTCAACCACAGTCTGCAATTAAAGTAGCCATGACCTTGCTCTACAAAGGTCACTCACAAAAGAGAAAACATATTCTACAAATTTTCTTGCTTTTTATTTTCCAGGTCAGCCTTTAAAACTGTGTCTGTCATGCGTCTAGAAACAGGTCTTATGAACAGACCTATGCAACATTATATGAGGCAACGAGACGTTAGCTGAACAGTGAATAAAGCACACAGTGAGAAGTCATC
Source organism: Sclerurus mexicanus (assembly GCA_013396755.1). Lineage (NCBI taxonomy): Eukaryota > Metazoa > Chordata > Aves > Passeriformes > Furnariidae > Sclerurus > Sclerurus mexicanus. The sequence continues at coordinate 308,345 of VWZF01006522.1, forward strand.
TGATTCACAGGATCTGAAATGATTTTCCTCAACAAAAGGATGTGGCTTCTTTTTCTTCATTATTCTATAGGAAGTCTCCAGTGTTCAGCCCTGTACAACACAAGTTCAGTGCTATTACAGACTATTTCCTTACAAGCTGTTGTGGAATTGTGTGGGCATCTTTAGAGAACTAATCATGATAAATGTGTTGCAAGCTTCTTTACAGTTTTGTAATGAGTAAAAATGGAGAGCTGGGTGATTCACGTCAGAGACAAGCTTTGGACATTCAAAGTTTGTGTTACAAGAAATTGTAGCAGTAGGACAACTTCACTGAGTCCTTGCTACTTGCATTTCTTCATGTTCTGATACAAGAAGATGCAAATAAACCTGCTCTTTGGAAATCTTATCCTTTTTGTATAGAAATTAGTTGCAAATCCTTGATTAAGTATAGTCATGACATACAAAGGTGTAAACAGCAAATAAGAGCAGTCTGCATTTAGAAGATCAAGTCAACATACATAAAAATCATCACTAGAAGCCAGGATTATTGAAGGAGTTCAAGGCAAAAAAAGGCTATGTATAAGCATGGTACTAATATTGAGAAGCATTTACTGAAGACTCAAGACAATTCATCTTTATATGCAGCTGGTCCTACTGAATAGTTTCATGGCATTGTAGACACTTAAACAGCCACATACTGGTCAGGTGACTGACAAAGTTAGATAAGAAAAATACAGTTAAACTGATATGTCTGCATACTGTAATCTCAATAATCTGTGTATTTTGGTAAATAGAACTTGAAAGAATTAAGTGATGCTTTAAACATCGTAAGTGAAAAATTACCAATGCAATTGTCCCTTTTGGAAAAGCAGACTAATTTGCAGTGGTGATCAATCTTGCAACAGAGGAAGAACAAAAGCCAGCCATAATGGACAAAGTGAGTCAAGTGTCTCAGCCATCTAAAAGGAGGAAAAAAGATCTTCAGCCTTAGGAACAGAGTTACAAATTCTGCACATGGAAAACTTTCAACTATGATAAATGTAGTTCATCTGCACGGGATAACCAGCTGAGTTACCAAGTATTAACCAGAAAGTGAATGCAAATCACCTTGTGCTAACCTTTTCTATGTAAACACTATTAGAAGCCCCTTATGCCATACCCTATGAAGAAAGCAGGCCAATGTAAGCAATTTTGAAAAGGACACTGGACTCCAGATTTATAGACTGATGGAAGTTAATCATTGTAGTGATTCTGCTGCAGATAGCTTTATTGCTATCTTTCTTGTCTGTATTCTTAAGGGAGAAGGTGACAGCAAGCCACTGCTGGGACAGAAGTCACATAGTGGTTTCAAGAGACTTGCCCAGGTAAAGTCCATTTAGAGCCCTTTCTTCCACAACAGCTAGAAGAGCTGTGTACTAGAGTACATTACTACCCAAGAGTAATGATGGTGTTCATCAGCCACGTGCCTTAACACCATATCCTAGTGCATTCTGAGGTGTAAATCAGACTACACAATAAAAATAGTCTAAGTGGGGTGACTGGGATAGAGTCCTACTGTGGTATTGCTACTACTGTGTATGACTAAGAGTATCTAAAAATTCAATCAGCTATACAGTCATTTAATTCAGGTGAACCAAAAGGGTTTCCTGACTCAAATGCTAAAAATAATTATGAGGGACCTGTTCCAACCTCTAAAGTCAGCACAGGTCTCCTGACTAGAAGAGCTAGTAGACAGGTTTGTAGCTACAACCCCCCTGGATGGATATGGCATTTATGTTGCTATGACTTGCTGCTGAAAGAGTCTCTGATGAAAAAGGAAGAAGACAGCCTTAAAAGTGAGTGGGGCAGCAAGATTGGAAGAAGTCAGCCAAGGATTTTGTCTGAGAGGGATCACATCAGAAATAACAAAGACAGAATTTATAGAAACTGAAGAGTCAGTTTCATTCAGACAAACTGCAGCCTAGAGAGTAATGGAGCACCTCTTGGTTCAAACTTCTGTAGTGCCCTCAGTGTCAATACTGTGTCCATTTGGCCCAAATGATGTGTCCACAGCAAAGTCAGACCACACTGACTACTGATTTCTGCCACGGAAAGAGTTAACACCAAAGCATACCTAGTTTTAGTTAAAGTTCTCCTGCTGTCTACAGGAGCTAATTGCAATCACAGATTTCTTCCTTTCCCAAAGCACTAGCAATAGGTAATGGAAGCATTTGTCATAATTACCCTTTCTGAAGAAGCACAAATCAAATAAAATCACCACAACACTACTTGTTGTGAAAAGGTATCAAGATGATCTATTTATAAATGTTGATATATAGCTAGAGAGTAAGATGAAGTATTGCCTGCACTAACAATATAGTCATATTCACTAATCACACTGGGACACCACCAGCACCTTCTCCTTTGAAGAACTGGGCAGAAGGAAACCAAAGGAAAGAGGCAGACTGAAAACCTCTCCCTGCAGTGATCTCATCTAGGGGCACTATATTTGTGTCCTGTATGAGGCACTTCAGAAGACGCATATGTTGTTACTATTCCTTTAACCAGCCTTTAAATGTTCAAACTTCACTGCTAGTGTGGGAAGTGTGTGACAGATACACAGTTAGTAATTCTAATAATGATACAAATGAATGACATTATATTCAAACAGTTTAGACAACGGTGATAAAAAAGCACACTAGAAAAGAAAGGGGAATGTGTGTGTCAAAAAACTACCTGTAGCTTGATAATTTAACAGGTGCTATTAGAGTAGCAGAATTGAAATGAACATCAGGAAAGTTTGAGGCTAACATGCTCGTTATTCCTTTGATCATAATGATTCACAGTATTCAGCACATGATGGAGAACTTTCACTTATTTATGTAAGAAAAGTAGAGTACAAATTATTAATAGCTCATCTCATTCACTGAGTGTTAAAAAGTAGCAGGAGATAGTGCAATGGACATTTAGAAAGCTCTCCTCCTTAGGAAGTTTTAAAGGAAGATCACATATAGCCCAAGCTGCTAAAATACTTTTAAAAGATAATACAGATTACTGATGCCACCTCAGGGCAATCTCCTATAAACATTTTAGTGATGCAGAAAGAATAAAGCCAGCAACCCAGCCAGTGCTCTGCCATTTCAGAGGTTGTTGATAGCATTCCAGGTTTCCAACCCAACACATACAAGTTCTCAAACTTGAGTCCCAAAGGAAACCAACTGGAGAAGTGATCTGCCTTTGTTGGACCTGAGTAGTAGTCTTCAAGTAGCCTGAAAACTAGCAAAGATGTGAGGCTGGCAGAAAGAAGGAGCCAACTGGGAAATAAAATCCAAACCAACCAAAACCAAACCAACAAAAAAACCCCAAAAGAAAGCCAAGGTATGTTTCTCTGTAAGATACATATCTTATGAGCTCCCTGGGAAGCCTAAACACTGGAGTGAAAAAACACATGTATTTTCTCTGCAGCTGCCCAGAGGGGCAAATTCCATGACTGTAAGTCTCAAGAATGAGGCCAGCACCATTCGTCTGTCTGCCATCCTGAAGGGCGAATTAGAAAACCTGTTAGGTTAGGAATTGCATGCGAGTTCTGGTGGAGATACCTTGGACAGTCCTTCACTGCACCCTCACATACTTAAACGGTTCCCGAGAGATGTTAGTCCAACCAATTCCTAAAGAGCTCTAAAAGCTCTGTCTATTTCTTCATTATCCCTACTGTTGCAAAGTTTTCCTAATATAACCTGCAGCTGGCAGGAAATACCAGTTCCTTCCCCCGAACATAGACCAAGCTTGTTGAGAACCTCCACTGGTGCACTCATTTATCTGTGTTTACTTGTACTTTTAGAAGCACACCTACTGCAAAGCATGTATAAACTAAAATGAGCAATAAGTTAACCATGACTTACATTTTAAGACTCTGAATAACAATTTGGACTGCCAAAGAACCTCAAGTTGTACTTTAACTAACTATATAGAAAAATCAGTTCATCCATGAGCAATAAGCAAACACCACTGAGATAAAACACACCATCTGCTTAGCAGAACTCTATGACACTATACAACAGTTTATGATAAAAGTGAGATGCCAGAAGGAAAGCAAACTGATTTTTAAAAATTCTGTATCTATTACTTAATAGTTCTCCCAGTGTGTAATTCTAGTAACACCTGCTCTCCTTGCTAACATCTCCTTTTACCTTGTTTTAGTTCTGCCTAACCAAGAGAGTTATAGCAGTGTGTGCACTCTCACCTCTAAGGCGAAGGGGCACCCAAGATTCATAGATGACCCTGGTTGAAAAGGAATGACAAAAGTCAGAGGGCCCACAAAAACTTAAAAAGTTTTATTAGTAAATTATATAGTTTGCATGGAAATTGATATAAGTTGATCCCTTATCTTCTTGTATAAACACACGGTGGTGGAATTTCAGGAAGGAAGGAAGGAAGGGACAGAAGGGGGAGGGAGGGAGGGAGGAAGGATCACTAGTCCTGGCTCCAATGTCAGTCCAGCTGATGAGGTGTCCAAGGTACTGCTGGAACGCACTCAGGCTTTATGGGGGTACCTTTTCCCCATCCTGAAGCTAAGTTTCTTCCTTTCTATGCAAATTGGTTATCATGTGCAGTTCATTCTTCCAGACTCTTCTGAAAATGGGTCTGAGGGCTTCTGGGGTCTTTGATGATCTTAATCTCCTCTCTACTGAGTCAGCCTTTGGTCTATGCCTGCTTCTTGACCTCATTCCTGCACTTGCACTGTACTGTGTTGCACTTTTCTTTCTTCCAGTGTGTTTTTACCAACAATCCTTGGTTGGCTCCATAGCTGTTCAACTGTCCCTGTTTGAGATATACCCATTAGCCCTTTATCTTCTTGGCTTCTACACAGTGAAAGCTCCAGCTCTGGACAGCGCATCATCAACAGAATGGCTAATTAAATTGCAAGGTCAGAGTGAAATCTCTCTATTACAATATAAGGAATTAACTTTTGGAACTGGACAAAACTGAGGTGAAAGCAATGGAAACATAAACCACTTTATTTTTCAAGTTCTGGGGTTTTATTTCCCTTTTTTACTGGATGAAGTTGATTTTGTGAAATCTGTGAGTTTTAGTATCAGTTTCAGAAGAATTGGAGGTTTGGGTCATGAAGGCTGCAAGTTTCAGCAGAACTCAGCAAAGGCATGCAAACTAACATGAAATTTTTATCAGTGGCCTCAGTTTTGAGTTTCAGAAAATTGAACTGAACCAGCATTGGTTTGACCAAACATCAAGTTGTAGCAATAAAATTAGGATAATAAATTCAGCTTGCATGGATGTTATTCTATATATATCTAGCAATTTCTCTTAGACAGATGAAACAAACTGTGTAAGACACTTTCATAGAAATTAGCAGCCATGTTGGAAAGACATACTGATTCACACATACCCATAAACTGAAACAGCTATATTGGTACAGAAATCTGTCCTTAGATCAGTGTGTAAGAAGACTGCTTTTTCAGTACTCCATGCTACTGATGCTTCATAGTTCTTACACCTCAGCACAGTTCTAGAAAGAAAGATTGAAAAAAACCATGCAGTCATTCCACACCACAGTGGTTAAGGCTACCCTTGCAAAATCAAGTCTTTTCCTTGTCTAATTCAGAGTAAGGACAAAACCTAAATCTTCTCCATCCTTTTCTACGTTGCTATCATTCTTGGGCAGTTCACCAAGTCCTTCCTTCTGGAACTGTCCTGTTCTATAAGACCAATTGAGAGCTTGGATATGCAGAAAGGAGACTGACCTTTAGGCAAATGGATTCTTCATCTAGAGATTGCAAGAGTCAAATTGCTACACCAAAGAATTTAATATGCAATGAGTGTGAAAGAACAGAGGTAGAAAGACCTGACTAATGAATTCATGCACTTTCACAGTGAGGACATTAGGTACCGTGTTATTACATACACCATGGATAGTTTTTCTTGTTTTGATATAAACTGTTTGTTTTTACTAGGGTTTTATTGGAACTGCTATTTGCACTTGAAAGTACTCATTTTTGATGAGTGAACCTTGTCTTATAAATCACTTTCCAACATATTCTCAGTCTCATTTTAGATGGATACCTGTCACATTCTGAACAGTCATTACACCCTCAGACATTTTCCCATCTAAATGCTAACTAGAGGTGATACTGCCTACTTAGAAAAGTCAAATGAAGTAATAGCCCACATTACTATAACAGCAATAAAAGGGCAAGAAAATGAGGAGCCGTGCTATTAAACATGATGAAAATAATAAATGTTGTAGAGTTTGCAAATGGGCTGGGAAGTATTTTGAAGTGCAAGCATTTTTCTTGCCAGTCTAGAACAGAGCTTGGTAACGAGGAGCAAGGTGCCAGAAGCAGACACAATGCACTGAGACACACTGGAATTGGTGGATCTTTCCTGCCTGCTTACTTCAGATTAGGCAAAGAGGGTAATGAACTCTCTGCAGTGCATTCAGGCTGAAAAAACTACCACCTACTAGAGGACAAGGCAGATTTCAAGGAGACATTGGCACTTTACAAAGAAGACACTGGGATTTTGCTATACCGATGACTTTTATAGGAGTGGGTGAAAGTGGATATCAAGGTCTTTTATAGTTGGCCAATAAAAAAACAGAACTACATGAGAAAATCTTCCACCATAGCTGCAAAATGTATCTGAAGCCAGGGGAAAAAAGCAAAACTTTAGAAAGTGGAATGAAAAAGTGACTCTTTTCTTCTTGGGGAGTTGTATCTGTTTTTATAAAAAAGAAGAAAAAAGTCCCCTCAATTTTCATAGTGTCCTTGCTCAGGTGCATTTTAGCAGTTCAGATTCACCCTCCTACAACAGACTGTTTGCTGGTATCTGGCATCAGGTTGATCAAGAATTGTTTACATCCTGGCCTTGCTGTGAGTTACACTGAGCTAATCCATTTAGCACACAGCTATCTACATGCTCACCTCAACCTGCCCCTTCAGCCCTTCCTCAATGTAGGAGATGGCATCTTGCTACATACACTTACCCAGGCTAATCCCACATTAATCAGGAGCTCTGGTAGGCTTGATCTTATTTCCCTCCTCACACTTTTACAATGTGCAATGATCCAGATGAGAAATAATGAGTCCCTGAAGGACATTAGATGTAACACTTCTCTGATAAGATGCTCTGGGGCTTTTCCAGTGGGGACCACACCTTGGACGGATGGAATATGTCCTGCAGAGGCAATTCACTCCCTTCTTGGAGGAAAAGAATATACCAGATGCAAAATAAAGGCCAGTCCATATGCCATTTTTATCCATTTAAATAACATAGGGAAAAAAAAGTTTGGCTGCAATGGTGCAAGATTGTGTGCAGACATATCCTAACATGATAAAGTCAGCAACAGAAGAGAGGAGCAGTCACTTGCACTGAAAATAACCATCAGCTACTCTCTCCACTGTTTTCCACAGTTACTTTCAACTAATTTACTCAGAAACCATAATCACCCATCTTGTCATGGCAGACATTAATTCACCAGAACATTTACAGAGTTTAATGCAGTCAGTCAAACATTTCAGTTTAGACAAGCAATGCAGCCAAGGCAAAGCAGACTGATGCAAGCCACTGCATGTTCTTCAGAAGCAAGTCAAAAGCTATAAAATAAACACCAGGAATGAATACAACCCCCAACACCCAGGAGCAAGGCATGCATCACTGACACTGCCCTCAGCAGCAGGCACACAAAACTGCAGTCTACTGAATTATTAAAGAAAACCAAGCCACTGTAAGCCTTAATTTTTCCTCCAAGAAAACGAACATGGGAGAGTGCGATATGATACAAGCAGCTTAGATTACTCTGGGAAGCTGCAATTACTAGGGTGCTGCAATTCAGATGCTGTAACTTTGAAACACTGAAACTTTTGCAGAGTAAAAGATAATTCAGTTTGTACAGTGCTTCATTTTTCATTTGCTATCATTCTAGAGTTATGTTTTTATGAATATAGCTTCAAGTCTGGTTTCTCAGTCTTAACCCTCTTTCAATATATATACACTCTCTGTTGTCCTGATACCTACATGTTTTCAAGAAAATTACATTGTTATTCCATACCGCTTTGGTGTTTCTTTCTAACATAGATTTCTTTGTTTCTTCTTCAATAGATTTGATGAAGGGTGGTGGCTTTACAATCCCTCTCTCAATAACTGTTCACATTGATGAAGTCCTTCTTTACTCCCCATTCCTCCTGAGGTCATTCACACATCCTGGATCATGTCCTTTTCTTCAACCCTGGCTTCACCACTGTAGCGAATTTGCATATTTGGTCAAAACCAAAGCCTTTCTTGGCTTTCAGTAGGGGCACAGCTATGCAAACAGATAATATGAGGTGGTGTGTTTCAAGACTACAGAGCTTTGTATATGTCAGTCTAAAATTTAGGAGCCATCTTGCCTTGTGGCATCTTAAAACCCCTTCACCTCAAACCCATTACTTACTTTAGCTGAAAGAAGCTTCACTTCCTATTAGTTTTGATCCACTTCATAACAAATCAGAATTAGTGCAGCCTAAAGAAGCCAGAAAAAATCAGAAATGAATTTCCAGCATCCCAACATGTAGCCTCTAGGGAACTTATTTGACTTGGTCTCCAAGACTGCTACAAGCTGCTAAGAATTCAGTGGACAAAATGTTGTGACCGTAACTAAAAGGAAACAACTAAAAGAACACAAACACACTGATCTGATTTAGGTTTAAACAAGGACATAGACATTAGGAAAGGATTTGATTTGTGGCAAACATGAAAAGAAATAAAACTAAGTGTGTGTGCTGCTATTTTACGACCCACTGTGCAAACATTGCTGTAGGCACGGTGGCTTTTATTGCTCATTAGTAAATAATCAAGTTAAAAATAAGATGGTTGGGAAACTGCTGATTGATGAGGAATAAAATAACATGACATAAACATCTGTCTCCCAGCCTAGTATGTGTTAGTAGAGGAAGACATTGCTAAGGCACTTGAATGCTCAATGCACTGATGAGATAGTGATTACATTGGGAACAGTGTAATGCAACTACAGCTGCCATTCCCTTTCCCACATGGGGAACCTTACAGAAATGTGGGTCTGGATTGTTTACTTCCAGAGTATCTTTAATCCCCAAAGACTTCCACATGGCACAAACTTTCTCTCCATACAAAACCCTGTTCCTGAGCTCCAATGCTCTCAGCCTCTTGCTTGCAGCATGAATCTCTCCTTTACTGGAAAACATTTTGCCAGCTACAGACAGCAACAGCTGACATGCCCTCTCATTTCAGGCATGTCCTAAATCTGCTTTGTCAAACACACAGATAGACCTGTGCAACAGGGAGCTTGTAAAGCTGAAGTGGTTAAGAAAATTATGCCACACAGGTATCTCTACTTCATTAAAAAACTTTCCTGGCAGCAAAGGAGCAACACACAGACTCTTCCTCTAAGTGATTTCATCTATCAGGCTTCACAGCCACAGAATTAAAATTATTACAAATTTTACTACTGAACATAAGAATTTGTTTAATTTCCATCCTCTGTCTACTGAACTCAGTTTCTGTCCTCCAAATAGGATAGAAATGTAATTCCTCCCACATGCCACCCACACCCTGCTCCTTTGGTCTATCTTCACACAGAGAAGAAAGGCTGCATTTGCAATGACCATCTCTCTGTAGTATCAAAACCACCATGATCACACACAAATACAAAATAGCCTCACCCTTTCCCCCAGTTAGACCAAAATACCAAGCAAGTATCTAGCACTGTCAAACAGCTTGTCCTTAGAGCTCAAACAGTGGTTTGGGTTTTCCACACTTTGAGAAATAAATATGAATAAAACTACAAAGCTGAATAAATACATTCTGTAGCAGATGAAAATAATTTTCAGAATGTTAGCATTTACCTCAGATTGTAATACACTTATTCAGATCTTTAATAGGATGATTTCAGCCAGAGTTACGAGTAAAAAAGATACAGATTTTCTATTTAAAGGATCTACCTGCTTTCCATGGACACACCTCTAAAAACTAAGCTCTTTATGCAAGAGTAAAGAAAAATATTGGTTACTATCAAAAATATTAAAACTTGGCTCAAAAAGAACCACCTTGATTTTGATTTTTTTAGTTAAAGAATCAGTAAGGCAATGAAACAGAAGCCATATTTTCGTAGTACAGAGTATTATGCCACAACAACACAGAATTCTCCACCTGAAAAACAAAAGCACACAATAATGAAAACTCTCTTAAAAGAATATCAGTGAAGATTTCTTACAGATAATAAGTGAACATAGTATCAAACAAGGGAAAATAAGAGTGCAGAATGATAATGATATCTTGGATTTATGTAACATCCTCATTTACAATTTAAAAACAATAAACAATACACTAAGCTTTAAATTGAATTAAATCAGGACTGGGAAGCAGACAGATCAGAAGGAGTGAAAAGAATGGACAGAAAACACTATCTATACAGAATACAAGAGACAGACACCTGAGATAAAAATGCACAAGTCTACTAAAAGAGACAGAGATCGCAAAAGTGGGAATCAAAGTAGAGGCTGGCAGAGAAGAGCGAAGTAAGATTAATTTGCCATGAAACAAGGCTGTAGTAAAGGCACTGTCAATTTGCACAGACTGAGCAAACACTATAAGTCTGCAGCCAAACCCATATCTGATCGGACCACCACAACAAATGGCTGCACCTTACCCACTGTCCCTGCTTGCCTTCTATAAGCACCACCACAAACACATGTGCAATGTCCACCACACCCTGTAAACATGTGGTGTAAGCACTGACACAGGCACTGTGTCCCATTCATGCTTTCTGCATTAGGCATGGTGGCCCTTCTCAGGGTGGGCTTAAGGGACAGTCTCCTCTACGACGGCTTCATATCACATTCGTAGTAATGTCCAGCCAGCAGATGAAACTACATCTAATCTAAACTAATCCTCCCAAAAGATATATAATGATGGTAGGATGAGCAATATGTAATGTAATCACAGCTGATGAAAACACTATCAATTAGATAATTTAAATTCCTTAGGAATATTTGCAGGGAAGCAATGTCACGTAAAGAGAGGGACTGAAGAGATCACCTGAAAAGTTCCGTTTTCAGTTTTCATCAGTCAGTAGGCAAAACACTTCAGAAACTGACTGAGACCTCTCCTGCAGCCAAGAACATCTGGAGGAAATGTATATGTCTATCCCTTACAACTACGCTGTAGAAAATTAAACAAGAAGATCCCAATAATTACAAATTATAAAATTCTCAGGCAGCTAACATGTACAGTGTACTTTTTATCAAATAAAAGAGTTGCTAGCTATACTTTCTCTGTACAAGCTGCTGACTTAAGACGGAGCCCGTTCATCAATGACTTGGGAAGCTGAACCTCTTGTCCCTTGAGAGAAAAATCGCAAAAAGTTTTCAAGAACCACACAAGGAAAATTCCTCCTGCTTCTACTGAAACTGTGGAATTTTTTCCCTCAAATTCCCCATTGGTAGGCTTCTTCAACTTTTAACTTTTTTTTATACAAATGAAGAAACTTTATCTATGTTTGCCAGAAGTGTAGTACTATTTTGTGGAGCCAAAAGACTTAAAAGCATCTTGGCCACACTAGATAGGGTCTTCCAGTGGTCACATATGATATTCTAATGACTCTTTTCCCTCAGGATTCACTGTTTTCACTCTTTATATTGCTGCATTTTGTTGTTATGGTTGATTTCCTACTTTTTATATAGTGTGAACGACACAGCTTTTTTTCCTGTTCCACACTTTAAAATGCAAACAAAAGACAAAAGAAATACATTTCTGTCTATTTCCAGATTATCATCTCAAGGTTAGTTTCTCAACTTCTTCCCTTGTCAGTCAGCCCAGAATGAACTTAGGCAGAGCGCTTAACTTCAAGCATGATAATAATCCCACTGTATAGTCATTTCCATAATGAAGTCAGTGCAAAAACTCTCTCACCAGCTGCCTCAAAATTAAGAGATGTGGAAGGTCTCAAATCAACTGCCCAAGTATATAAATTCCTTACCACTCTCTTTAAAAGTCTGTATTTACTAAGGCAAAACTACTGCAATCTTAGGAACCCTACTGAAGCATCCTTTCCTTGTAAGATTGCCACTCTGGTGAATAGTCAAACCACAAGAAACTGAGCAGAGTTCTGCTAGTAGTGCATATGTTGTGCATATGTTTTGTATTAATAGAATCAGTTGCCCTGAGGAATTAGCCATCTATAGTCATGAACTAAATTAAATAGTATTTGTTGAGCAGTTGATGACAGCACAGCAGCAGAACAGGTCAGTTCCTGTATTTAGGACTAAATCTTTGCTTTCTGATGCAGATGAAGAATATTCTCTATGGGTTCAGTAGCGTTCCACCCAGACTCTTTTCTCCTTTCATCAATGCTTCAGTCTTCTTCTCATTGTAACTGGTATTTTAACTAGAGTCACTAGATCGAAGTATGTTTCATAGTGGCAAAAGGGGGTCCAGTGAGAAATTATGCAGGGAGCATGCACTAGTGACTACTAGTAAGGCAAAGTGGAAATAGCAAGTAGCTTTTGAAGATGCATTAGGTGCCTTTCATATCTTAAATGCTACTTTCAAGCCAGCCGACTGTATTGTGATTATGTTATCAACAAGCAGTTCAGCAGTTGGCCTCCTCTCAGCTAAAAGGTTCGATGTCCATTTATAGACTCATTTGTATAGCGAGGTGTTCAATACACAATGGTGGAGCAAAATAACAATGAACATGTACTGAACTGAGAACAATAAAGAAAGGAAGCAGCACTGTATGGTTAGGTGCTATGTACAGTCTTTCCTTAATTCTTTTTTTAAGGTGTTTACTTCCACTTCTGTCTTTGCACTGCATCTTTTTTCCCTTTTCAATGAATCTACTGTGACACATGTGAAACAGGTTCCACTGTGAGAGGGGTTCAAAAATTACCTTGCCTTTATTCTGAATGTTCACTTCAGAAAATAACCTCACAACCAACTGGAGAGATCAATCAAAGGCAGAATAAGAACAGATATGCCATTTCCAGCACACAGAGGTACAGTCGGCAGATGTCACAGTCATGTATACAGCTTTGACAGAGGCACTTCATATGAATGTATTCATACAGCAGTTTGCTGTACCAATAGGATCAAGAGACTTCCTTGGTCTGGATAAGCTCTAGGATTTGTTCTTCCCCCGGACCTTCTTGTGTGTATGGATCTCTTGAGAGCAGGTCATCCTATGATTACTTTGCAAAAGATGAACCCACACCTTATCAATGCTTTATCTTCAGGGCCTGTTCTGCTCTCCTTTGCCCTCTCTTCGATAATTCTCATAAGCATGCTTTTATCTGTGAATGTGAATATCTTTGTCTCTCTTGACTGCCTGCAGTGCTCGATAAAGTTCATTGCACACACAGATGTGCTGCAAAATTCTGAAATATATGTCATTCTCTCCCACTTTCCCTACTGCTTGGGATGATTTTACTGATAGATGTGAGCTCCAAATCATGGTGGGGATTGCTTCCACCTTCTGTCCAGGACAGCACTCTGCTCCTTACTCTTTCTTCACAACACTGCCCAGAGAAGACAGGCTCCTGTTTTATTCTCTCTTGCTTTTGAGCATATCTGAAAGTCTCAAGCACTCATATTCCCAGACATCAGTTCTGTTGTTCTGCAACTAGATACTTACACTGCTCCCAGTCCCCTTCTCTGTGTATCCTCCTAATGCACTCGCTGCTCGGTCATTGCTAACATCATTGAGCTTAACATCTCCTCAGAATTCCTCATCTGCTAGTACATGTGGAAGAACTCGCAGACAATTCACATAGACCAAGGCACTCGGTGAAAATGCAGTTTCCAGAATGTGAGAATTTTGCACAGCTGGTGTCTGAATGATCATGGTTGTAAATACACAGAAGGTGCAAGATGATAGAAAATAGTATCTGTGGCATTACTTCAAGAAATACCAAAGCCTTCTCTGTCCCCTCAGCCCATGAAACACTGTGTTTTATTTGCACATCACACTTTTTTCCTACTTCTCTGGCAACAACATACACCTTTTTTTTTTCCTTACAGGGTCTCAGACCAGCACAATACACATGCTAATACAGAAATTAAATATCTGCTGAGTAGTTTCACGTAAGTTCAGAAAAAAAGGAAAACAATGTAACTAGACATACCCCAAGGAAATTAATATTAGAGTTTTTTTTCAACCTTGACACTGAAGTTTTAAAAATAATAGAGTAGAATGAAATCCTCTGGCAATGATTGTGCCTGCCAGGTAGGTAGGGAATATACCTTTCCACTCTGGATCTACTCTCATTTACAGTTTCCCATTTAATATTTAGATAATTTTAGAACATTATTCATTATTAAGACTGGATTAAAATCAGTAACCTCCAGATAGGAAGTTACATATTCCATTTGTTACTCAGTTCTCCACATAAGCACTTCTGCCTCAAACTCATGCTTCAACTTTGAACATGGAAGTCACAGCTGATGACAGAGAAACACTGTTCATTGAAGTGTTGCTAATGCAGTCCTGAGTCTGCTAATTACACACAATCAACAGATTCTCAAACATCAGGATGCCAAATATTGCCTTAAATCACTACTACTTGATGGGAAACTTTCTATTGCCTAAAGAGGTGAAAACAGTTCAGTTAGTAATGAAAATCGGATCTAACATTTTGAGACCAGTTTCTTGAAGGCAGCTACACAGAAATGAAGACCTTTAACACTCCTTCTGTTGCACAGAAAATAACCTCAGTCTTTTTCTTTCCCACAAAATTGACTAAATACAAGCCTTAAAAAAAATCCCACACAATATTTAAATGTGTGCAGTAAGAGTATAAATGTGTGCAGTAAGTATATTGTTAAAACTCTGACCCAACTAAATTTGTACAGCAATATACTGCCAGAAAAGAGCAGTTCTGGGTCTTTATCCAAGGCACACAATTCCACATGAAATTCCATATGCACTATGGAACAGAATTAGCCTTCCACAGATAATCCACAGGACCATAATCTAAAGTTAGCTGTTACCTTCACTCTGGATCCAACTAATTTCACTTTTATTTGGAGTTCCCTGTTTGATAATTGAATTACCTAAAATATTGCTGGTCAAGACACACTGAACCTCCAGCAATAACTAACAGAGGAGTAGAGTTGTGGGAAACTGTGTTTGTAAATCCCTGTAGATGTGTAACAGCTACAGAAATAGCAAGACAGTAAGGCTAAGGAATAAAGCTGCTAACAAAATAGACCAAGATGAAACCATTAATGCCATACATCCTACAACAGATTGTACCATCAACTCAGCTTTGTTTCACAGTAAAATTTATTTAGGTGCTACAAATCTAGATAACTAGCAACTTGACCTGTATCTGTCCATATGGTCTCCAAACTTCTAATGCTGAAAAGCATGGAAAGGAGACATGTATATGGAGTGAGCATGCCAGGGTTTGATCCCCAACCCCTCCAGGCACACACTTGTCTGTGCCCCAACACAGCACATCAGAGCCATCCCCTGCTTCGCCACCAGGCTCTTGGTTGTGCTCCCTGACATGAGCCTTGTAAAGAAGTTTAGGCATCTATAGAGGAACTTCTGAGTAGGTCAGCTACCCATGCCTGAGTCAGGTCTTCAAAACACCAATGTCTTCATATTTTATGTTGTTAATACAAAACACCCTGTTTGATACTTGGTATTGTACCCCAGAATTGTTTTGGGTCAGTAACCTGACCACTATTCTTCAGACTTATGGCTGTTCACTCATTTGCGCTCAACCTTTAATATGGTATTATTTTGAAATACTTGATTCCAAAACCAAAGAAAGGAGGGATGACAAATAACCCCTATCCCCAAACAAGCCAATTCCCCGTCACTTTGGACATCCTTAAAATAAAATCAACATTGTACCATATATGTGTTTACAAAGAGCAGCATCTGTGTGAGGCTTCTGGAGAGGAACATGGACTTTGAGCAATCTGCATTGCTCAAAGCTGGCAATTAAGCCTGGAAAGGGTAAGAATTCAATATACAGCTTGAACTGCAGCACTTGAGTTCCTCAGCTTATGACACTGCTTTGCATTGTGGATCTATCTCCTTTTTGTGTAACTCTCCCAGCATCTGTCAAACAGAGGTAAGGCACCAAGATCACAGGTATGGATGCAGTTCTAGTGGGGCCTGGAAACACTGAGTAGCACCAGGAACAAATGCTTTGCAGTTAAAATGCAGATGCGTGCCATCGTGAATGCCTGTGCAGGATCTCCTAGTATTTTTCCTGACTCTACTGAAATCAAATAAAAATACAGCACTGGCTGCCACTGCTACAAGAAGCAGAGATGTCCCCTTGGAAAACAGGCATCTATTGACAACCTGTCATCTCAGCTGAAGTCAGGAGTAAAGTGCACCTAAATCGACCTTGGAAGATAAAACTTTTAACAGTAGATTTGTATCCCTGTAATTGGAAATGGGTCTGCAGCTTTGTATTTTAAAGGCCAAATCCTTCTACTTCTTTGTTCCCTTTTTTTATTTCCCCTTTTCTCCAAATTAACATTTGAAACACTTGAGAATGCTAATTGAGTTTCACTTCATTCAGACAGGAAATAATGACCTCAAGCTAGTAAGACAAGTTAGTAGTTCCCTGCAGGTAAATTAACACAAGACCAAATGCTTGAAGACCTTGAGGATCTCCACTGTTAAACTTAAGTATGCATTCAAAGCAGCTCCGAGCATCTAATAACACAGGTCACAGATCATCGACCAGAGCTATTGGAAAAAAACCCCTTCAAAACCCAAGAGAACTGCAGAACACATGAAGGCAACTTTCTTTCAACATTTACTGTAACACAGCCAACGGAAAGATGCTTTTAAATAAACAAATGAGAAAACCACAACCTGAATGTTCAATGTGTATGGAAAGGTGCGCTCAATGAAGACATTAGCTCATCCCAGAAATCTAATAAATATGTTTCAGTAAGCCGTCTATCAGAGACAGCTACCTTTTCATTGCAATAACATCTCATTTTCTTCTTGTAATCACTTAATAGGATTCAAAATACAAATTTGTTTATATTATATCCATGAAGCTGAAACGCTTATAGAAATCATAATGCTGTTTAAAGTCACAAAACAAACATTTCACAGCCCATACACTGAAAAGTGCTATAAAAGTGCCCAAAGTATAATAGTCACTCCACAAATCATCTTCATGTCAGGATGGACAAGAACGTACAATCTAAAAACTAAAAACACTCATAGAAAAATATTGTCTCTCTTTAAAATATAGCTGTTGATAAATAAATGGGTAATTTTGACAAACTACTCAAGTTTAAATTCATAGCCCTCTATTAAAATAACACAAATGTGTTTTAAAAGTTAACATATGTTGATGGATCATGCATAAATTAAAAAAGTATATAACACTGATTAAAAAAATAGGCAATTATGAAAAATCCAAAATTTGGGGGTTCAATATAGTTTCATAGTTATCACTGTATCCTTTAGGCTGCTAAATTAACTTACTGTTTAGAAAGGAGAAGAGCTGTTGCTTACAATTTTCTATTTTTTATTTTAAGTCTTTTCCTTAATTAGTTTTGGTTTCAGCACAACTAGCAGGTGTCAAGAACATATTTTCTTTGATTGCATCAGTTCATCTACAGTGAAGACACCAACTCTGAATCAAAAAATCTGAAAAGCTTGTTTTCCTCTCCCAACACATGAATATAAACTACATGGTAAGAAGGGGAATCTAGTAAATGCAAAATATGAAGAACGTGCACAGATATTCATGGGTGTGCAATAGAACAGGTAGGCAGCAGACAGATTTTTCAGGTTTATCCCAACAGGCTTAGAGCCATAAAGCCATTGCAGTCCTTGGTTTGTTTGGTGCTTCATGTCAGGGCAGGTCCAAGAGGAGAGAGGATGTGAATGCTCTTGCAGGCTGTAGTTCAAAGAGGCTGAGTTCTGCCTGATATCCAGCTTTATTAGCTTTCCTGATGCACAACAGGGCTACCAAAGACATAAGACATAAGAACATTGTCTCCACTGGGGGACTGCTGTAAGCATAACTCTGACACTTTATCTGCTGAGACACACCATTGAAGTCTCTACGTGGATACCTGCCTAGACATCCGGAAAACTCAGTCCAACAGTGACTAGAAAAAATAATGAAATTTAGCAAATCTGTTGCTTCAGAGTGAACATCTGACACTGACAGAACTACAGCAATAAAGACAAAAATAAATCACTATAAATCTGACATAAAATTCTAGTTTATTTTTTAAAGCACACATATCCATTCAAACGGGGGGGGAAAAACATTAGTGAAATAACAAGCAAATATGAAATATATCAAACATAATTTTCTGCATAATAAAAATCAAAAACAATACTTTGATTGGAGCTTGCTAATGATTAAACCACTTGAATTAATGTTCTGCATAAACAGTATGATGAGTTTGCAAAGAGAAGCCTCAAGATTGATCATGAAAGATTGTTTCAATTAGAAAAAACTATATATGAGTGGGTTTTCCTGTTCTTTGGTCTTTCTTCTGGAAAAAAAATGCAAAATGGGATTAAAAAAACCCAAACACTTAAAACATACCCTTCTATCACTACTGTTCTTACATTAAGCTATTGTTATAGACTTTGAACGTCGTGTTTAAGGCAGTTCACCTTTCTCATTTCTGTGTGATTCCCTGCATGGTTCAGTTTGCTTTTCCCATGACTTTGGGTTTGATCCTTTCTGAACGTTATGGGAAGCACACTCTGTATAAGTTTCCATACAGTTTTGTCTGTAGTGGTTACATGCATCACAGTACTTTCCCAAAAAACACTGATATTATCTTGTGGTTTCTGAACAAAGCTTTGCAATCAAAGGGCTGCATCATCCAGGTTCAGGATGGTCCCCAAGAAACCTGAAATGGCTTCCAGAGAGACTTCATGCAGGTACACACTGGTCACAGTTACAGTGTGTGGCCCAAAGCAAAGAGAAACAGGTGCTCCAAAAGGAGCTGATATTCATCCCAACATTTTGCTGCCAGTGCCCCAATCTAACATGAAAAACAGAGCACCTGCATACAGACAAATGCATCCTGCACTACTGGAGCAGGACTGGTACTAGTCCATGCATCATTCCAGCCCTGGCAGCCAGGAGGTCCAATTGTGTCCTGGGGGGCATCAGGCACAGCATTGCCAGCCGGTCAAGGGAGGGGATTGTCTCGCTCTGCTCTGCACTAGGGCAGCCTCACCTTGAATATTGTGTGCAGTTTTGGGCACTGCAATATAAGCAAGATATTAGAATATAAGAAAGGTATTAGAGAGCATCCAAAGGAGGGCAACAAAGATGGTGAAGCCACATGAAGCCATATGAGGAGAAGCTGAGGGCACTTGGTCTGTTCAGTCTGGAGAAGAAGATACTGAGTGGAGACCTCACTACAGTCTACAATTTCCTCATGAGGGGAAGTAATAGGAAGTAATAACTGATCTCTTCCCTGTGGTGACCAGTGACAGGACCCGAGGGAATGGCCTGAAGTTGTGTCAGAGGAGGTTTAGGTTGGATATTAGAATAAAGCTCTGCACCCAGGTGGTTGGGCGCTGGAACAGGCTCCCCAGGGAAGTGGTTACAGCACCAAGCCTGACAGAGTTCAAGAAGCATTTGGACAACACCCTCAGACACATGGTGTGACTCTTGGGGTGCAGGGCTAAGGGTTGGACTCGGTGATCCTGGTGGGTCACTTCCAATTCAGCATATTCTGTGATTCTGTGGTTCTATAAATAGTTCAGTTGCTTTCTTATAGTGTCATTCTCATTTTCAGTTACAAAACCGTTCCCTGAGGTTTTTAAGCTTATCCCATGGATCTATTGCCTTCAAACTAAAGAAGAGTTCAGATTTCTACAGGAAGTACTGGGGTAGACACCAGTTTTTAGAACCAGTGGGGGTTAAAGTTTAATCTGAACAAAGAACAGTTAGAAATTGGACCACAGTTAAAACAATACAGACCAAACTAACCACTAAACTAAATGGATGTATTGATTACCTTTCAATCAGTTTAATAAAGTTAAGAGAGTAGGTCTCAGTCACGTCATAACGGAGGCCAGCATCATCCAATTATTTTGAGAAACCTAAATCCTTGTGTTATCCAGACTTTGTGGCATCACCTGAATGCTGCTCAATTCTATCTCACTCCCTAAAAATGAATGCCAAAGAGATCTGTGTAATATTTACAGAATGTTATGATGTCGTATACAGCACTTTCTGTAAGCACCCTTGTACATGAATAGAGCATATTAGAAAGCTTCAGTTTCATAATTTGTACACAATTCAATTCCAGGTGTACCATTAATTTTTCATCCTGGGGTATCACAGTTGGAGCTGCTCTGATTTTCTGATTTATAGCAAAGAAACACAGGAGCTGCAGTGCATTGTTTAGGGGGAGAGAAGAGAAAAGAGTACAGCATTTCCATACGAAGTTCTGAGGAATTATGCATGACTCAACCCAAATTTAATACAGGCTCATATTGTCCTTGTTTAGATGCACATATGTACTAGCTAAATTTAATAACATCAGAGATCTGCTCACAGACTTTCAATGCTCAATGGGCTCAGTCAACTTGAAAAAATCATAAAGCTATGGGAAAATATTAAACATTGTTACAACTAAAATCTTACATAGCAATGACTGAAACAAGGTAGTGAAAAAGGCAGTTAATTTTAGTATTTCCTTATGTAGTTTGTCAGTTCATCTTTTACAGTTATAAATATTCATAGGAGAGCAGAAAGAAAAGGAATGGTAAAAGGACTTTTTGTTTGCTAAAAAAAATAAATTTATCTTCTTACTGTGAGTTCTCACCTTCTTCCTACTACCAGCAGCTTTGGCTACCCACTTTTTTAATTGTTTTTGTGGGTTTTGTGGGGTTTTTTTAAGCTTTCTCCCTACTTTTCTCCTTTTTTCTTAGTCTTGGGAAGAACTCAGCATGGGAATTACCAGCTTCTTTAACAGCCCATCTTCTGTTGTTAGGCATATGCATTACTAAATATGATTACTTTGACGTGAATTTATGAAAACTGACTTCTGTTTTTAGCGCCTATGCCTCTACCTACATTCTATCCTGCTCATCTGTTGCCTAGTCAAAATTGTCTGAACTTGAGCCAGGTTGTACATTGCTTTATAGTGCATGCCTCACTGAGACCTTAAGCTTTAACTGATATTCTAAGGCACTATTCCTTGCAGAACTGAATAAAAAGATTATTAACAGGAACAGTATTGGTTAAAAACTTATCCTACTGCCATGCAGACAAAAAGTCTAGGGACCAGACATGCACTGTGCCTTTTCCTATGAGCCTGCAAATGCTACTTGCCCAGTAGCTGTGATGGTCCCAGCTACAAGTTGTCAGCAGATTTTAAGAAAGTTCATGGTTTCTGGTGACCTTTCAGATTATAACCCCCACATAGAGCATGTCATGTAGACTCCAGCTGGGGAGCAGGAGCATCCTCTCTAACCACAACCCTTACATTTCTTCTCTGGAGCAAGTAAGGTCCTCTGGAAGTTCACATAACTGGAGTATCTTCTTGACTCTATTAACTCACAAGGTACTTGTGCATTTTGAGAGGGAGACTAACCCTGCTCAACTGGTGGAATTGTTGTGAGACAATAGGGTACCAGCCTAGAAATGGCACCTTCAGTCAAACAGATCCAAGAATGGATTTTGCTTTTATCAGGAATGGTGCAGTCTACATACATATTCTGGGGATCCCTGAGCTAGGAAGATCAATTCAGCATCCTCCTTACCCATTAAACCAGCTTTCTTCTTACCCGCATTCTTTCTGGGCCCAATTTCTACAGCACAAAAGGTGAAAGCTCTGCTGAGGACAGCTCAAGACCTAATGGTCAGGACCATTCCCTCACCAGGAGGTTAGGTCAACCACCTCCAGGTTGATCAGAAACCAAAACCTGTGTCCCCCTACTCCCTGGCTGACACATCTAACCATTAGCAATAAAAAAAAAGAGCTTACCATCAAAATCCATTTCAGACCTGACCATATCTTGTTTTGTGGACATCTCTTGGAGGTTTATGCACTGCTTTTCTAAATTCAACTGATAACATGTACAGAGCCTGAATCTTCTTCAGACCACTGGAATTTAGCATTTAGAGACTTTAGTGAATAAGTAACAAGTTCAAGAATGCAAATAGATAGCTCCTGAAATTCATCAGACTGGGTATCTATCTGTGCTTAAAATTTAGGTATAGAAATCTTAGCACAGCAGAGTTTAGGAGTCTGATCTCATCCCTGGCCATCTACAAATCACAGGAGCTGCATCATAAACAACTCATGACCCAGGCTTCAGCTGAACTTCCACAAAAGCAGAAATTATCTGAAATCTATTGCTTCAAACTGCCTAGTAACCCTGAACTACCTGTATCTATAAAGTGTGGTGAACAAAACCAGAAAGTAACCCAAAAGGTCACCTAGCCTTGAGTATGCATGAATGCCTTCTTGACAGGTATGCTTAACAACCTTCAGCACTGCCTGGATACAGTGGCATAACCTTGTGCATTCCAGTGTTTCATTACCCTCACTATTAAAAGATATTCCTAATATCTAATACAATTCTTTTTCCGGTGATGAAATTTGCAATTCTGCTATCCTATCCCTCCTCTATGCAGCAGCATTTATGCATAAATACTATGTCTTAATACAAAAACTTCCTTAATTCATTGAACATCTCTTCTTAAGTTTCCCAAGTATCACTGACACCAAAATTATAAATCTCTACTTCATACAGTATAATAGCTGCTTCATTAACTCAGATAGAATAATTACAGTCATTTGAACAAACCTGAATTACACCCATCCAACTAAGCACACCAGCATGATCCAGAAAATTCCCAACTGCAATCCGATGTTATTTCTTATATCTGAAAGTACTGCGACCATACTGACATATTTGAAGGTGCTGTTCAGTTCTCCAGACCAGTAACCACATTATAAAAAGCACCACAGAATATATTGGTCTCTTGGAAGAGACGAAAGGACTGAGAGTGCTTGGAGTTCTCAGCTACAGGACACATTATCCTGTTTGCTGGTTTTTCTGAATTAAAACTGGAGGTTTGGAATGACAGCCTGCCACTTTCCCTCAGCCTAAATTAACATTAGACAATTATGCAAAAGGTGAAACTTTCAGGACAGAAACATTCTCTAATGTAACCCAGGGGAAAGCCTGCAAGATGCAAAAATGCTATTTCCTCTCATTAGCATTAATCCTTAACTAATCAGGGCTTCTGATCATTACAAGGTTTCATTTATTTTAAATGAATACAACACACCTTATGTAAAAAAAAAGCATAGCTTTCTATCTTGCATTTTGAGTGCATCTGCCTTTAATTGTCAATAAAAGTCAAAACAAAACAAAACACGCTGTACAAAAGGAATGCCTATAAATTTAATCAACTGACCCGTTGCTCACCCACTTTCCAACAGCTAGGAGAAAAGGAATTGAGCTGTAAAATTTGTTCTGGGCAGGAACTTGGCATCTGCTATCACATCAGAGTCCAAAGAAAATTAGCATCACAAATTTCACATACATTGACTTAGCTCATATAACTCAAACCCCACAGCTTTGATTTAAATCATAATGGATTTAAATCCTGTCAGGCAGTCAGACCCACAAGGGGCAGGAGGGATTCTGGCAAAGAGGGAATAGGGGCAGAAAAGTCCCAAAAGATTTTGCTCTGATATGATTATGAACTGTTTGACATCTATTTTCCGATGCTACTAGTAGATGTAAATAGCAGTCAATCCGTTCTTACATCTCACCCATGAAATACTATTTAATTAAAAGCCTCTGAGTACTGCATTCTCTGAAACCCGTCATTTTTGACTAGAAAGTGTTTCAGACATCATGCTAGGGGAAGTCCTTTTGACTAATCTCTAGAAATGCTATTTTCAGTTTTAATTAGGACTCACCAGCAAACAGCAATCCTGTCCTCTCATAAGCAACTTCATAAGAAGATATGCTTGAAGCTGAAACAGGGTGAACTCCCTGCTTTCTGATAAAAAGCATAAACACTAGTAATGAGAATCAGGACTGCAGAAGGAAGAACCTGTAGCCCACAGGCTGGGCTCTTGGAAGAGCAGGCCTGGAAAGGGTAGATTTCTCATCTTTGATAGATCAATCTCCTCATAAATAAGCAGCAAAATGAGGAGAAATACTGGGATTCCTTGTTAATAATCTATCCAAAACTACAGACAAGTTTACTTTTGTTTAAGAAGAAAATACCTGCTAAGGGAACAAAGTGTGTTTCATAACATCGTAAGGTGAAAGCATTCACAGAATTTACAGTAACAAGGAGAAGGTGAAATACCTTCTCATCAGTATTCTGCAGTGCTTTGTTATCTGAAATGCTCTTTTCAAAACACTTCTATCAGTCATCAGAAATCATACTCTTTAGGGAAGAACAGAATTAATGTGGCATTTGCCTTACCTCTCTTCAAGCCAATTCATGCTAGAACAGTTCTGATGTCTTCTGTGTTAACTTGTACACCTGCTGTTGGCTTGGCATCAAAAGAAAACACTACTAGCTTCCACACAGTGAAAATACTTTGGTCTGCGTATTTTCAAGGAGCAGTCAGAAGCATTCCATCAAACCTGTGAAAGGGTCGGGGTTTCCAGAAAGGGACAGGTTCTTAAATGACACAAGCCTGATCTAAAAGACTGCTTAGTGCTCATCGCTTAGAAAAAGATGTGCAAGTGGATGAAGTGCTTAGTCCATGGTTTTACTCATAATAATAGATACAATTTTGGTAGAAGAGCTTGTAGAATAGCATCTTCACCTATTTTCGGAATTGTCACCTTCCCCAGAATATATGTACAACTGAAATTATTAGTAGTTGAGATTTTCCAGCACCTCATTTTCCCTGTACAGCACCATTTGAGGACATGAAGGAACATGAAAGCAGTTTGAAGACAGTCTCATTACCCACAGTATCTTTCTACTGCCTGCCTTGACCTGGGGAAGAGGTCACTCAGTCTTTTGGAAGAGCAGTTTTTAAGACGAATCAAGGATGAAGGCAGGACTTGGAGAAGGCATTGTCATCCAGGGCAAAGATGTCATGTCTTACTTATAATTGGTTAGCCATTTGAAATCAATTTTTAAGTCCCAAACAGTTCTTTCTATTCATGTATGTTTCAGCTGTGGTGATTCCAAAGATATTTCAGAATGTGGTGCATATTTTGAAAAGCAAACACCAACACATAATTATCTCCCATAATTATTCAAAATAGTTCTCCAACAATTTGTTTTCTAAATTACATTGCTGTGCAACTAGGACCATTACAAATGATCATATTGTTTAATTAGTCAGTTTCTCCTAATTTCTTCTACAATTCAGATTCTTAATTAACATTTCAATGCTCTTAAACTGAATCTAATTACTAACAGCTCACATGAAATCCAAACTAAAATTGAATCTTTTAATAAACTTCTATTCTGAAAAATATAAGAAAATACAATTTTTAATAATTAAGCAATTCTTCAGCTAAAATCCTTACCTATTTCAAATGAAGAACTAGTTCAACAGTCAATCAATAGGACCCTTTTATGCACAAAATGCAAACACAGAAGTGAAGGAAAAAGCTCAAGCATATAGCAGTCTCTGTTTCTGCAGATAAGTAACAGCATAGAAAAAAGGGTATGCTGCATCCTATGTGAAAAAAAAAAAGCATGTTCTCACTTTCAGATTCTGGAAGAGGTGGAAGGCAGAGTTTTGAATTGGTTGAAGATAAAGGCCACAAAAAAGTCCTAAAAATGCTACAGTCACAGTAGGAAGCTACCATTTTGGGAGAAGGTAAAGGATTGATTTCTACAATCAGTGGAAGTGCTTAGAAGACAATACAAGATTAGGAAGACTGTTCCTAAAGATGAAGGCAGCTATTAGAATAGTAAGTATATTAGATGTAATAGATATTAATGGGGAATTATTGAGAAAACCAAGTGGAAGTAAACTCAGAGAGGCTGAGAGTAAAGCAAAAGAACCTGCTATATTAAGGAAAGGAATCAGTAAAAAGGGCAACAGTCTTGAAAAGTGCAATTCAACCTACCCAGGGAATAGGTTGAAAGGGTCTCCTGGGAGAGGAGCAGAAAGAATGGAAGTATTCTGGAGCCCTAAAAAAATTTCACTAAGTACAATAGCAAGGAACTATGTTATTGCAGAGGAAGGGTACAGAGAACAGTGATAAAACAATATGACTGCGTTTAGAGCTCTTCAGTGACCTCAGAATAAAAAACCCTACACAGAAAGCTTAAATAAGGACACCTATTTATGGACAAGAACAGAGAAACAGCACCAGCATGGGGGAGTAACACTGGAAAGGTTAAGACACGGGAGAACTTAGAGTTTGTAAGGGACATAAGAGGCAACAAGAGGCTAGTAGTAAGAAGAAATAGATGGGGAAACAGAGTTTATTTCTGTAATGGGAAAAGAGAACCTAAAATGGATGATGCAGGGAAGTCTTAGGTATCCAATACCTACATTCTCTCAGTCATTTATTCTCTCCCCACTCCAAATTAATTAATCCGGTTTTAACAGGTGAACAGGATTGTGAAGGAACCAGCTGGGAATTACAGAACAAGAATTATTGGAGTCAGGTCAGCCAGTGAACTGCCCCTTACACTCCTCTAGGAAGCAGCTGAAAATATCTCCGAACCTTATCCACCTCAGAAAATTGTCAACAATGGGAATTTGTTTAAAGGCAAAAGAATTAGACTAAGGTTCCTTCTCTAACTAGTTCAGAGCAGGAATTTCTGCCAAAGTCTCCCTTCTTGGTACACTGCTGAAGCAGACATGAGTCTACAATGGTGTCCTTAATAATTTGTCGGAGCTGTTTCCTTTTGCACAAAAAGCTTTACCAGCAAATGAAAAAGACAGCAAGAAGAAAAATACTTTCTAATTGGGATGACCGGGTTCTAGTCCTTGTCTCTTACCCAGAGTGAAAGCACGTCGGTAGGAAAGGTGGAGGATGAGATCTAGTGCTTAGATGCAATTCAGATTTGGAAAATTTGTGTTTGTGCCCTTGAGATACAGAGAGGAACTGAATAAAGTTCTCCCACATCAAGGGTTAATGCCCTAATCACCAAATTAGTTATGGGATTAACAAATAGAAAACTTCCAATTAAGCCTTGGATTTTTTCCAGCCACAATTATTTGATGCATTCAAATGCTTCTGAGACTTTAAACCACACTGTTCAGCAAATTTGCTGTTTCTCAGTAAATATAAACACACTCATACAGCCCTAATGATTATTGCCTGAAGGTGAAGATAGAAGGAAAGAAAAGTTATAATTAGTTGAGCCAGGATACAACTTTCAGACAAAGTGTTCAGCTGGCAGCTACGGTCTTCAGTCCTGCCACCCCACTTCCCTCTGGCTTCTTCTAGTGGACCCTCTCTGACAGTGCTGCCAGCTTGGAAAGCACTGTGCTCCCTGCATGGCATGGCAAAACTGCAGAGCAGCAGCAGCTAGTTTATCATAATGCCATTTACATTACATAAATATGGAAAATTAGAGTGTATTTTTTCATAAGACATGCTTTTAAGCTCCATATGTTGCTACCACTGTTATTCGTTCTCACTCGCCTGTCCCTCTTCTCATCTTCACATTTGCAAAAATAACACCAGGTTATTATTCAATCTTCCTTATAGAAAGCATATGTAGAGCACTAATTGGCAACAAAGGGTGAGAACAGCATATTACCTAATTCTTGAAAATATTCTTTCTTCATGCATCCATTATCTCATTTTATCAGGCTCACATCTCAGTCAGCAATTTTGCCCAGGCAGATGGAGGCTGAGGTGCTGTACAATAGCCAGATGACAACAGTACCATCCACGTCATCTTCCTATTCAGTGCTCACTGAGAAGGAGAGAAATTTAACCCTGAGAAAAGTTTTAGGGAAATCAGTGTGGCTTTTCATCAGATTTGGACTTCATCACCACTGCTCCTGGCTACAAACATATTGCAGGAGCTTGCAGCCAACCATTCCAGAACTGACAGTTTGTCTGTCCTTCTTCTGGGTCTATAAAATGTTATCAAAGCCATCTCCACACCTTTTCCTTAAGGAGACTGGGAACTTGATCAATTTTGATGGAGTTAGCTTTTCTGAACCTTTCTTAAAGCTTTGCACGAGGAAGCCACTCTTACCAAGTTATGATTTTAAACTGCTAAATTTATGATTTGTCAGAAATATTTTACTTTACGTTTAAAGTCAATAATTTTAAATGTTTCTGCTGTATGCCAGCTATATGTTACTATTTAAAAGTGAAACTGAAAAAACCAAATCTCTTATTTTCCACCGTAGGACAAATCCATGTTTGTGGTAAGAGAGGTAAGGCTCCTTGAGCACCAGTCTGAAGTTTTAAATCCTTGCCTGTCATCTGGGGTAAGTGTACAACTGAGCTTCTCTGATGAGCAGGCTCAATATACTTCAGGCCCTGAGAGACCTTTCCCCAGAAGAAAAACCGTGGCTTAAGAAAGCACAAGTTTAGCTATTTGCTTTCAGTTCAAGCATGATGGGATGCATCGTTCTACACGGTCACCTTTTACACTCAGCAACCGCACAAAGAGTTGACCAAACATGAAAGTATTTGCATTACTGACACAGGAACGAGCAATAACCATACATAACAAGGAATCAAGCCAAACGTAAGGAGCATAAGTGACAACTCAATAAATAGCTCAACCCCATGCTGAATGCATGTGCTACGTTATGTGACTTGTAGGTCAATGTCACACAGTATGTGCTAGAAAAAGGAATTAAAACAGGAAGCGTGAACATCTGCTGCCAAATAGAAAAAATATTATTGTCCACATAGGAATTAATATATATAAAGAATTCCTCACGGAATTTTAATATAGTTTAATTGTATTTGTCCAGGATAAGCAGCAGCATTACAGGCGGCACCCTGTGATTAATATCACCTACAGAAAATGAAACATTTGTAGTGAGCTGTAATAATGGCTAATACAATAGAGACAACAATTTGTTTTAACAAATGTTACTCTCAGCTTCCAATTAGTCCGAGAGGCAAAAAAACCCTCTCAGCATCCATGCTTCCAAACTTGCAAGCTTCATTTCAGGTGCCTGGAAAAGCACTCCTCAAAGCAGTGGGAAAGAGGCAGGTGCCCCTGAAGGCTTCCAGAAGGGAAACCTCTCTATCCAACTTTCAGCATTTTGTCATATATTTATCTAATACATTTTAAAAGAGTCATCTCTAATCCCAGTAGTTGCTGCTGTATTATTAAATATTTTAATTATTAAATAAATACTTGTCAATCTTTCTTGCTTTCATTCTGGATGTGATCATGCTTTCAGGCTTCTGTCACCAAAATTAAAGGCTTGATTTCAGAAGTCTGTAGGTGTTAGTTTACTGGAAAGCCTCTGCACAGGAATGTGCATACTACCAATAATTGAAGAAAAATATTGAAATACACAGAAAAGTTGTATGAAAAACTAAGAAAAAATTGATTTGTTAGGAAAATTTTTAAATGTAGTATGTATTATTTTTCTCCCATTTTATGTACGTATCTCAGAATACCTCCATCAAGAAACCCTTACTAAAGCTGAGAGAAACAGAAGGAAGCATTCCTGGCTGGCCTCAGTTATTGTAACCAAAAATAAACCAAGTTACAGAAAAATGTGTTCTTAATTTCATCTTGACAGAGAAAGAAAATGAGGTTCATCTGTGTTGTTCCTGAAGTTCTTTCAAACCAAAAAGCTGTATAAGAGTTATTATTAGTTATATAAATCTTGGAAGCTTGTTGCAACCCAGACTGCGATCACTAACGACTACAGAGCTGGAATCATAATAAAAATGCAGCAATGAGATGGTTTATCTACCTAAAGCATTAATAAGCTGCCCTGCACTCCTCCTAAGGACTTCAACCTCCACCTGCCCAACCTGTTTTGGTTCCTTGTTTTCATCACCATGAGATCTTCATTTGACCTGAATCTGTGGTTTATCCCCTCTATTCACAAAAGCCCATTCATCTTCATCACACACACTACACCTTTCTCAGAAGTCTCTGTTGCTCCATTCTCCCTTTCCAGACATCACCAGTGCTCTTCCTCACCCTTCTCTGGTCACCTCCTCACATCCAACTTGTATGTGATATATAGTGCCTTAGGAATTATGACATTTTAGCAGAATTCAAGTATTTTTCATGCCTCTCCTGTGACAAAGCTGCTTTCAATTATCTCACTCATTTCCTTTATGAAGTCCATGCTGCTGATTCCTATGGTTGGATCATGCCAATATTTGCTTTCCCTGCACCTACTTTTACTCTTCAAGGCACCTTTATTAAATACTGCAAAGCATCCCCAGTGACATTCACCACCACTGATTCATCTGCTGTTCCTTCAGCTCAGCCATCTTCTATTTCCTTTTAATACCTTCATTTTAACTTGAAGAAATCTCACACTGACAGTCACTGAGACCTTTTCAATTTCCAGGATTTGTTCCTCAAAATCCCAAAGCATTTCCTGTTTCTACTTCTCTCTCCACATATAATCTTGCTGATTTCTTTGAAAAATACCAAATGAAAACTTATTTTGGCCATTCTCTTCTTTTCAATCCTACTTGCCATAGAGAGAAATGAGTCAACTTGGCTCTGCCGTGATCCCCATCTCTCTCTCCTATACAACTTGTGCTTCCCAGCTGTCTCATCAGCTGGGATTCATCTCACCTCCCTGTTGACACATCTGCCCTGTAAATGTCTATAATGCAGCCAGTTAGACTCAGCTGGTAATTTTTTTGTCTTCTCATCGACAGGGAAATATGTCCTCTTAGGGTACAATTCACCTTCCCCTAAGTCACCTTTTAAAAGAGGACAAATCAGCTGTGCCCCCAAACTGTCTGCTTCTCTGCATCACCCGTAACAGCAATCTCAACAACTAAGACAAGTGTAGCTGGCTAAAATTAAGCAACAAGACAAATCACCAACCTGCATCCCTATCTACTCTAAAGCTGCCAATGCAGGTTCAACATTACTAAGAAGCATGCTGTGCCTCCTTTCTTGTTTCTTCTGATAACCAGCACAGTGCAGATCTTGGACCTGCAACTTGTACATCAGACTTAACTCTTCTTTTTAAAATATCTGTTTATTCAGGAGATCCCGAAGTCCCACACTTGTTTTCAACTTAGCACAAAACTGCTCTTCAAATCTCCTCCTTTGGTTCTCCATTGCCCCCAACCTCAATAAGCCAGGTAGATGGTGCTCTGCTCTTGTGCAAAGGTCGTTTACCACATTAGCATTTGGAGTACTGACTGACATACTGCATCCTAACAGTAACAGGAACAATACTGTACTGTTCTATTCCTTGTTCTCCTGAAATAATTTATTCTCTCATCTTAAATTTAAATCACTAATTCTTAGGGGCAGAGATAATATTTCTGTTCTGCATTTACCCATCTTGCAATGGGATACGCTATCATGACTATGCCTTTGAGGCATTATAAATATAAATAAATAACAAACACACACAATAACACAATTACATTGGTTCTGCTTAGAGCTATGCAATTTTTCTTGGGCATTAAGCAAAAGAAAAATTAGACCTAGCAAATGCTTCTTTGGGACCCACCCCCTCCCAAATTATACTATTTCCTTTATTAGAAATGCCACATAACAAATAAAAGAAGAGTAATAGAAAAACATTAGCAGATTTGCAAAAGGACCAAACAGCACAGATGTAATTATGTCTACTTTATTGCTAATTTGTAGGGCTCAGAACAGTTCTGTACATTTACTTTCCTCTCTTATCTTGACTCTGCTTTAGTTTCCTCATTTTGCAGTATCTCACATACTTGATGGACTTGACGGCACTAGAAAAATAAGGCAAGCCTACAGCCAAAGTTGTTGTCACAAATTCATCCAGCTCTAGGAAAAATATTACAAGAATGCCCTACTTATTTTGATATTCTGCAACTGTAAACCTTTCCAAGTTTTCAAAGGTAAGGTTTTAAGAGCAATTCTTTCCATTTGTAAGAGGTTATTTAGTTATTCCCATCTGTCAGAAACTGCCTTTTTGGATGACAGGCAAAAGACTGCGCAAAGTCACCCCTGTAACCTGAAGTCTTTTAAGATCTCTTGAGCTATTTTTCAGTTCTGCTTATAATCAGTCCTACAGTAATAGGATTTTTACTCTCCCCAAAATAAACCATTATCTTAATGTTGAAGAATCATGAAGATATGAAAGGGAGCACACAACTTTTCAATTCCTAGACTATCTATTACCATATTTAATTATATAGCTACTAGGTTATATACACACATACACGCAAGCAGGGTGAGATCATTTGCAGGTCTTTAATTTGTTTTTTTTTCTTTTCTTTAATTGTTGTTGATGGAAATCAGTGTCTCAATGTTGCACAGCTTTGTCTTTTGATTACTGCATGTGATTAAGGCAACCAGCGGCAGTAATTTTTTCTCAGCACTATAAAACAACGCAGTTTTATAGTTATTCACAACTCTCAAGTTATTCCTGTTACACACAATAGAGCTGGAAGTTTGCTTGAATTCCAGTAATGCAGTCCGTATACAGATGACAGCCAGTCAGTGTCAAGGAGTAAAGCTTTAATACACCTTGCCCATAAGACAAGAGAATCCTACATTGGTTATAGGATATAAGGGTTTTTATTTTTAAGTTGTCCATTCTTTTGGGGTTTTTGTAAGAATGTGTTCTTGTCTATGTTGCAAGCCTTCGAAGTTGAGTAGAATACCATCAAGCTACTTGTGCAACCTATTAAAGAAGATATATCCACAGCCCAAGCCAGGCAGGAGTGATACAAAAAGCTACCAGAGCAAAAAAGAATCTCTCTGTTTTGCTGTGGATATGTACAAAGATTGCTATTCCTACAGATACAGCTCCTGAATCCTGATAGGAATGAGTATTTATGATATTGAAATTCTATAGCAGTAAAAATAATTACGGTTTTAGACACATTACAAATGCCACTGAATGTTGTGCAACTTGCAGCTAATAGGAGGGTGCAAGTAGGAATTTCGCAGAATAATACACATTTAAAAATTAGCTGTTATGTGGGGACAAACTCTTCTCAGTATAAGGAAAAGCCAACAACCAAAAGGTTTTGTATAAATGTGACCTGTGCAGGATTGAGCCAAGCTTTTCAGAGATAAACATTTTAGCTGAGAAAAAAAAATAAAATTGCTCTACTACAATTATGATCACCTAGCTTTACTTCAGGGTGAGCTTTTTGTTTCTGTGGACAACAGGCATGTCCTTGAGCAGCCACTGCTTTGTGCTCAATATTCTCATCCACTCTGCTCTGTGCACCAACAGGGAACAAGAAGCTCCCTCTTTCAAGCCCTTGAAGGCCAAATGCAATGTGCATCTCAAGC
Source organism: Sclerurus mexicanus (assembly GCA_013396755.1). Classification (NCBI taxonomy): domain Eukaryota; kingdom Metazoa; phylum Chordata; class Aves; order Passeriformes; family Furnariidae; genus Sclerurus; species Sclerurus mexicanus. The sequence continues at coordinate 341,698 of VWZF01006522.1, forward strand.
ATCTGAGCAGCTGGTGACACAAGTATAATCTATGCTCGCCAAAGTGAAATCAGAAGGCAAGACTGCAAGCAAAAGACACAATATAGCATACTGTCAAACAAAACTGAGAAAGCACTAAATCAAACCAAAGCAGCAAAGAAAAAGACAGCTTCAAATATTTGTAATGACCATTTCTTACATCATCTTTCCCTCCTCCTTCAAACAACTTCTTCCTTGACCCCAAACACTTCTGTAATGGTACTCCCACCTCAGCCTTCAGCCTCCCTGCTCAGTTCACTATGAAGTGGCACTTGCTCTGTGAGCTGAGGCTAAGCTGCTGATAGCCACTGGCCTAGTACACTCTTTGTATATACACTGCATCAGCTTGACCAAACTTCTTGGTCTGCCAACAGGAAAACAAAACAAAACATAAGCTTTCAGAAGGCGGAATGATTTTAAACATGTTTTTGTGATACATTTGTGTCACATTTGGAAAGCAGAGTTATAGTTTCCTGACATGCATAATATTTTTCTTGCGTTTCTTCTCCCAAGTCGTTACTGCACTCCTTTAAATGACTTCTACACTGAGAAAACTCAGGAAATATAGTGCAATTCATCCAACTTGCACTTCACAAACTTCAAAAGGAATAAAAATGTTGTTAAAGCTGCATAAATGAAAACTTAATCCCACATCAGATAGAGGTAAACATAGCAAGAAGCCAAATTAAATGCCATCTCTTTTTCTGTTTTTCTCCTTGGACTGCCACACACCAAACATTTCATATGATCTATGAGGTTTTCAGGATAATAAAGCAAAAAGATACATTTGTATAATTCTTTTTGTATTTACAGCAAGACAAATTGTCTTGTTTTGAAACACCAGGACTGATTGGAGTTGTACAACAGGGTATAAAATTGTCATTGCAGCAGTCTGTGTTTGCGTATAGTCAACTATCACATTGGCGGTATAAGAGGAGTTCACTGCGCTTTGAAAGAATTCTATCTGTACATTGTTGTCTGAACTAAACCCCTCAAACTTTGCTTAACACTTCTAATCTTCTAATTTTACTTTGTTTCTAATGTGTACAGATTGATTCAAAATGCGAATGCAAATCTGGAAGAATACCAGAAAGTTATTTTTACCTATGTTGTGCTGGCTCCACTGAAATGTTTTGGTATTTACATAAAACATGTTTTCTGCTTGCAATTTTTCTTCTGTTTATTCTGTGAAAAACTGAAGCGATAGCAGCCAATGTTTTTAATGGTAGTGCCTGAAATTATCATTCCAGATTTATGCTTATGGCCTCCATAAAACCAGACATATTTTAGAAGACAGTAGGAATCACCCAGTTTTCAACAAATTGATCATGATCTGAAAATCTTCCACCTTACAGAACCTAATAAGAGCAGATGCTTATACACGGCACAGTTGATGCAGCTCATTTACACTCCAACTGAATCCCAGAGAGTGCCCAGCATCCACATGGGGAAATCTCTGGTGTGTTCACAACTGTTCCCCCAGTCCCTGAGGTCTGGGACCCTGCATCAACTCTCCAGACCAAGCATGGCCTTCTGCCATGTTGTGCAGTTGTAAGCAGTGGCCAGGACTTGGGTTTTCAGTGGGACCTGTTCACTTCACAGAACAGCACAAGGACAGAGATTTGGGGAAGATCAAAGGGTCCACAGAGCTCAGTGTCAGAAGCCCACAAATCAAGAAGCTTAAGTGTGAGTATGGATACACTCCTAGCATGCACCAACTTTTGATTCATGCACTTTCTAATCCAGAGGGAGTAACTTTTGACTTCAGTGGATTTTTCTTTCATTAATTTGTTCAATGCCTTTGTGAACCACTAAAAACTTAGAGCATCCATTTGTTATCACCCAAGGGGAAAAAATTCCATACCTCAACTAAAGGCTGCATGCAGAAGTATTTCTCTTACAGAGTTCTGCTCATTTCTGTCATCTATCTCCAGAATTACAACTACTGACAAGATTTTCTCATCCTACCGAAGCAGACTCTAGAATAAAAAAGACTATTCGTTACTAAAAATCTCCTCCTCCCTGCTGAAATGAGCCACGAACAGCAGCTTATCATTCCTTCTCAATGCAGAGCAAAGTAAATCTAATAGGAATAAATAGGAAAACTTCTCAGCTTGCTTGGTGAAGGCACAGAATGTCCTTCAACATCTGTCCACATAGGAAAGAAAAAAAAAAAAAGGGGAGAGAGAGAGAGCAATTCAAGCCACAAGGACAAGCAGAGAAGACATACTTCACTTGAGATCAAAAGCAAAAGCCCCAAGAGTTATTTGCTTGATGTGGTTAGGAATGCCAACAGACACAAGCCTTTGTTCTCACTTCTTTGTGGTGAAAATATGCATTGGCTTTGTATAAAGCTCTTGCACTGGAAAAGATGAAAACTAAGCAAACTCTACTGTGTGGCTGTGATTTTGGCATGATTGAAAATGAAAAGTGAGCTGAAGAGAAGTATGATATATCCGTCACAAGAGAGCAATTAATTCATAAGACCAAAAATCCTCACATACCAACATCATCTGATAAAACACAGTCAAATCCAGGTCAATACCAGACCCTGCATTTTTCTTAGTTGAACTTCATGAGGGTCCTGTCAGCTCAATTCTCCAAACTGTCAAGGTTTCAATGGCAACCCATAGAACCCTGGGGCACGCCACTGGTCTCTGGTTGGACTTGGTGCAAGTGATCACAACACCACTTTGAGCTTAGCAGTTCAGTCAGTTTCCAGTACACCTCAGTGTTCTACTTATCCCCAACAGACAGTAACATAACCATTCTGTAGTAAACTGAATCAGACAGAAAAACACAGAACCTTTTGGTGCAATACGCAGCACTTTGTATGTGAGATGCTTCAATCCAGCTTCATTCACCTTCAGCTGCAAGATGCTTGCTGTGAAGGGAAGAGTTGGATATCCAGTGATATCGGCACTGTCAGTGCTGTGGTTCACTAAAGGTACAGACTTTCATTGACACCATTGTTCCTTGGCTTTTCTCCCCTGAGATGAAAGATAGGGTCTTCAACTGGGAAGTATATGTCCTGATATACTACTGAGGCTTTTATCAGTAGCATATAAAAAATGGATTCTCTTAAGGAGTGGATTTCCCTATAGCTATATGGATTTTCTGGGACATACCAGTCACTGTGATGTTTGTCAGATGTCACATTCTTTACCACTCCACTAGGAGGAAGAGAGCTTACAGTAGGTCCAGAAGGAGAGTTCTGGTTCATGGTTCCACTCTGCCCATGGAAGCCTGCCCATGATCATGGTTTCTCCCTCTCTCCCACCGTATGCCCTGTCCAGTACCCAGGTGTGTTTTATGGAGCCTGACTGGGCCATTGAAAACCTGAAGACTCTCACACAGGCCTAGTCTGAGTTTGCCACCTGCTGCCTAGAGTTCTGCTGAGCTTGTGAGATCCACATGGCGGGACAGGATCCACAAACTGGCACATCTGCCTTCCATCTGATGGCAGAAAGACTACGGCACTAACATTTTACAAGTAGCCCGACAAATTCAGAGGCCACATGCAAGTGGGATGCAGAAGATTTTAATCTTTTTAGTGTGTCTATGCTTTAATGCTTTTCAGTAAAAGTGGGATTTCACTTAAGGAAAAAAATCAATAGCAGTTCTGCCTTTGAGCCTTGCTTCTGAGGGCTAAGTGATCCTTGAACCTGATAATCCACAGGGGGCCTGTTCCCCATTCTTTTCTGTTTCTCATTTCATACCTTTGATCCTCTCAAAATCTATTTTCCCCAGGCACTTACATATGTGATTAATTTGGATATTTCACACTTTGCTGTGTGTGAAAGTGAAGTTTGCTTACAATCGTAAATGAACTAGGCTATAAATAAAGTCATCACTGTACAATCTGATTCACAGAGCTCCTTTCTCTTTCAGGGTATTTTTTTAAATATATGTTAAGCGTCTCTATTATAAATTTGTCAGTCCCAATAAAAACAAGATGAGAAGGCATAGGGCTAACTTCACCTTTTGTAGTTATTTGCCACCGGGCAAAATGAATATAAACCCACTGCTATTCTGTTACAATATGATTTCCAAACTTTTGTACCCACAAATCTGGAGCAGCACACTTTCCAGCTACAATCTTACTATTATTTTTTTAAAATGAAGCCATTATTATATTTTGCCTCTAATAAATTCACAGAGAATAAATAAAGCCACATATAATGCAAAGTCTTCACCAAAATTATCTATTGCCTGGTTTCCAAAACAAACTATTACAAATGCTGAGATAACTACAAATATCTCTCTTCCTCATTATTCCAATCTTAGAGAAATTACTGAAAAACTGCAAGTTTACTCCTGTTTTGCCAAAGATCATTGAGAATTTCACAATATGTTTCATAAAATCCCAGAGTAGCAAAGCATCCCAAAATGTTTGCAGAGGATAAAGCAGTCTGGCAATAGACTGCTGTCTGTTGATCCAGTGTAAAAACACACAAGTGAGAAGTAACTCAATAATTTGAGAAGAGCTTGGAAAGGGATGATTTACAGAAGCTCATCCATATTTTTTTTCATCTGTCAGGTGAGCTAATAAAGACATCATCTCCCTCTGAAAATCAAAGCTCAAAAATGCATGGGAAAAACACTCTGATATGAAAGGAAGACTCACAGAAAAAAGTACTAGGAGGAAGAAGGAAGGAGAAAAATTATGTTCTGCTTAAAAACCCCAGCTGTATACTACCATCACATACAAAATCCATTTTCTGTATTTGATTAAGATACAGGTTTGTTATAAAACTCTAATCAGAAACCAGAAATTAATCATTTAACTGATGATCTCTACATACTTACAGGTGGGAGCTTTTCTCTTTATTCTCTTCTTGACAAGAGTGATAAAAGATGACATGGGAGGAGAATGTCAACACTGCAGCCTCTTCACAGGCTCAGTTCAGGAATCATTTTGGAAAGCAGGAAGAGTTGGTGGCCTATCCTGAGTTTCCCTAGCAGAAATCAATGGCATGTCCTACATAAACTTGCTCAGTGCAGGTAATGTATCTGCCTTCATTAAGTGTTTTGGTGTATCTCCATAATGAAGTTACAGAGCTGAAGGACTTCTTGTGCAGGAAGGTGAAAGCAGAGCATGTTCATTACAGAAATAACACTTAAATTTTTCCAAATTCAGAAAGGGCTTATTCAATGTCTACATTAAGCCTACAGAACCACTAATTCCAGCTTGGGGATCAATTAGAAAGTAGAGTCTCTGCCTACAGACAAAAATGTAAAAAACTATGCCCAGATTCAGGAAGAAAAATAAGGAAACTGCGGGGAAAGGCAAGAAAATAGATTTTTTTTTTTTTTCCACATCAGGAAAAAATAATAGAAATAAAAAAATTCAAAAGACCTTTTATATCAACATACTTCCAAAAAGAAAGATTCAGGAGAACTTCAGTAAAGCAAATAAGTCCCACGCATCTTCTGGAAACCCTCTACAGTTTTAAGTCTGAAAGATTAAAAAAAGGTGAAGCAAGGTGTCCTAGTTACAGGGGCTGGGACCAGTTTATCACTGTGTGGATGTAACCAAAACTGCGTATTCTACACCCTCTAAGTAATTTCTGATGAACTGTTGATAATGGATCATTTGCAGCAGCTGCCCAGGGCATGCCTGACACATCAGGCTACAAGATAGGTGTTAAAGAACCCTGAGAGATTGGGGAGTGTTCCTTTGTCTTCACACCAGTGACAGCTGTGATAACTCCCCTCTGGAGAGGCACCTTCACACCCAGCCTGAGGGGTCATGTCTACTAATGGGCCGTTAAGGACTGGCACAATAGGCAGCTGCAAAGACCTAGACCATCAAATATTCCAAAAAATATCCCATGACTCACAGAGTTAAATCACCCATTGTGAAATTCCCCGCCCTGGGAGAGGTACTGGTCATTCCCACCTGAACCTAAACATATATAATGGTGGGGTTTGGGGACTTCTGGTACCACTTGTTGGATCCAGAGGAGGACCAGAACTTCAACAGGACTGTGACCCTCGACAAGACTGCAATCATTACTTTGACAGAACTGTGACCATCATCCTCACCAACAAGTTTCCTTTCCTTTTTATTTTGCATGCAGGGGGGCCACATGGTGCTCAGCACAGGTGCTAATGAACACTGTTCTGTTTGTGTCCCAGAGTGCTGGGTTATACATCTGTCTTTGTGGATAAAAATCAGTTTTCTCTGTATCATTGTATTTATTGTAATCTTTTTTAGTAAACTGTAACTCTCTCTTGAGTTTCGTTCATTTCTCTCCCTGGTTTACTTTTAAACCAGCACATGAAGTTAGTGTAGACTTTGTTGCATCTGGTCATATTGGACAGAAACTACCATAATTGTTTATGACATATTCCAGGAGCACTCCAGGAAAAACTACTTATAAATTAATTTTAATGTACATTTGAATACAGAAGATTAACATCATAAAGACAAATTGACACCCCAGGTAAATAATGTAAAACTCAAATGTATGTCCCTTTATGTCTTGTCCAGCATTCAGTGTTACCTTTTGGGGGGAGTGGGCGTGGGGTGAGTTTTGTTTTGCTTTGTTTTTTTCCCCTTAAATAGATGCTTCCACTCTTAAGCTTCTATGTAAAACTTGCAGGGATGTTTATAATTGTGCTGGACATTAACATTCAGTGTTACTCCAGGGCCAAAGACACTGGAAAGTAATTCAAATACTCTTGTGTCAACATCAATGTCCAGCCTTAGTACTGAATGACTTCCACCACCAGTGCAAAAACACCTAAAGACATTTATCTCAGTCTAGCACCACTAAAATCCTATTTGCAATCTATTAGGAAACCATAAGATGATTTCTTTCAAAGTTTTTAATTACTATTTTTCAAGCGTTTCTCTGAAAAACACAGTAATTCACACTACTGCTCACAAAACTGGTCCAACATAGAAGGTAGGACATTGATCTCATTCAATATGAGCCAGCAGTGCCCAAAGAGAAGTAAATCTTGACACATTTAATTTTTAAGCACCGAGCTGTTCAATCACTTCTATCTAGCAAAAAACCAAAACAAAGTCATATACCAACTGGTAATCATTCCTTCATATAACTTTTGGCTACACTAAGATGCACTAGTCATGAACATGCAATCAGTAAAAAGGATTGTAAAGGAAAGCAACTGGATTTCTGTGTTTTAAGAAACAGGCAATTCACAATACAACTGTCCTTTCATAGAGTGTGTACTATGTAGATTAAGTCCCATAACAGGATCAAACACAGAAGTCACAGAAGTAATCAGTTAATTTTTTTAGATTACATAAGAAAATGAGCATGATTATTTTTCTTTTTGTTCCAAATAGAAATTTATTTTTCTCATTAGCAGAATAAATTGTTATACATTTTGATAACTGCAAAGGAGATAGTTTGTTTCCATAAGTTCATACAAAATTTCAACATTATCAAATACCACTTATTTGTAACTAATGATTTGGGAAACCTTGTTATAGCTCTGTTGCCAGTGTTGATTCTTTCAACAAATCTCTTTGAGCAAGCTAATGACAAGTAAAATTTTATTTTAATCTCTGCAGCACCATCCCCCAAAATCTTTATGTGAAAAACTTAATAATTTTCCACTGACATTAGCTAAAAAGCACTTAAACCACTTAAGTGACACACTGAGTGCTTGGTATAAACCTCCCACTTTCCTCCATTTCAGGGCTTTAAGAGTCTATCAAGTTCACCAGCACTTGTCATTTTCTGTTCCTTAAAGTACAAATAGCTTTCTACACAGGAGATGCCCAAAAAAGCAAAGCAAATACACAAAACCACCCAAGCAAGAAGTCCCATTGTGTAGCAGCCTATCTGTTGGGCTTGGAGAGAATTTGTACTCAGATTATTTCTCTTCACTTTTAGGAGAGGGAAAGCAGAAGCCAGGAGCGAGGAAGCAAGCAGGAAAATTGCGGCTTATACCTAAACTCACAGACCTTGTGGAAGCATCACAGAAACTCTCCTATTTTTTGTTACAAAACATATCACATGGGGAAATTTCCTTAAATTCGTTTCTATGGGCAAGTCTATAATCTCAGCCCTCGTTTCTACACACACACACATATACTCTGATCTATATCTGCTTATAGTTTTCATTAAGAATGATGTCATGTGGCTACAGCAAAACAAGGAATGTATATTCATTACTGACCAGGCAGAGGTCGTTTGTGGTCAATGGTAAGTGACAGACACACCATCCTGTGACAACAAGCAGGTTTGCATTGATCACAGCTAGATTCTTGGTTGGGAAGGCAGATGTCTTATGTCTTTAACTCCCACTAATCAGACCCCTTACAGTCCCTATTTTTTTCCCTCAAATTCATGTTTTTCCTCAGACCTAAAACTGATTGGGATGGTTCTTCTTATTATACACGAAGAAAAAGATGTGTAGAGCTGTAACACCATTGTGGATTTCAGAAGCTTTCCTTAATTCCTACACTCTTCTTCAAATACAATGGACCTGTTTCTTGCATCCTTTCTTTACACCTTTCTGGACAAGTGTTGGGATAATAAACTGCAAGTTTTGCAAAAGTGAGCAGAAGCAGATGTAGAGTCTTAAAAATTGCAAAATAACAAAAACAACAACCACCACCCTACTGAGTAATATACTTAACCTTGCAGTTGTCAGCTAAGAAGGCCATGCAGGAAATCAACTCCTCCATTTTCACAGCAGACTCACCCCACACTTTAGTGCCTCCCTAATAAGGTTATTTACAAAAAGTAAAAACTAAAATCCAAAAAAGAAAACCCACAAAAAAAGACAGCCAGAGATATAGCTTGAGAAGTTCCTAAAAGTGAGGTAATTAGTCATGGAGAAGCTGAAAAAAAATCCTTGGAGGTAAATTTTCAATCAGCACATTTAGAAAAATCACAATCCTCTGTTTGGAAATATTTGTGTTAAGACTAATTTTCTCAGAGTAAAACATACTGTAGATAAGCCATATAGTAAAATACACTTGAAATACTCTTTTATGTCATTGTTCTGTTTTCAGGAGTGAAGATAGAGGAATACACTCAGATGACCCAATATCCTGATGTTTTGGCAAGAACTTTGCTTTATTGCCTGCCTGCTGAAAAGCCAGGCTGTCAAGTTTATGCAACATTTCAATACCAAGCCTGGTGTTTCTTATTTAAATAATTTATCACTAATGTCGTCCAGTATCTGTCATCCTTGTGCTCCTCGTGATGTTTCTGAGACTCATGTAGAAGATGGTATGAGTAGCTTGACATAGATTTGTTGCCTCAGTGCAGAGAAGGAAAGTGACAAGGTTGAATGGGACTTTGAGCAACCTGGTCTATTGAAAGGCACCCCTGCCCATGGCAGGAGTGTTGGAACTAGTTGATGTTTAAGGTCCCAAACCATGATTCTGTGAAACCATTGCTGAAATCTCGGACAGGGCCCTCCGGAGCCAAGACTCGCGGTCTGAGGAAAGCTCTGTCTGAATATTGTGCTGTGAAGCTTTGAATAGTTGATGTTCTTTGTGATATCTCTTCTAAGACCCTTTCTGCCCCTTCTCTATTTACACACTAAATTCACAGGGTGTTACATGTTTCCACTGAACTGGAAGACACCTTGAGGTTATTTCCAAATCCTTTCAGGAATATAGGCAAACAGCTCTCTGATAATTTACAAGCCAATTACCTGCTTAAAGTCAGTGGCTTTAAAGAGATTTCTTGAACTAAACGAATCTACAGAAGTGTTGTGTTTAATGCACAGATGCTCCAAGTAGCAAAATCACAACTTACATACCTGTCAGTAAGCTGCTCTCCTCTTATCACAGAGAAAAGGGCAGTGCAACATCCATGTCTCTGACTAGCTCTGCTTAATAGACTAGGTGGGAAATTCTCATCTAAGCTGCAGCTCCAGTGTAGGCTCAAGAAGGAATAGGAAAGTAACAGGTACTTCAGTATCTGCTATAAAATTAATAATTAAAAAAATCTCACATGGGCTTTCTGATCAAAATTGACAAAAGAACTGGACAGAAATCTCTTTTATTGTAAATTTTGCTGGGTTTTTTTTCCCTTGAAAAAACAGATTCACTGAAATAAAAGTGTCTCAAACAAACTTCCAAGCAGAAACAGGAAGAAACTCAACTGGTTTCTTGCCAACTCATCTGATGAGATGCTGAAAACCACAAGCTTCCTGGCAGTGCTACTCTGCCTTCTTATTGAAGAGACTGGAGTCTTTCAGCTCTCTGCAAGAGAGTGAGTGGATACAGGAGGATGGCTTTCCAGTGGGGATCCTAACACCTCTGGAGCCACAGCCGGTAGCAGGACTTGCCAAGTGTTCAGGCACTAGGAGAAACCAGGACTCTAGTAAACTACAAGTACAGAAATTGAGCTGCAAGTTTATAATTGGTTCTTTTTCTCTCTTTCCTTTCCCCTTTCCTTTCCCNATTGTGTTTTCATTCTTTGGAAATCCATCTTCCAAGAAATTTTGTTTAAAGGAAGATTTTAATTTTCACAACCAGAAAAAGGAGATTGAAAATAACCAAATTAACTACCCCATACTACTGCAAAAGCTGTTAGCAACAAAACTGTAAGCAAATGCATTATATTATACTTTGGCTACATTTGTGTGCACTCTGCACAAACAACCTAAAAGAGCTTTCTGTTTCTCAGAGTCCTCTGTTCAGTGATCTGGATTTCTCTGAGACCTTAAGGTTTCCTAAGCAATCCACAAAAAACCCCACAAACAAAAGGAAGGAAATTTGTTCAGGCATATATTGTACCTTCTATTTTATACTGTCACCTAGAACAAAATACTGAAAATACTATCAAGAGTTTCTACATAAGCAATGGGACAATTTGAAATGCAAAAGAGGCAGAAGGGTGCAGAACTATCTACCCGTAGGACATGGGATATCTACTTACTTAATACGCTGACCTGCAAAGTAAAATACTTTAGGGAGTTAGATATCCTTTTGTTTCTTCAAGCACTTATATTAATTATGCATTACACATGCAACTCCACACTTTCCCATTAACTGAAGTCAATAATATACATTAAGAGCCTTCACCTATATATTTACTAAGGTATTCTCAAGTACTCAATGTTTACCATGAACAGCACGAACATTTCACACACCATTTCATTTCAATATGAAGATGTGTGTATCTTCCTGCTCTTATAAAGGCGAGTCTACAATACCAATGTCTAACATGTCAGTGAGAGGACACTCTTTGTTTTCTAAATATTGTCAGCACTCATATGCTAGAAGGAATTGCAGAACTAACTGGATGATATTCTTTTAAAATTTTACTACCAAAAGGCAGAAAAGGTGATGCTCTTTTGTATTTTTTTGCCTTTAAGCAACCTTTGCCAGAGACTAATTCCCTGGAAAATTGCTTCTCCAGTGCTAGTTCTTTTTTGCCCTGAATTGCATCTGATTGTCTCCAGTGGCAGATTAATACGCAAATATGACAGACAGTGCTGAGAAGTACTTTACATTTCTGATTTCAAACTACATATATTAATCATTGTTCTGATTACTATTTTCAATATTTGAAGTCTATTCTTCTAATACTGTAACTATCCCACATAATTACGAGAAGTATAAAATTTGTCAGTGCACATTTTCTCTGGATTATTTGTGCTTCTCTAAGGCTTTTATATAGTCAGTCACTGAGGTAAGAAAGAGCTCCATGTAAAGAACACAAAAACTGAAGGGAAAAAAGCCCTTTCAATTACTTCTAGGAAAAAATGTGCAATTTCTCTGGATGGCCATAGGTGGGCAGGCATCAGACAACAGAAAAGCCTTTCCAAAATAATAATCAAATTACCAGTTTTCTCCAACATATCAAGATCTTTTCTACACTTTTTCATTTCAGCATGTTACAGATTCATGAATTCATTGCTATGAATGAGTCAATACAGCTTTGTGGGAGCCCTTGATAAAACTACAGACAACACATCACTGAAACCATCAGTGTTATTGCTGGACAGCATCTCCAAACCAAACAGACATGGAAATAAATTTGCTTTGCCTAAAGAGAAGCTAAACATTTGCATCCCTCATTTGATTTGGAGGTTGGACTACATGACCTCCAGAGGTCCCTTGCAACCTTAACTATTCTGTGATTCTGTGATTAGTATGCATTTTTGTGTCATATAAGTGACATAAATGAGAGAATAAACTTTGTTATGGTAGTAAAGTCTATTACTTTCTCAAACAACTTACAATGGAAGTGACTACAAGTAAAAATGTATTTTAAACAAAATAACCAGCATGTATAGATTACCTCTTAAATAGCAAGGAAGCATCTAAATATGAGCAGTTTAACAGCAGTCACATTAATAAATTCACTTCAGTGACAGCACTTGAATTATCATTGAAAAAAAATTAAAAATAAAAAAGTTCCTTTAGTGCAACTGATGTGCTGTCTCTTTCAATGAAATTTTCATTTGCCAGTCATTATCATTTTGGTGGAAGACTAAATTATTTGCTGCTTGTCAGTGAGGGGCAGAGTGTAGACGAAATACAAGAAGTTGACAAGTTAGATGATGGAAATGAATAAAATTTATGTTCTTATGAACCTAATGGCAAGTAATTATCTCTGAACTGGCAGTACAAATGTGCTTTTTCATCATGAATACCTGACGTGTATTAGAAATTTCCAGAAGACATATTATTTATACAGTAAAGCAACAGAGTGGAAAACTGGTTAAATACATGGCTTCTGCATCCAGCATTTAATAGAAAAGTTTATTGAGTGATGAACCTCCTAGAAATTTTTTATGCCATGATAAAAGGCAGATGTTAAAAAAACCCCAAACAAAGCAACAAAAAACACCCTCTAAGTTCCTAAGTCAACATTCTGCTCTTTTTTGTTTAGTTGGTTTGGTTTTTTGTTTTGTTTGGTTTCACAACATTTACCAGAATCCCAGATTTGGCTGCATCATATGTTCTGGTCACAAACTGCAGCATTAACAAATCTGACTATCAGAGGATATGTGTGTGCGTCTATGTAACACAATAGGCAATGCCACAACATATAACACCTCCTAACAATACTATTAAACTGTAAGTCAGCATCCAAAAAGTTGCAGATACCAGAATCACAGTGGACTGTGCTACCATTTTCTTTTTCATGTGCTTATGCACACTTACATACTCAGCAGAGAAGGCTTGATTCATACTTCCTTTTTTTATCTAAGATAGGGTCTGTGCCTCATTTGGATGCATGGCACTCTAGTCAGCATTTTGTGTGTGACCCTGTACCTCATTTAGTAAACAATATTCAGATCCTTCTAAAAAGACAGAATATTTAATTCCCTTGTAGACTATACAGCATTATTCATCCCTTAAGTACTTAAGTAGTTCACTAATAATTTATCCTCACAATATCCCTGAAAGAAGAACAGCTGGTATTATCCAAACTTACAGATGAGAAAACAAAGCACAGAAAAATCAAGGTCAAACATACCTGTTAAAAGTAGGTGCCTATTTTGAATATCTAGATCATGTTATAATGCTGAATACACAGCACAGCAGAGCTACAGCTGCAAACATTGAAGAGTAGCTGGAAGGAGCCACCAGAGGAAAGCTCAGTGAGCTCTTTCTGCTCTGAGCTGAACCACGCTTGGGCACACTCAGTGACAGCCCATGCCCAGCTCCTCCAAGACATTGCCATGGATCAGCAGATACAACGCTGCAGCTATGGGGGACCCAAGTCCTTCTGGAGCGGTACACTACAAGGTACACTACAGTTAAGTTGTTATTCTATACCACCCATGTCATTGCTGGGGGGCGTGGTTTTGGGAGGACAAACTGAGCACTCCACCAGAAGTGCCAAATTTTTGCCTCACTCTCACTCCTGGAGGAAGGTTGTTGAAATCAGCCCCGGGGACTTGGTTTTCTGCCGCTGCTGTCCGCTCCTTCCCACTTTCTATGAGATGCAGCAATGGGACATGGTGCTGAAAGGTGGCAAATTGCAAAATTGATGTAGTGCTGAAAAACAGTGCCAGTGGGAAGGCTGCCAGCAGAGAACAGACCAGGGGGGGAGACTCCCCAGCGCAGTGGAGGGGTAGCAATGGAGGCGCAGGTGCCTGTGCAGAGCTGAGCCCAGCAGACAGGCAGTGCGACCTGACTCAGATGACCTGGATTTCGAGGGTTTTCTTTGCCATTGCTTTTTATTGTTTTGGGCTGTGAGGCAGGAAAAACTAATGGTGAGACCCCTCCACCATCGTGCCTTTGTTCCTGATGGCCTCATGGTGTGGCATGTGGGAATGGTCACCATCTTATCTTTGTCTGGGGAAGTCATGTGGATGTGACCTGTGGGGAGAATCTGCCAGCTTGTTTTTGATCCCGGTGGTGAACACCTTTTCGTGAGTAAAACATCTTCTCTTTTTGTATACTTTCATTATTAATATTGCTCTTATTATTGTGCACTTCTTATTCCATTGCTCTGTGCTTTCAGTCAATTGTTATCTCAACCCACATTCTCTGCTTTTGTCCCTGCCCCAGAAGGGGAAGGGGAGTGGTTTATTTGGAGTTTAATTTCCAGATGATGTTAAAACCACCACACACTGTTCAACATCTTTGTTGATGACACGGACAGTGGGATTGAGGGCACCCTCAGCAAGTTTGCTGATGACACCAAGCTGTGCATTGTGCTTGACACGCTGGAGGGAAGGGATGCCATCCAGAGCGACCTTGACAGACTTGGGAGGTGGGTCTGTGTGAACCTCATGAAGTTCAACAAGACAAAGTGCAAGTTGCTTCACATGAGTTGGGGCAATGCCATGCACAAATATAGGCTGTGTGGCAAATAGATTGAGAGGAGCCCTGGGGAGAAGAACTTGGGGTGTTGCTGGACGAAAAATAGGACATAACCTGGCAATGTGCGCTCACAGCCCAGAAAGCCAACCACAAAGAAGCACAGCCAGCAGGGCAAGGGAAGTGATTCTGTCCCTCTAGTCTGCTCTGCTGAGACCCCATGTGCAGTGTTGTGTCCAGCTCCGCAGACCCAACATAAGCAGGACCTAGACCTCTTGGAGCAAGTCCAGAGGAAGGTCATGAAGATAACCAGAAGGCTGGAACACCTCTCCAATGAAGACAAGGTGAAAGAGTTAGGGTTGTTCAGCCTGAAGAAAAGAAGGTCCAGGGAGGCCTTAGAGCAACTTTCCAGTACCTAAAAGGGGCCGTGCAAGAGAGCTGGAGAGGGTTTTGTTACAAGAGCATGTAGTGATAAGAAGAATGCCTTTAAAATGAAAGAGGGCAGGTTTAGATGAGGTATTAGGGGAAAATGCTTTACTATGAGGTTAGTGAAGCACTGGAACAGGTTGCCCAGAGAAGTTGTGGATACCTCATCCCTGAAAGTGTTCAAAGTCAGGCTGGTTGGGGTAGGGAGGGCTGGAACTAGATGATCTTTAAGGACCCTTCTGACCCAAAATCATTCTATGATTCTATGATTTCTTAAAGGAAAATTGTACTCATTCAGCTTGTTGGAGGTTTACAGCCTTCTTGGCTCCTCCTGACCAGAGAGCAATCAGTAAAGAATTTAAGATGTGAGGTTGAACTGGGCAAAAAAAAAAGAAAAGAAAGAAAATCCCAACACTCTAAATCAACAAACCAAACCCAAGAAAAAAATCAACACACAAAGAGCAAAGGCAGTATGCTTATTCCACCAGGGTCTGAATAAAAAAATAATGAAAATATAAAAGTTTATATCACACATTTGTGGGCTTATCAGGAGGACTATCAGTACTTGAAAAATGCAAAAATGCTGAACCAACTACCGGAAGTTAGTTACTGAGTTAAATACCTGAAGCCAAAGCACCTGCATTTTCTCCCATCCACGGGAAAAAAACTCAAAACCCCCAAACAAACAAAAAAAAAAGCCCAAAGAAAATTAATTTTCTGAAGTTGTAACAGTTTTATTATTTAAAAAAAACCCCATACAGTTTAGGCATTCTAATAACAAAATTTTCAGTTAAAAATTAGAGATCTGGTGTCTGCTGGTAAGTGTGGGAATACGGGAAAAAGGAATGTTTGAGCTGGGCATTAAAAGTGAATCCTCAATCTCTGAGAAGTGAAAGGTTCCCTTAAGGTTGCTATTACTGTTTCTCAGCAGGTCGACACATGCAGTAGCAATTTGGTGCTCCCGAGTCAAAATACTAAAGGTTTAAGGTCAGTCTCTATTGTCCTAGTAGGAGAGAGAAGATAAAGCCCTAAACAGCAGCTATCTTCAGATACCTAGGATTATACAAATCTGAAGGATTCCTTTTTATTTCAAACCCATGCTGAGCAAAGCGAGTTAGTTCTTAAATCAGAAGACTCTGCTACATTAGCTTTCTGCAGATACATCATTACAGCTGTCATTGCAATAGTTTTCTTCTATTTTCTTTAGAAACCACAGGCAACTGTACAATTTTAGAAAGTTCTATTACACGCAGATATCTATTTCTCTTCCCTCTATCTGATTTGAAGGACAATAGATAAAATCTCTCATTCAAGTGAATATGCTTTCACCTCATTCTTTATCTTCAAGTTTCTATTTTTATTCCTTACCCCCAATTTCTTAAAAATGTGCAGTAGAGTCACACCTGTTTTCCTTAAAATATTTCAAAATTCACTAATTTTAGTCCATGTTTTTCTTCCAACTACATCTGTACATTTGGTACTCAATAAGTCAGTCTATGAAGATGGGCAGAGACGTGTCAACTTATCTCAATCACCTCTAACATCCATGACTGGATGGACATGGAATGCCCTCTGGGAAGGCTTTCTCTTTTTCTTGCTAGTAGTGACCACAAGAAGGCACGTAGATGATGAGTTCGGTCCATCCACTTATACTTTCCTATCCCATAAATCCACCTTTGGTAGGATCAGTCCCATCCATTATCATCATACCAGAATGCACCCTACAGTCCCACCAGAATACAGATAAGGAGGGCTCGTACAGGAGCTTTTTTGACTTACCCGCCCAGTTTCCAAGTCATTACTTGACTCTCAGTGAGTGCCCCATGCCCATCGATCTCCTTCACATTCACCTACCAAACCTACTATCTGACCACAGCATAAACCACATTTTCATTCTGTCTAACCATGCCATTTGTCTCTGGAGCACTTTCTCCTTGGCTGACCCTTAGGCAGGGAAGGAAAGTACAATCAAAACCTTTAAAAAGCATCTCCATGTTCCTTCAAATTCTTCATGAAAATATATCTTCTGTGGTCTTCTGCAAAACACAACACCCTTACACTAATGAAGTTACTCCAGTTACACTGGTCACTCAGTACTACTGATTCATGTGCACAGTTCTTCCCCCATCACCCTCCTAAACATGAAGTCCCCTTGTTATCAGACTTCCCAAATCCGGTAAGCAAATGCATTTCACCTACCTGTTGAATCCTTCTATCATCATAAATTTGAAGGGATCTGGTTGTTTTAAACGTTATTAGTAAATACAGCATATGTGATTGTATAAGCCTCTATCCAATGGCTACTGTTGTGCACATTATTACAAATAGCTGTTGCAGCCTACTGCTCCTGGGTTATAAAACTAATTATTCTTTTTAAGGAGAAATTACAGCATCTCTCAATCCTCTGAATAAACTCAGAGGATTTATCAGAGACTGAGAATATTTTGTTAAAAGTGTTAGCAAACCATGCCTAGTACAGCCACCTCCTTTGAGGATTTTGCTGCAACTTCAGTAATTCTTCTAAGAACTCCTTTTGGAGTTAAAATCATTTGCAATGATCTTTCTTTTCACATGAAACAGAGAGCTAAGTACCAATTTAGCTCACTAAAGCTTAATCTTTAAGTTAAGGTGACTAATTTAGCACTATAACTACCTCCAAAGTGTCTTTCACAGCTCAGTTTCCTAATCCTGAAGGGGCCTATCATCCTCCCTTGACTAGAGGGAAAGTATAAGCAATCGCACCACTAATGCAGGTACCTGGGCAAAATGTGTAAAACTAGGTAAGCTGAAAAGACGTCTCATGACTGTGTTATGAAGCTTAAACCCAAAGTTTATGTTTTTGATAAATAAGAGACAATTAAAATCTCAGCATTGTAGCAGGGTGGCCCACCCTGATAAGATCTACAGTTTGATCAGAGGATGAATAGAATGCAAGCCATCATGCAAGTTCAACTGCTGGTGCCAGGGTGCTGTCTTGGTGTTGAATTGTGCTCAAACCAGCCCAGTGCAGCAGACTTGGAATACACATCCTGCTTTTCTGAAGGATAAGCTAGACTATTATCCCGTAAATCTGTGACTACCAGTCCATCGCTTTGGAACTATAAAAGCCCAGTCCAACTTTCATATGGCAGATTCTTCCACATATTTCCTTGAAGTGTGGAGCTTCTCCTGTGAAGCAGGGATGTCTCTTCATGGTTACTCCCCAGGAGTTAAGAGAAAGAGAGAGATCTGCTCACTATCTCATATGGTGAGTTATACCAATCTCTACTTAATGATTGTTTCTTTTGCTAGCCTTGCTACAATTGCTTTAATATAATTGCTTTAATACAGTGCACTATACTACTTTATGCTGTATTATACTCTCCCAGTAGATTTTTAGCTTTTACACTGTGTAGTAAATAATTCTGATTAAGATCTTTCATCTATTCACTTGTCTGTTCATTTGTCATAATAAATAATTCATTTTATATAAATATATCCCTTTTGCCATTATTAAAAACCTGTGGGACAAAGTGATTTAATAATACCTCTATAATTCCTTAAATTTAAACAACTGACACAGTCTGAGGCTAAGATAGGATTCAGCTGCACCTAAATCCTTCTCTGAGAAGCAGTTTGGAAACCAAGGGAGTCCTTTCTGCACATCATGACTCAACAGCAGGGCTTTTTTTTTTTAATAACTTTGTCTAAGTCAACCACTCTCCGGTGACAAGCATTAACCAGTTTTTAAAGTTCTTTTCATTTTAAAGACAGAGTGTTAGTTTCAGACCCTACTCCATGATTACCAATTTACCACATTTTGGAGAAAAATAATAAGTCACAGCACTTTCACAAAAGCTGTGATAGGATAATTTAAGACTGAGGGTACAAGCTGGACACATGTTCCGTCTACATGTTAGTGGAGCATAACCCAGTTCAGCAGGTTAAGGCAAAACAAGAACAGAGTCTGAGTTCTTGTTTAGAGTGTGAAGCTGAGCTCATTAAGACATGCCTGAAAAGTTCCAGTTTCAAATTAGAATGCTAGCCTGGGCTTGTTACTTGTTTACATCAATGGAGCCCTTTGGCCTTTTCTTTTTCCTGTGAATTTTATTTTATCACACACACGCAGTAGTTGCTGACCTCATTTGGACTATTTTCCCCTCAGCTGACTTTGAAGAAAAACTGTATCAGCATCAATAGGCAAATTTACTGGTATTCACCGAAGCATCCCAAAAGGTAAAAGCTCATATTTCCCTGCCCTGGCATTCATCAAAGCCAGAGAGAAACACACAAAAAGAAAGGGGACACTCCAGTGACATATATCCAGTGATGGGAAACCTGACACAGCATCAGTTCAGTGCTTCTCTGTCACAGTGCAAGGCAGTTACACAGGCTGCTTAGTTGAACCCCTGGCAAGTGGTTAATTTGCTGTAATCCTTTCTTAGAATCCACAGTCACTTCAAGAAAAAAATTTTGCCTAGTGGGCAGCTAGGTAAGTTATGCCCACTGCTTCTCTTCAACTGGCAAATAATTAACTTGATAAACACTGTCAGTTCTCAAGCATATCTGATTTCAGGAGGGAAAAATATAAATATTTTAGATTATCTCTATTTTTTAGTAAGAAACAGACTATAAAGGAGAAATAATAGAATAAAAAGTAGAAAGTGCTGAGTCTGTTGGTCCAACACAAGTGTTACTATTTTGGGGGATTCTGCTTATCTGATTGAGAATTCAGAGAAGCTTCCTTTTTCATCTTTTCTTCTGCACTGTCAGCGGTGATAAAGGAATGAAATGGGAAAAAAAAAAGGTTACCCTGCACTGTTGAGCACACCGTTGACTTAACAGGAGAAAAAGGAAAAACTGTCAGCTAAAATTGGGTGTCCTGCTCAGAAGTAGAGCTTCTGATCTGTGCCACCCTGCAGAACCAGGGAACAGACCTACTCTGCAGAGTGCCACTTGTTAAAGATGACCATCTCAAAACAGGTGGAGAAAGAACAGAACAGTCAGAGCAGCTCAGGCAATAACAAAAAAGCCACTTCCGTGACTAGCAAAATAAGAGATTTCTTCTTCCTCCTCTGTCCAAAATTAGTAATTTTGTAGGAGAAAAAACAGCAATTGGATAAAGAAGAGAACAAAACAGTGATCTAATGTATGCGAAGAAATCAAAAACTCATGACAGGCAAGGCATAAACTGAAAGATCAAACTGAAGGACTGAGATGGATCAGGCATTTGAACAATCAATTTGAACAAGCCTGGTGAGCTTGTTCAGCATTTGAACCTGCTGAAAAACTGGTATTTTTTGGAGTGTCTGTGTGGTTGAGCTGGGATACTTTTTTAGCCACCTCAGGCCCTTATCTAAGATAACTGTGTGGCCTCAAAAGAGTTCATGCGAGCATGGCACAGGGGTGTGAAAGAACAAAATCTTTTTTTAATTGGTAGAGCTTGCTGAGAAAGTACATACTCTGTATGGAAAACGTTCTGCTTCTGCAGCTGACAACGGCAATTTCAGACATGCAACAGTGAGGATGTGGGTGCTCAATGGCAATATGTTGGTTTTGCAGACTTCAAGTTAAGCTGCTTTGTAGCATGGCAATTTTAACTTCAGCTATTTAATAGTGTTGCTAACACCTTGAAATTTTACATGCTACAAAACATGCAATTTTTGTTTCCTGACATACATTTAAATCAATATGCTTTAAGGCAGTGCTCTGTGACACTTGAGAACGACCTCTGTGACATCTCATCTGTGTGCCCCTCTACAGCAAATCTATAGAAGTCACACAGACTGATGTCATTCACAGACCCTCCCACCACCCCATCTGTATTCCTAAATAATAGCATATATTCCTTATGTGTTAAGCACCCACTATTGTGCCCCTTTATTTCTTTTTGTTTCCCATGGATGACACACCTGGCCAACCCTAATGATGCATGGGACTGTGAAGCAGGGAAGGGGCTGTGGGATTCCTTGGCACTGGGTGCTTCCCAACAGGCACTGTCCACACAGGAGCTTTTCTAGGGAACAGGAGCTCATGCTACAGCCTTGCACCCACAGTCTTCTGTCATATGGCTGTCACTGTATCCCAAGACATGGACTGATGCAATGGGACTTCATGAATTAGAGAATTTTGATGTCGTATTTCTAAAAAATCATGAGATCTGCCACTTGGTCCTGCTGACCTCCTTACCACTACAGAAAGTGGTTTCCTTTCTTGGTTATAAAAGATTATTTTTAAAGATGTAACTACATTGATGTGTTACAAACAGAGTACCTGCAGTGTTACTACTTAAAGAACTAATTTTCAGTCTTAGTTTGTGACAAAGCACCAACTAACAAATGCTGTGAAATACATTTTTACATACTACAATGTCATGCCTAACCCCATCCAGCAGAACGCCCAACAGAAATGCCCAGAAAAACAATAAGCAAGGATCCAAAAGCCCCACTGGAACAGCACAGTGATGCATCCCTTGTGAGTAACTTGAGATGGGGCCTGCTGAGATCACCTATGGTGTCCCTTGGTTTGGTTTTGTCCATCTGCTCTCTTGAACTGGTAAATCATTTATTTCATAAAGACTGCCAATATCAGAATGCACGTGAGAGCTCAGATGGAAGGAAAATAAAATGATAAAAATCATGGTGAAACTGGAACAGTTTTCCCTGAGGACAGACTTAGCCATTTTGTGTCATTTACATCACTCTCTTCTTGGTTTCATAGCAATGAGAAGCAAAAGGAAAGGATGAGTCTGTGTTCCAAATCCACGGACAGATGCAAAATTAACAGCCTAGAGTAAGACTGCAGCACCCAGCAGAGCTAACCATAAAAAGCATGCCTGGGAGATGGTGTGCCCAAAGCTCTGCAGCTTCCAGTTATGGTAGTCAATTTCTGACTCAGTTCTCAGCCTTGAGACAGAAGGAGTCACAACTAGCTGATATTGCACTTGAATGCACACAAGGGCCTAAACCAGTAAATTCTCTGGTTTATCAGCGTATCTTTTGATAGATGGCAATCTAGCCTGACCCACAGCTCACACCTCCCAGCACATCTGCCAGCACATTTCCCAGCCAGGGCTATGAGCAACCGCATAGTGGTTTACCTCACTCAGGAAGATGGGCCACTGCACACCTCCAAACTGTACTTCACTGCAGCATGTGCAAAACTAAATGTGTGCAAAGCTAATACCAGATTTAACATGTGCATATGTGCATGTGTATTCCATGTATTATAACTTTTCCAGATATTTCAAAACCCTATTGCTTGATCCTACCCTCTGGTGATGCACGTAGTTGTGAAAATCTCAGTTGTACACTTCAGCTCTCTTTGTCTGTCACTGAGGTTTTTTTGGGTTAGTGTTTCTATAACACCACATAAATTGATGTGTAGGACCAGGTGCTCACACAAGCCTCAAGAAGCATGATTTTATTCATTGGCTGAGGAAATCGTACCTGAACTGAGCAAGGACTGTGTTCTGGATGGTAGCACGTACATTCTCCGCCTCAGGAGAAGAAAGTAAATAATCCACCATCCTATTCTTCTCTTCAATATGCTGAAAGCTGGATGCCCATATAACCTTGAGAACTTGTGAAGCTCTTCATTTGCCCATCTGACCTCTAAGATCTTACTCTCAAAGCATTTCTCAGCCATATCCCTCCAAGTGTAACACAACAAGCTACACTTGCTGCTTTTCACGTTAGCAGCACACAAAGACCCTGGGACATTTCCTGCATAATTTTTTGATCAAAAAAAAAAAAAAGATTTTTTGTCTATTTTGGACTTAGCAATCAGCTCATGTATTAGGTTGCACCCAAACCAGTAGCAGCAAGAAGACCATCTAAACTTATGCCTGACACAGCTTTATTCAAACCAAGGGTGTAGTTCTGAGTGACGCTCACTATGGCGTGGTGTGGTGCTGGTCAGCAGCTGGCTTGCAAATTGACCATAGGTCTGTAGATCAAATCAAACATTTTAATTACCTTGTATTTGCATGAAACCATTATGTCTCCTATAATCGCCACCTGTAAAATTACTGTAGGGATAGGGAACTTTATAACCATCTCTGAGGCAGCCAAGCATTTTATGCTGCCTCCTTGGCATCATTCATGTCTTACATTCCTATTAAGCAGCCAGGTCTGACACCTGTCTCTTTAATCCACTCCCACAGATAAGCACATACATCTGCATGCAAATGATTAACACTCCCCTCTCGTGAAGCCACACATCTTTGTGCTCCAGTGAGAATAACTGCTTATACTATTGCAAATAATAAAACGTGTCATTCAATCCTTGTAATAAAAGCTCAAAATCCAGTGTGAGGCAATGGGGGTGTAAGTCAACATGAGCAATTTGGACTCAAAGGTAGTTTAACACTATTCATAGGATAAAGATGAGTAAATTGTCTCTTCTGGTTCCTGTACTTTATCGTCATCCTAGTATTCAGATTTCTGCCAACAATAACCCATTACACACCACTCAAAACCCTACAGTGATCATTCCTCTTTGTCTACTCTCCCTCTTAATTTTGGCATATACATTACACTAGCTTTGGCTGACAAGGGAAAATGCAAAGCTGATGTGCAGAGCAATGTAAATAACCCATATTTAATACCTATCAAAAAGTTTACTTCTTCAGTCACCTTTACTGTAACCTTACGAAGGAGTACAATATTCTAGAAGATATTTGCCAGTGTACTCCTATCCAACTGCAACATATGTGCTCTTCCATCTTTTAATACAGTGAAGGTTTCTACCATATGTTAAGACAAGTGTTCTCCCCTCTGCCATAGATCTCCAGTCATGAATAACTGAGCTCCAGTCGTGCACGTTTCTCATAACTGTGCCCTACCATGAGATACTAATACAAGCAAAAGAGAAACAAAGAGGAAATACAGAAAAGGTTTTAAATTGAGCTGGTATTTAGTTAGAAAAAAATTTTTTCTTTCTACTTCTTCATTCTCACAGGATAGTATGATTTGTTTCTACTTTTAAAAATCTATTCACAGAATCACGATGCATGACCTTCCCTTCTTCCACTAGAATAATATGTTCTTAAACTGGCTCACAGTGCATTTTATGCCTCACAACTGCTGCTAGAAATGTTCTTGCTCTTTTCCCAGGATCAAGCAAACCTCCGCTAGAGGGAATGCTTACAGGTGCAAAGAAACCAGATCTCCTACCCTCAAAGTGTTCCTATTTCTGGGTGCAACAGTAATGACACTTGGTTATTTTAACTTTGTGAAGCCATTTTTTAAAAAAAACAGAACTACAGGAATCAAATCACACTGGTAAATTTACTGAAACAACAAAATCAAAGGACATTCAGAAAGATAGGCAAGTATCCCTTTATAGGGAGAGAGTGCCATACCAGAGCATTTCAAGTCTTACTCAGCTACTACTTACACAGACCTTTTTGTGAAAACACTCTCATTGCCTGCAATTTATCAGCCTTGCCCAACCTACCCAAAAGGTGATCTAAGGGCTCATATGCCATTTCCATGGGAGATGGGACATTAAAATAAAATATATTCCAGCTCTTTGATTCCCATTGATTTTGTGGGTAATACAATAACCAGAATGAGATAGCTGAAACCAATAAAAACTGATTTATAGCATTAAAGGCATTCTTTATAGCACTTATTTATGGTACATTACATCTGAAATCCAATTTCACAGGCTGCTGTTTGAAACTTTCTGTTCAATCATAAATACACTACATACAGCATAGCTCAGTGCCACAGAGTCAGATTATACAAATGCTGGTGTTCCCAGAAGGAACTGCACTTCTGCTGCAATTGTGGTAAATGAGTTTGACAGTAATTTTTCCCAACTAACTTCCAACCAAAAAATTCCAGTCAGCACTCAATAAATTTAGAATATATGGTTACTCCTTTAATCATAATAAAGACCTATTTATTAATATACTTCAGTTATTGAAAAGGCATTAACAGAAATCACAGAAAACAAACTTGGCATATGTTACATGATAAACTACTAAGTACATTTAAGTGTGCTAGCAGGGACAGTTTGAAAAGCACAAACAAACAGGCACCTGTACCACTCCCATTTACAGGCATGGGAACATTACAATTCTACAAGTCTGATTTTCAAAGGGTGAAAAGAGGAGCCTCCTCAGTGCATCTCAAAGCTGCTCACTTCAAAGGAACACACCACATCCAGGTCACTTACTATAATCATTGTCAAGAAAAGGGCAAAAAATCAGATCTGACTTTTACAGAGGCACTGTCATCTGAATCTGGAGCAAGTTCTTATTTATTTGAAGAGACTTTTCCCTGAAAGTAAAATCACTGCAAACTATGTTTGTCAGGCTTTATACAAATTTAAGTTGAAAGACGTTTTCTCCCTGTCTCTGATATGAAGGCAGACTTTGTCTTTGTGTGATGTTTCCTTTCTTGGTTATAAAAGATTATTTTTAAAGATGTAACTACATTGATGTGTTACAAACAGAGTACCTGCAGTGTTACTACTTAAAGAACTAATGAAAAAAAAATCATATTGTGGCATATCACATTTTGCTCCTCTAGAGACCCTAGTCCACAGAGAAACAGAGCAAGACAAAATTCTATCTCCAAACATACAGAAGTATGTCTGATCTTTGGCTCCTCAGCTATAAAGCCACAGACTCCTGCAGGGAATAGAAAAGATATCAGTATTGTAAAAGCAGACAGTGGCTGGAGACCTAGTGAAAATAACAAAAGAATTGTCGACTTGGTATACGTTTGGGGGTAGGGAGGGGAGAACAGGAAAGGAGAACCCAAGTCTTAGGTTGCCAGTGAGAGCAGACCTGACCTGATACATGAAGTTTATTCAAACATCTGCAGGAAGCAGAAAGGAGGGAAGGACACTTTTAGTGAGGAAACTTGAGACTGCAAAGCATTAATAATTTAATATCCAGTCTTTCAAACCCAGAACACCAATTCACGTCAGTGGTGACCCAAACTTATTAACTGGCCTGCGTGTTGAAATGATATGATAGACTTAATTAGTTTCTAGTGTACATGAGCCAAAGCTGGCCACTGCCTTTGACATTCATGGCAAACTTCACAGTGGTTGGAGGTAGCATGTGAGAAACACTCTCCCAGAACCAACTCCCCCGTCCAGTGCAAGCTGAACGGTCCCCAGGGGAAACATTCTCTGATATCATAAACAAAAGAAACCCACCTAACATTAAATCAATATAAAAAATACACTAATGAGACCTTGTTAGCATGTGACATGTATTTTTCCAAGAACAATTACTGTATAACATGGATATTTTTTTACTTTTGTTTTGGGATTTTTTTGCCACCGAAAGGAAGGTTTGGCCTCTAAAAGCAAGTATTGAGCGAGACTACACAGTTGGATGACATGGAGATGAGCAACCATCTGACTACTTGTATTCCTTGAAATTATAACCCAGATCCTAAAGTTGTAGCGTAGTGAACCCAAGGATCAAAAGGGGCAGAATGGAACAGAACTGCAGATCCCATCATCCAGGTCTCGGTCACAGGCAGAAAAAACCCTCTCCATTTTCCTTGACATCATTTAAAATGACTTGTACTTGAGAAAATATGTGACTGTGTACCATCTTGGATGGCTTCTGGACATTAAACACAGATTTAGGAGCCTTGTGGGAAAAAAACGTTTATATATATGTCACTGAAATGAAAAATACCATAGCACCTAGTTTGAGTTTTAATGGAATAAAATTAACTAGGCTTGATCATAAACTATTCGCATCCACATCAAGATTTCACTTGAAGGCAAGACATATCTAAGTATGTATTTCCAATTTTAATGACATCTTCAGACCACAGCCCCTTCCACAGCCTTCCTGAAGAAAATGAGTAGTACAGACATAGAAATGATTTTTTCAATTTTTCAGCAATCCAGTGTTTTGC